>OZ007496.1:267696671-268124171 GCA_963931805.1 Microdon myrmicae
TGCCCATCAAGGACATTCACGCAATTAACGCGTTATATAAATTTCCCTAGAAGAAATTCGGTACGCCAGTACCGCATACATCAATGCATCTCAGCATTGTTCTAAAAGGAAAACATTTCGGTTGCCATACTAGATAACCGAAGTGGATTATAAAAACAATCAGCAGAACCCCTGTCTGCCTGCATTTACTGTCCCACACGTGCGCAACAGATTTTCATGTTGCACCAGTATTCACGGCGGCTTTTATGCAATCTTCAAAGCACCGGCGCAATTCACGCCTAGCTGCCAAGAGCCGAATTCAATGCCAGTGTAAATACTCACACTGGAATTCGACCCATGACTCCCTAGGATTGCAATACACAATTAACATGGTTGTAAACACAACCATCATTGTGTAATTATCCCAAATGCATCCTAATCCCAAAGATGCTTTTTAATGAATTTTTATTCCCACGGTTCGACCACCCATGAGCTCGCGTCACGAGCCAACAAGGTGATCCGCGCACAAAAGTAGTTTAGTCGATGAAAGTGTTGTAAAGGAGTCGAGTCACCAGGAGTGCGCCCAAAAAGTCGAGTTGACCGAATGTCCTTATTAAGTGTTAAGTAAGAAACCTCATACTGAAGGTCCTTGTTATGTGTTAATGAAAAAAACCTCATACGGAATGTCATTGTTATGTGTTGATGTAAGAAACTTGATACCGAATGTCCTGGCGCGCGAAATTAACCTTTGTCAGCAGTCAATAAATTGTTAAGTGTTCATGTAAAAAAAACAATCATCAAGAGTAACAAACAATTGTTAAGTGTTCATGTAAAAAAACCACATCAAGAGTAACAAACAATACAAGTCACTATACAATATCAACATTTCCGCGAGTTTTATTTTCTTTGCTAGAACAGTGGCAGTAACCAGTTGGACAGCTGAATGTTACCGTCAGCATCGTGGGTGCGTCGTAAAGTGAACAGGTTAGGAAGCTTATTTAACCTTGCCAATGCCGGCACATAATTAAGTGAAATACTCCACACGTTCATAACGGGTAGTGTGTGAAGTACAAGCGAACTTTTCTTTTAGTAATTAAATAAATTTTATCCTACCTGTACTCCATGTTTTAGCATTTAATAATCCAAAAGTAATCGGTTACCGGTTACCGTCAAAGAAGTAACCTTTTAGTTAATAAACAACAAAAAACAAGTGACTCTAAGTGTTTTATTTTTCTATTGTTCCCCCGGTGATCGTTGTTTGGATGTTCAGTGACTCCTGCGTCGTTCCTTTGACAATTTTAATCGGCGGACTTTTATTAAGTGGATTGTGGGGACGAGGTAGAACTTTCGCCCCGTGAGGCGTCGCGACTTCGTACCCCTACAGACCAACTTCACGTCACAATAATCAGTCGCAGCATTCATTCGTGGCTTTTACTCATAGATGCGTTTTTTGCAATGATACTAGCCATCTGGCTTATACGTGTACTCAGTTTTCAGCATTAGCACACTACGCTCGCTATGAGGCAGCTAAAAACAGCGGTTGTTGCATAAATTGTTTAAAACAAAGTCATCGAGCCTCTAAATGCTATTCTAAGATATGTCATAATTGCAAGCAACGCCATCTTATTTTACTAGATTTTGACAGTACAAACGATGCATCTCAGGTTACCTCGCATTTCGTGCGGAAAGATACACGTATGAATAATCAAACAACATCACAGGCTCTATTAGCTACTGCATTGGTTGATATTGTCAAGCAACAAGGCAAAGGCAAAATGTGCCGCGTATTTTTGGATCCAGGATCTCAAGCCCATTTCATGACTGAGGAAGTCGCGAATCTATTAAATCTTGTCAAAAAACCTGCTAATGTTTATGTTACTGGAATTGATAACACTTCCGCAAATGTTAAGTATTCTGTTAGAGCAGCGTTGCTTTCTCGTGTCAGCAAATATGAGAAATTAGCTGAATTTCTAATTGTGCCTCAGATTAGTCGGGCTATGCCTTCAGTCACCATCCACCTGAACTCTTTTGATCTACCTAAAAATGTTCAATTAGCTGATCCTGAAATCTTCGAAGGTTGACGCATTGATTGGCGTCAAATTATTTTACAAATTGCTCAGCATTGGGCAAATATCATTGAAAAATCAGCCCAATACTGTACTTCAAAAAACACAATTTGGGTGGATTGTTGCTGGCGAGTTCGATCCAGGTTTCCATAAATTCTGACCCCCCCGATGTAATCTTAACCTGGTTTTGGGAATCTGAGGAGCTCTCCACTCACCGAATCTTGTCATCTGAAGAAATGCCTTGTGAGGATCATTACGATCGATACACTATTAGAAACTTTGACGGACGATATGAAGTCAAGTTACCGTCTAATAATAAAAGGGTTGCGTTCGGCGATTCTTATTCAGCCGCATTAAGACGCTTCCATGCTTTGGTCCGTAATTTTCATGGAAAGCCAGAGGTACAACGTGAATATACCGCATTTCTGGATGAATATCTAACGTTGGGACATATGTGACTCGAAATGAATCAAGAGGAGACGGACAAAGGATTTCTCATTCCTCATCATGCTGTATTAAAGGAGGATAGCATAACAACAAAGATTCAAGTTGTCTTTGATGGTTCGGCCAATACTTCAACGGGTATCTCCTTAAATGTCACCCTGTGGGTTGTTAATTACAATGGCATTGACAGGAGTGCAGGATCTATAAAAAACCCCCACGTAGTTCACAGGGAAATGGCACTCGTAGACCGAAACAAAATTAAGCTGGTGAACCCCAGCTTCAGCGCTCAGGTTCCTGCGGCCGATACACTTCAAAATCAAAACTCCAAATAACAAAAAGAAAACACGATGTCTAGTTTAGTTGAATGTTTATTTATTGCTGCCGGGCTATTGACGTATAATTATTTTAACGTGAATTTACATTGGGTAGGTCCATGGTTTATTGTATTTAGAATGATATAAAATGCACTTATTGATTAAACAGAACGAACGGAGAAAAGAAACGAATAACACATCTAACGTGACACTGCACAGTTCTTCATTTATGCACTTCTTGGTTTAGTAAAATTAGTCCTCAGGATCGCACCGGAACACCTATTAGTTACACAAGTATAATTAGTCTTGGACGAACACAATTAGGTCCTTGCACGTTTCAAATATCACTTGAACGAATAATAACGACAGAGGTCTGGTGAGGACGACACTCATCAAAGTTGAATTTACCTAAATACGATTACACAGGCAGTGATCAAGTTAAAGAAAATAAGTTCGCGATTAAAAGTCTCCAACGGCACAGAACTCCGACTCCGAATGCTCGTGACGACTTTGGCGTATCAAATCTGACTGAAAAACTCCATTCGTCAATATACGAATGAACTGGTCGCGAATAGCCTCAAACGGGGAGGAGCCACACGATCAACTCGAGGCAGTCAATCGTGTTTGGGTTAGCTAACATGGGGTGCATTTCCCATGTATGTGTATCTGCTAAACAAGACCAGCAACGGACGAACATAGATGGATGCGGGCGTTGTTATTGCATCCCATCGTAATGATCATTAGCCGAAGGAAAAGGTGTCTGCGATCTAATGTCAACAGAAACGCTATTTCCCATGATCGAACGACGGGAATGCGGATCGTTTGAGTTCGCCGGCATTGGACGGTTCGGTAGCTGTGTACACAATTGCTTTGTGTAACGCTTGCCGGCGGCGGACCCTTCGGGTGTAAAAACACACCGAAGATCCGCTAGCACATCTGAGAAACCATAAATCAACGTTTAGTTGATTGACATGATGTTTCCTAGGTCCGCGGACGGCTGGCGACCGATAACAGAAACTCTCGCTGAAGACAAACAATCCCAATAGACATGGGTGCACTTGGATTCTGTAAACGAACACAGGATTGTTGTTTAAACTTACACACAACGGCCAGATACAATCAGATGCATGAGTTTTAGGGTAATTACTGCCGTTCTGGTGCCATCAGGCAAGAGCATCCGCTTAGGTGTCTACATTAAGTAAACGAAAACTGCTTCGCTAGCCATTGTGTGAATCGTGGTTATTCATTGGGTAAATAAATATTGATGGTCATGACCGATGCTGGCGATCGTTCCAAGAAACGGCAACGGATCGTAGCGTTGGTCATGCTGATAACCCAGTAATATGCGCGCCTGCAAGGCCAATAATAATTTGAACCTTTTCTCCTTGGAAAGGATAGATCAAAGATCATACCGATGAAAATCGATTGATGTTGGATCGATGTCATTTCAAGCTGATGATCTTGCCATGAATTATGCTTTCAGGAATGAGCGTGGAAAAGAGGCTTGGAACAGCCCCCAAAAAAGGTAAGCTGCCTAATATGTATTTATGTCGGTTATCCGTAGGGATAACCGAATTGATTCCAGCTAATTGGGTGGCGGTTAATGCCTTAGCAAGATTGTATAATCTTGACGAAATTTCAACTTTAAGGTAAGTTGTATTGCTGGTAATGGTGGGGATCAAGCGATGCGTGGCTCTTCGGGCCCTGAAAAGCCCCACAACCCTCATGATAGGTCCGAAGCTACAGGAGGATTTATTTAGCATCCTTTCTCGTTTTGGTGCTCACATTTACGTCCTCAAGGTTGACATCGAAAAAATGTATCGTTAGGTTCGTGTCAATGCCTCCGATGCGCAATATCAAAAAATTCTGTATCGACGCAATATTTCTGAACCTATTCAGATATACAGGTTCAATACTGTAACGTATGTGACAGCTTGTGCTTCATACTTAGCTATAAAAACTCTTTTTAGACTTGCCGAAGACGAGAAGGATAATTTCCTCTCGCGAGCCCTATATTGCGTAGGGATTTTTATGTTGATGACTTGCTTACTGGTGCAAATAACATCGCCGAACCAACTCTATTGCGTGATGAACTCATCGCTCTAGTAATGACAGATGGATTTTGTTTGAGAAAATGAGCATCGAATCATCCAGCATTGCTTATCATTTTGCATTAATTACTACTTTAGTTTCTTAGTCTTAAGTTAGTTTATAAGGATGATCGTTTTGTAAATAGCTTGAATTAACCCGAATAAATCAAATAAAAAATAAAAAAAGAATCAAGAGCATCCAAATAGCTCACATATGTCACTGGATCCTGATTCAGCTATAAAAACTCTACGGACTCGCTGGAACTCTCGTGAAGATTACTTCTTTTATATCGTGAATATCACTGGGCCAAATAGCATCACAAAGCGAAGTATCTTATCTCAAATCTCCAAGCTATTCGATCCCATTGGACTTCTTGGTCCTATTATAGCATATGTGCAAATTCTCATTCACCTATTGTGGAAGACTGGAGTTGCTTGGGATGAATCTGTCGCAATGGAGATTCACTCAGCATGGTCTGATTACCGTTCCCAGTTGCTTTTGACAGAAAAAATTAAATTTCCTCGTGCAATAACTGTACCAAATGCGGTTAATGTACAATTGGATGGCTTTTGCGACGGTAGCGAGAAGCCTGCCTCTACTTGAGTTCCATTGATCCACAGGGACAAGTGCATATCCGATTAATTGCTTCTAAATCTCGTGTTGCTCCTGTCAAGCCACTGACATTAGCTAGATTGGAGCTCAGCGCTGCCGTACTACTTTCGCTGCCTAATAAGGCCTAATACGAGTATTTTAACCGAAATTAATAAGTCATATCTTTGGTCGGACTCTACCATTGTTTTGCATTGGAATCGCACCCCACCACATAAGCTAAAAGCATTCCTTTCAAATCGTGTATCAGAAATACAAACTAGTGTGTCTTCATGTAACTGGAATCATATCGCTTCACAAGACAACCCTGCAGATCTGATATCCCGGTCAACTTCCCTCTGAATTCTTTGAAAATACCCTTTGGGTCAATGGTCCATCGTGGTTGCGTCGACGTAATTCAAAATGGCCCAAACCATTAATCGCTCAATTAAATATTCCTGAACTAAAACGAACCATACCCAAGGTTGCTTGCATGCAGCTCGAAATTCTAAAATGTAGTCTTCTTGAACGATACAGTTCATTCAATAAATTGCAACGAACCATGGGCTATATAATGCCATTTATTCACAACGCTAGGAGACTGAGTCAACGCAATTTCGGCCCATTGTAGGCTTGCGAACTTTCGCGAGCTCATGATGGAATCATTCGGCTAGTTCAGATGCACTCATTCAAAAGGGAAATTGAGGCCATTGCAAACGGCACCTCAGTTCAATCATCTAGCAAACTAATCCCATTAAATCCAATTATGGACTCCGAGGGCATACTACGCGTTGGAAGCAGGATTGCTCATGCATCTATTACAGACGAGCAGCGCCACCTGATCCTCTTACCTTCTCGGCATCACATAACAAAAATAATTATACAAGCAGAGCATCTGAAACTTAAACACGCTGGAGTTCAAGCAACATTATATTCGATTCGTCAGCAGTATTTACCACTAAATGGCCGTAGCATTCCACGTAATATACTGCACAAATGCTTACCTTGCTTTCGGGCCAAACCTCGTCCTGCTGATCATCAAATAGGTATTCTGTCCATTCAACGGGTAATGCTTACTCGCCCCTTTCTGCATGCCGGAGTTGACTATTGTAGACCTTTCTATGTGAAGGAAAAACGTCATCGCAACCGGAGCCGCGTGAAAGTTTATGTAGCAATATACATATGCCTGTGCACAAAGGCGGTCCACCTAGAATTGATTAGTGACCTAACAACGGAGGGCTTTATCGCTAGCCTCAAGCGCTTTTTTTTTCAAGAAGAGAAAAGTCAGTAGAAATTCATTCCGACAATCGAACCAATCTCGTCGGGGCCAAAAACGAGCTCAACGAGCTTACTGACTTGTTTAATTCTAAAGAGCATCAAGGCTCCATACTTAATTTCTGTAGTGAGCAAAGGATAGAATGGCACTTCATCCCGCCGAGTGCTCCCCACTTTGGGGGAATTTGGGAGGCCGTTGTTAACTCTTTTAAACATCACTTAGTCAGAACCGTGGGTGACACTTTGCTAACCTAGGAGCAATTAGAAACTTATATCATTGAAATAGGGGCAATATTAAACTCCCGACCCATATCTCCCATGTCCTCTGATCCTAATGATCTCCAACCCTTAACTCCCGCTCACTTCCTTATAGGTAGTCTCTTGACATCTTTTCCACATGTAGACCTCACGCTTACGTCAGTCAAATACTTATCTGCCTGGTAACATGCTCAGCAATTAAAGCAACACTTTTGGAGGCGCTGGCATCAAGAATATTTGCAGCAGCTGATTAAATTCGGTGTATCCCGGCGACATGAAGTCAATCTCGAGGTCGGGGCATTAGTGTTCATTTTTGAGGAAAATTTGGCGCCGTTAAAATGGGCTCTTGGACGCATTACCGCCACTCACCCTGGCGAGGATGGAATTGAGCCAGTGGTTACCCTCCGGACTTACACCCGAGAATTCAAACGGTGTGTGAAGAAGCTTTGTCCGCTCCCCATCGACTGTGCAGCAGAAGACGACTCCACCACATCAGATTGAACCTGGCTGTTCAAGGCGGCGGCATGTTGCATCGTGCTCAGCGCATTTGTCCAATTCAATAAAGTCACAGTCGTCGTCTTCCAGTCGGTCGTCCAACTCGTCATCATGATTGTAAATCCGTTTCGGGGAACGGCCTGAAGCATCAGTGTCTTCACCATCACGGCCGTCCTCTTCAATCGGGCTATCATCGATGAGATCCTTCAGTTCTTCACGTAACACATCATCGTCATCTTCGTCCTCTTCCTCACTGCTGCCGGCTATAGCTTCGCTCTTCCTGAGTTTCTTCCTTTCATGTGGCTACAATTCCTCCTCATCCTCAGATTCTTCCGCTTCCGAGTTCCAGAATTCTTTCACACACTGCCTTTGGGCATCCAATTTTGCATTAACCCCTGCAGCTAGCGCATCCAATTGTGCATTAACGTCTGCAGCTCGCGCATCCAATTTTGCATTAAACTCTGCAGCTCGCGCATCTAATTTTGCCTTAAACTCTGCAGCTCGCGCGTTCAATTTTGCCATCATCATCTTGAACATCTCCGAAATGTCCAACTGTGGCGAACTCTTCTCCGTTACATTGGCACCATCTTGACTCGCTGTTTCTTCTCCATCCGGACAGTCTGCCCCACTCGTAAAAGCATCTGTGCCGACATCAATATCCTCTTCCTCTATTGCTGCTTGCAGACGCTGTCGAAGAATTGGCTTCTCTCCTCTGCTATCCAGGTTCCGGTCCTCCAAATGTCGATTTGACATCGTCACAGTACACTTCCACAGACTTATTTATTTCACCAATAATTAATCCCGCTTCTGACACCAATTGTAGCGAGCTTAGGGTTCGCTGGATTAATTATTTTTAATAAATAAGAGCCGTTAAATCGATTTTGAATTAATATAACACTTTATTCGTCCGTTAATAACAACCGTTACTTTTACCGTACACATAACGATTTCTTGACTTATCGCTTCCGTACTTATCGCGTCTTTGACTGCTTACTTCTTACTTTTTACTTATTACTTCTTACTTCCGCACTTATCGCTTGCTTCACTTTCTATTTCTTACTCATCTCCATGATCTGTGTGCGACGTATTTATACCGTTTCCTCATTCTGATTCAGCGTTTCATTACCGTCCGTTCCATGGCCTTGAATGTTCTATTGTTCGTAGTCTCCTGTTTTCCAGTACTTTATAGAATATTCTAGTACTGATTGTCATATGCGTCACAATACAATAAAAAAATAAAAAAAAATTTTTTCAGTTTTAAAGCGTCAAAAAAAAGTGTACAACTTGCCACACATACTTTCCGCTTATCGGGAAAACAACCATTAAATTTATTTTGTTTTCTTTACAACTCATAACTAATTGATTAAAAGTGTTATTGAGTTCATTTCCATCGAAAGTTGCTTGTTCAGTTGGAATTTTTTGCCACTCTTCAACTGAATTGATTTTAGTGACTCTCTGTCTGAAATGTTCCTCTTTCGGATCTGCGTATCCAGATACTCCCACAAATGCTCGATGGGGCTTAAGTCTGGGGATTGCGGAGGGTGATCCAGTTGCTTAGGTGTACGGTAGAGTAACCATTCCTTGACTATTTTCGATGTGTGTTGGGGTCGTTGTCTTGTTGGAAGACCCATGAATCACTTAAACCCAGTTTCGCAACACTACTTGGCAAATTGTCTTTTAAAATATTAAGAAAAACTTCTTTTCTCATTGTACTGTCAATAAAGACGAGGTTCCCAACTCCAGATGACGCCATACATCCCCAGACCATTACCGAATCGCCTCCGTGCTTAATTGTTGAATTTAAATTTTTTTGTTCAAATTCAGTTTTTTTCGTTCTCCATATTTTTGGTTGTTTTATTGAACCAAAAATCTCAAATTCGCTCTCGTCACTAAAGAGAACATTTCCCCAGAATGAAGAACTTTCGTTTTGATACTCAATACTCAAAATAGTCAAGGAATGGTTACTGTTGCGGATTGGCAATTAAATGTGCTGGAATGTACTGGAGAAATCTAGCACATTCGCATGTATACCAGTTGCGCAGCAGCTGGCACCAACTGGCCATCATTGTCACCACGATGATGTCATGGCGTCGCTTTTTGAATTGGCAGTTATGCCATTTCGTCAGTCTACAATCAACATTCACAGAAGAAAGACCATCGGTCATCAATTTTCCTTCAACACGCGTATTAATAAAGCTGGCTTCAAGTTAACTTCTGCCTTTTGTGGTTCTTTCACCATACGACAGAGTTTTATCGGTGCACACGTACTACGTAAAGCTATCAACAAACATTTCTGGTCCTTCGAAACGGATCCAGTGCCGATTTGGATCAAATCCATCGCCGCTCAGTTCGTGGCAAAACACATCGGATCCAGCAACCTGTGGATCTAATCCATCGCCGCCCAGCTCGCGGTATAACACCTGAAGAACAACACGACAACAGTGAAGAACGGAACAGTCGATGCAGCTATGGCCAAAAAGAATTACAAGAATATTGCAGTTGACTTCTCAGCGAAGTATTCCACTCCCACAAGCCAAGTAAGTCAAATAAAACGACGCTTAAACGCCAGTGCTATCCATGAGTTAGGTTTAAATTTAATATTTGATTCCGATGAATGCGAAAAGGCAAAAGACAAATTTGAATTTTCCGATGTAGTAGACGACAGCCGAGAGAGACCAGGTGCAGTGGTTGCTGGATTTAACGATAACAATGACAAAGAAGCTTTGGTAGGCAACCCATCCGATGAGTTGCTTAACAGTGCCGAAATTACTCCGATCTTGTTAGAGGGAATTGCATGTGATCTTATTTTACAAGCTAACGACTCAACTTCATGTCTTCTCGATAATAAGGAAAATGCTCCCCCAGACCAAGAGGCGAAGTTGCTGGGCAGAGACAAAACGCTATATCCTTCATTCCATGCCAGCTATAGATCACCCCTTAAATATTTGTTTTCTGAATCACCTTTGTTAGGTGCATCGCTCAATGAGAATGAGGAGCCACTTGAACAAAGGAGTGCAGGGCAAGCGGCCGATCATGATCTTATATTAGAATCGCTGCCACCAGAAGAGGGCAGACGACATCATTGCCACCTCCAAGGAATTGAAAGAACGAATCGCCGACCCGATTACCCTACAGTAAAGGGAGACACCGATCTACCGAAGCCAAGTTCAGTACAGCAGCGAATGATGGCAAATACATCGAAAAGGCAACACAACGGTTCCCCGACGACATTCCTCTGTCGGCGGAACAACAAAGATCTCGACCGACGACATTCCTCGCTCGGAAGAGATCATACGTTTTCTCACTACACTATGCACAACGGAGCCGACAATGGTAACGACAGTGGTGGCGGCGGCGACGGCGAACACTTGGACAACGGTTCCCCGATGACATTCCTCAATCGGCGGAACACCAAAGATCTCGACCGACGACATTCCTCGGTCGGCAGAGATCATACATCTGTTCATCACCAACCTGAGTCGAGTACAAATGTAAGGACATGCATAAAAGAAGATGACAGTTCCAAGGATTCCTTAAGTCGTGGATCGGAGGACAGCGGCCGCCAGATGATCATTGCAAATCAAACGCTAGGTGATTTGTTGGAGAAAAATTCAATGGAAACCGCTGTTGATGCAAAACGAAAGCAGGATGACGAACTTTCTACAACGATAGTTATAGATGAACAAGCAACTTTCGATGGAAATGAACTCAATAACACTTTTAATCAATTAGTTATGAGTTGTAAAGAAAACAAAATAAATTTAATGGTTGTTTTCCCGATAAGCGGAAAGTACGTGTGGCAAGTTGTATACTTTTTTTTGACGCTTTAAAACTGAAATTTTTTTTTTTTATTTTTTTATTCTATTTTTACTTCATTATTTTCTGTTAAGTTTTATATGGCAATTCATTGAAAATAAACTACCTTAAAAAAGAACATAAGTATTTTACTAAAAGATCGAACCCCCTTGCTTTAACTGACTTGCAAAAATGCAGTTCATAGCTGTACACTTTCTTTTGACGCTCACAGTGATATGGGTACATTGATGTGAACAGGGTCGAGATGCTTATGGTAAGTACCATTTTCTGGAATCTGAGTATGACTATCCCTTGTTTAAAAATCTATTAGTTAAATCTGCTCTTGCTTCTGGACCATATAGTGTTTTTGTTTTTTAAATACATGTATTGTTTAAAAATACTGGATACTATTAATGGAAACTGAATTATATATTAAGAATGCATTTCCCTATGTGAGAAAAATATATAAGGTGTACTGTTCCAAAACAAACAAGAAATCGTTTTATCGGTCGCCCTATAAGATTGCTATAAACTTTTGTGAGTAATTATATGAAAAGGTAGTTAATGATGAGCCACTCTTTTTCTATGATAAACCATTTGAAGACCATGGCGGATTTAAACGGCGGATGGCCTCTCGCCAGCGGCCTAACATTTCATTAAATAAGTAAATAAGCAAAGAGTGATAATTCATAATGATACATAAAACCATTCTTTTTTTCTTCATTTTTATTGAATGTGCATTTTCGAAAGTGAAGAGTGAATGTAAAGCCCCATTTTCTTTGCCGTCGAGATATCCCATGCATTAATTTCTACGTCCTTGCATTTACATACGCGATTAGTTTACTATCATTGAATGGAAAGCTTTTAAAGTGATTGCGAATATGCGCACAGCGGTCTCCCGGCATATTTCCAGTCTGTACGAAATTTCCAAAAAATAAATAAGGAGTAACTAGTGTATTCGATTAAACAATGAGTGAAGTTTAGATTTAAATAAATACTTATATAAATTGATATAAACAAATAAATACTTAAGCTGAGTGAACTATAGATATAAATAAATATTAAGTATTTAAAGAAATAATATTTATTTAAGTACATTGTAGAATATTTGTGGAACATTGATTCAATTCATTACAAAATGTGATGACAGAACCCAGAATATTTTTATGTTTCATAAATAGCAGTATTGAGTTTTAAAAGTGCTTAAAAGGACCATATTAACTCCCCGTTACTCACTCTTTCATCATGACAGCTATAAAAACATATGAAATCATACATTTTGAAATATTTCCATATTTGCCATATTTTATCATAACCTTCTTGAGAAGGTTTTATTAGTTCCTCCAGAATATATAAAATATAGTATGATCATTTAGCCATGAGAGGTTCGTTCTTATTGGGTCTAAATTGCAATATAAACTCACAAAAAGGTGATCGTGTCGACTGGTACAAATTAATGTTAAAGAAATACGAAGGCAGTGCTTCAAAACACTTGTATGACATTGACAAATTATGAATCTAAGCGTATGTGTCGGCAAGTGACCAGTCATCGACTGTCTGAAATCCAACAAATGCTTTTCGCGCTCGAAATAATCGTCTGTTACTTAGGGAAAACATATCACGCGGCAATAGTGCCTTTACCGGAACGTAGAACGATCAATTCTGAATGGTAAGCAGCCATTTTTTTGTTGGAAGTGTTTGGCAAAATAAGAAAAACAAATAATTTCCGGCAGATCACTCTTCTTCAAGACAAGAAAACAATCTAATTAGTCAAAAAAATTGAATGAATGGTAATCCGCTGTACAGGCCTGATTTGGCAAAAAAAGGACATCTTTTTGTTCCCGAACGTCAAAAATAAATTGGGTGGACAATGGTTTTCCTCGGAAGTAGAAGTCGTTGATGCGTTTAAAACCCATGCGTTGGGTTTGCCTCAAGCAGAAATGAAAAATCGTTTTGACACATGTTTCGAACACACGCATGACAAAGCACCGTATTTAAAAAAAAAATCAATAAAATCATTCACAATAACAAATTACCGTCTTTTATTGTTAGTATCAAATTATAAATAGTGCTCTACTTACAACCGGATATTTAAGCTTCACTAGGATGTGAATATGAGCAAAGTGCAATACGAAAAAAGTAATTAAATACAATTTCAACAAAAAAGCCGTTTTTGAATTGGATTGAAACTCTTCACCCGTCCTTAAGTTGCCTTGAATTATTATTTCTGGAATTTAGCTTTCGATTGTTTCATTTCATTTTTTCAGTAGGAAAATAAGCTTTCAACAACGTATAGTAAAGGAAGTAGTCTTCTTTACTCAAAGGGATGCTTTCCATTCAGAAACATGTAAAAGTGAATAGTGGGTGGACGTGTTGCTCATTTTAAAACTCTCTCGATTGGTTAATAAAAGTTTGTAGTTTTTCAAATACATTTTATTTTAGTTTGCTTAATCCATTTGCTAAGAGAAATCCTTATTTTTTAATGGGCAATGTTTAACGTAGTTAACAAACGGAAATTGGGTCAATTTTAAGGATGATGCTGATGTTAAAGAGTGATGTGCCATTTTCAATTTCTCTGCAGTTAAGATGGACTGGTCTTATGAATTTGTATTTACTATTGCCCAAAAGGGATATATTACGGCACCTGTATACGAAACTGCGGCACATATAGGATTACCAATGTTCTTTAACATTAAGTAGTAAAGAAACTACTTATGAAAAAGTGTGTTCCCACGATAAAACGGGATTAGATATAAAATACATTACAATCTTTGATTGATTTTTTCGCGCGTGAAATAGTTTTCCACTCGTATCCTTCTTCGGTTATAACGTTTTTGAGTGCGTGTTTGTTTTGCTTTTCATTTCCCTTTTATGTAAATGTATCCTATCAATCGATGTGGCTTAATTAAAAGTTCAAGGCAAAAAAAAAAAAACAAAATTGTTATTACATTGATTACTGTAACTGTATCTCCTGTTGTACGCTACTCAACAATTGTTTACGAATCCTTCAATGTGAAGGCTGGCCAGTTTCGTTTTTCTGGGTCATCTATGTAAAAAAATCTTCCACTTGTTACCCTTGAAACAAAAGAAATTGTGTGTTGTTGGTTACTAATATAATCAGGCTTTGTGATAATTGCCAAATGCATGAAAAAAATTTATTAAATTTTTATATAAAAATTAGTATTTAGTTCAAGTATATATATATATATATATGTGTTTTTATCTCTTTTAATCCTGCTGAATAAAACGTATTACTCGAGATTACTTGGCGTGCGATTAATTGGGTTTGTGTCAACTACAACAGCTAGTACAAGTGTTCTCCAACCAAGGATAAAGTAGTTTTGCGAGCAAGTACTGGTAAGCCGGCTTTTACAATGCTTATTAATAATACATAAATATTGTCTTACGACATGTGTTTATAGATTTACGACGTAACCCCGGGGGGGAAATTAAAGGTCAACTTTCATTATTTTAAGATTTCATGCTGGTAATGTTGCTCATGCGGTATACCTTTTCTCAAGAACAAAACAACGATAAATAATGAAACGTTAACAATATAAACTTTCTATAAAATTTGAGTGTTCGTTTTTAGTTATGTTGGGTTAGTTATATAAAAAGGAGATTTAGCTAAAAATGTTTGAGTTGATTTTAGATTAAAAGGTTATTTTACCCCACAACTTTGTTCCTTTCATAAAAGTGTATGCTTATTTAGGACATGAATCTATTGAGTGTGAATTTGAACCTATTTCCATTTTGATTACTTAGATATTGCAAACCCCTGTTGAGGATATGTCAAAATTGCTTTCTTTGTTTGATGCTGCACTCAAAAAGCCTTGATCGAAGAATGTTTGTACTACTATAAATACTTATAAAGCTTCCTGGTAAAAATTGTTTTCAAAATAGTGTGGGACAGATTAAATTTAAAACTAATAATTTAATTACATAAGGCACAAATAAATAAAACAAAGTTTTTAATGGTGATGTGGCATTACAAATGCATCAAATGCAAGAGAATTGAGACATGAACAATTTTTATTATTAAAACTTATATTCTAAATGCAGAAGCAACAAATTGCGTAAACGTTTAAACTAAAAGAATCGCTGAAACTAATTATTGCCGTATTAAAACTAATATTGTAATCATCTAAACACAAACATTTGGCTAATTAGGCACACAATTAGCGATTTATAGCTGAAATAGAATTCAAAATGCACTAAATGGATTTTAAACTAAAAGAATAGCAGAAATCATCTATTAATACAATCACATACTCTAATGCGAGGGTCGTTCAATAAGTCCTTGGAAAAAACAGGATTGTGGTAGTAGTATCGAACATGATTTGTTTTTAGTACGAATTATTACTCACTAGACAGCTCACTAGTAAACACCATTATTTGCTAGATACCTGTGGCGGTTCTGCGAACCTCACAAATTACCCGTAGAGTTTAATTCGCCCAACTAAATGAACAATACATAACAGTGTCCTCGGTCCCACGTATCCACAGACACGTGGGCCGCATGCCTCTAATAATCGATTATGCCTGCACGGCTATCGAAGCACACAATACTAAAAACGAATTTGTTTGACAACCCATTATCTGGGTAAACAGAGAGGCCAGGCACGGCATCGCTAGACGCCGACAGCCATCAAAAATCCCGCGAGATAATAATGTGGCCAAGAAATAAAAATGTTTACGATCTCCTCTTGAGCCAGCTGCAATTGGGTTTCCTTTATCGAAAGGACTATTGTAGGAACAGAACATAAACAATAAATGAATTAACACTGTCCCTACAGTGAGATACAAACCATGCAAACATATTGCAGTCTACTTCGGTCGAGGAATTCATTAAGGGCAATAAATTAATAAAATATAAAAAAGGGATACCGCAGAGGTGTGAAACGCATACAAATCCTCGGCGTATCTTCGCCCATACGGACAACAACGTTCGCGTCTGTGTATGTGGGCGCCTACACACTGTATCTGCACGATCGAAGTGGATGCGAAAAGAAGTCGAAAATCAACAGTCTTAAAAGCTCCCACGTTTGGATCTTCGGTCCTAAGCATACCATCAACCTACTTGAGAGCATACAGGGACGAGTGATCCGTCTGATGGGGGACAAGGCACTGACGTCGGGACTACAGTCGCTAACACATCGAAGGCGCGTAGCTGACCTCTATCTGTTTTACAGATATTATTATGGGTACTGTTCTTCGAAGATTAAGATGGGCCGGACATGCGGCGCGAATGGGCAACGATAGGACCATGCGTAAAATTCTTGACGGTAAACCAACGGGAAAGAGACCGACAGGACGGCCGCGACGGAGATGGGAGGACAATGTAAGGTTTGACATTGTGGAGATCGGATCGGCTGATCAAGCTTGAAAGGAGAGTGCACAGGACAGGGAACGATGACGGAGTCGAGTCGGTGAGGTCATGAACTTCCGGGTTCCTACAGGCCAATATATAGTAGTAATAGTACATTTTAAATTTAAATTTAGTGAGGGCAGAACCCTCATATATTTAGCTTAGTACAAGCGATAGAACTTAACAACTATATTACGACTAAAGAAAAGTTCTTCGGAGATTAATGGTATTGTTCCGCGCAATTCGGTTTAATGCGCTCTACGAGACAACCCTACAGATCTCACCGATTTGCCCCGACGGCGCGAACATCTCTGCGTCAGAACTCGTTCCGTTACAGAGCGGGAATGCTGTGGAATTCCCTCCCTTTGCGAGTGTTTTCAGAGCGTATCAACCTGCAACACTAAATTTCCTTATTGAACGGAGAGAAAAGTATAGAAAGAAATGTCGTTGTAAAGAGAGATTTCCGATATTCCAAACATTCTCTTTTATTTGCTTACTTTTGGAATTCGCCACGAAAAATATTCAGAAAATGAAGTTTCCTTATTATATAGGGTGGGCCATACATTTTTGCACATTTGAAACGTATATATATATATATATATATATATATATATATATATATATATATATATATATATATATATATATATTTGCATATACTTTATATTCTTTATATTATATTCTCGAATACGCGGAATTTGTTTTCTTCCCGTTTTGTGAGTCGTAGGCTATTTTGAGGTCAACGAACAGTAGGTGTGTGGGGCTTTTCAGGGCCCGAAGAGCCACGCATCGCTCGATTCCCACCATTACCAGCAATACAACTTACCTTAAAGTTGAAATTTCGGCAAGATTGTACAATCTTGCTAGGGCATTGACCGCCACCCAATTAGCTGGAATCAATTCGGTTATCCATACGGATAACCGACATAAATACATATTAGGCAGCTTACCTTTTTTGGGGGCTGTTCCAAGCCTCTTCTCCACGGTCATTCCTGAAAGCATAATTCATAGCAAGATTATCATCTTGCCATGACATCAATTCAGCATCAACCGAGCTTCCGCGACCGAACAATGGATGGCACATATCCACCAACACACGCTAATCTTTCCGTGTGTTATCTTTGTACCCATCCATTGTCCTAGCAGTCATTTCGGGTTGCTTGCACATCTGCAAGCCAGATTTTCAACGGCCTGTTCTATGATCTATCTTTCCTAAAGTAGAGAAGATCAAATTTCTTGGAACGATCACCAGCATCGGTCATGACCACCAATATTTATATAAGCAACGAGTAGCCACGATTCTCATGCTGGCTATCGAAGCTGTTATCGTTTACACAAAGTAAACACCCAAGCGGATACTCTCGCCTGACAGTACCCACAACGGGGTTAACATATCCCTAAAACAACATGCATCGAATCATACATGACCGAAATATTTTTATTTTAAACGATCTAGCAACGGCCATACCCAATGCTTGATTCATTATCCCAAAATAGATTCCTGCCTTCGGCAAGGGTTTTATTGACTCACGTCAATCAAGAATCTATCCCTTGCGGATGGCGGCAGTTTATCTTGCCCATACGTGTAGCAGCAGATTTGACCTGCAACATGAGTTTTCCTGTTTCCCTTTTTTTTATGACCCTCACCATTGGCTGCCCTTCGGCGGCGAATCCCTTAGGTTCGGGTTTTGTTGGATGTCTGTAGGGAGACACGATAGGCAGTCAATTTACTTCAAACTACACGTTTGCTTGATGAGTCAGATGTCAGTCGTTATAGAGGACAGTCGCGCCCTTTAAACTAATTTTGCCGACCGACCCCCTCGCGCAATCCGCCGGCACCCATACCATAAGTCGCCTAACCATCCGGGATTCTAAACTGAATATCGCCTTTACTGTCGATACCGGCGCCGATATTTCAGTCCTCCCGCGATCGTTTGCCCCGCGTAATCGCGTGCCCGCCGCACTTAGATTGTCAGATGCGAATAATACGTACTTACGTACGGACGGAAAAAGCTGACACTATAACTGGGTCTTAGACGTTCGATCACTTGGCGTTTCGTCATTGCGGACGTAAATGAACCCCTGATAGGTTCCGACCTATTAGGCGCACATAATCTGTTGGTCGATACGACCCATAACAGACTGGTGGCTCCAACCGAACCCCCCTTGCCCATGTCGGCATCTCCAGCGGCAACTTCAAGGGCCACAGAGTGCACAGACCCGATTCAAGCCATGGTACAGGAATTTGTTAGTACAACAATTCTTCTACCTAACCAGCGACGACATAAAGCCACGGTGTTTCATCATATAGAAACACGTGGCCCCCCGGTGAGCCAGCGTCCAGGCCGACTGGCTCCCGAAAATTTAGGTGCGGCGCGCGCGGAATTCGAGCATATGATCGAACTTGGTATCTGCCAACCGCCAGACAGCCCTTGGGCAAGCCCACTCCACTTAGTGAAGAAACGTTCCGGTGAGTGGTGCCCATGTGGCGATTACAGGCTGTTGAACGCAGCAACTGTCCCGGGCAGATACCCTATCGCACACCTCTACGATTTTTCGTACAAGTTACGAGGGTGCAACGTTTTCACTACCCTGGATCTCACCAGGGCATACCACCAAATTCCGGTGGCACCAGAAGACATCCCCAAGACCGCAGTCATCACACCTTTCGGACTCTTCGAGTTCAAAGAGATGACTTTCGGCTTCAGGAATGCCACACAGACATTCCAACGTTATATCGACACGGCTTTACGTGGTCTAAATTGCTGCCATGCTTATCTTGATGACATTCTCATCGCCTCCAAAGACCACGCCGAACATAAACGCCCCTTACGTCAGGTCCTAGAGCGCCTCCGTGAATTCGGTCTTGTCATCAACCCAGATAAGTGTCAATACGCCAAGGAGCAAATCATTAATTGGACAGAAGTCTCTGATCGAGCACTCCAACTGTCCAAAGAACAATTGGCAAATGCCACCTTACTCCGATACCCCCTCGAGGGAGCGGCACTTTTCATCCAATGCGACGCATCGGATACCGCAATCGGAGCCGTCCTTGAACAGGACATTGAAGGCCGACCGGAACCGCTCGGTTTCTTTTCAAGGAAGCTGAGTCCCACTGAGCGACGTTACAGCGCCTACGACCGCGAATTACTCGCGATCTACAGCGCTGTCAAATACTTCCGTCATATGCTAGAAGGACGTTCGCTCTCTATTTTAACAGACCACAAACCATTGGTCTACGCGTTCCGGAAGAAGTCGGGAAATGCCTCCCCCCGTCAAGAGCGTCAATTAGACCTCATTGGGCAATATTCTACGGAGATCCGGCACATCTCCGGTAAACAGAACGTCACGGCGGACGCCCTTTCTCGAATCGATACGATTCACTTACGTACCGCCTTGAACAACACTGACCTTGCCCTAGCTCAACAGGAGGACGAACAACTTAAGTCCCTCCCAACTGCGGAAACGGCACTTGAGCTAAAGAAAATTATTCTTAGCGACCCCTTGGGCGAAATTTGGTGTGATGTCTCCACTGGAACCGCTAGACCTTACATTCCCGAGAAACTTCGTAAGGGCGTGTTCCAGGTTTACCACAAACCAGCCCACCCCAGTGGCCGAGCAACAGCCGCTGCTGTCCGTCGCAAATTCATTTGGCCCCGGATGAACAAAGATCTCACCGGTTGGGCCCGTGCTTGTCTCCAGTGACAACGCTGCAAAGTAGCGCGACATAATGTACTGGAGCCAGCACAATTCAAGTTTCCCACGGCACGCTTCGCCCATGTCCACATAGACATAGTGGGACCGCTTACTCCATCAAAAGGATTTTCTTATATCCTCACTATGATGGATCGCTGCACGCGATGGCCAGAGGCGACACCTCTCCGGGCAGTTACTGCCGAATCAGTCGCCAAGGCATTTTACTCGACTTGGGTCACACGCTTTGGTGTACCAACCACCTTGACTTCGGGCCGAGGTCCACAATTTGAGGCGACAATTTTCAGGCAGCTAACAAATCTCCTCGGCTGCCAAAGAAGTCGTACCACCGCCTACCACCCGCCATCAAATGGGATGATAGAGCGCTGGCATAGATCTCTAAAAGCCTCACTCATGTGTCATAATGACACACAATGGTTTGGCGCCCTTTCCACCGTCCTCCTCGGCCTGAGGACAAGTATTAAGGAGGACCTGGGTGCTTCGGCAGCAGAGCTTACCTACGGTACCAACCTCCTTCTTCCAGGAGAACTTTTCCTGAATGGCGAAACACCGTGTGATCAACTTCGCGAATTGGGACATCTCCGTGACCTGCTACGTAAGGTTAGGGCAACCCCTGTAAACAGGCACGGCTCCAAAAAACGTTTCGTCCACCCTGAACTGCACAGCTGCACGCACGTCTTTGTCAGGGTGGATAAGGTTAAAAAAACCCTCGACCCACCTTATGATGGCCCATTCAAAGTCTTCCGCCGCATCAGTGACTGCGTCTTCGAGATCGACATTAGAGGCAAGCGATCCACGGTCAGCGTCGAAAGGCTTAAACCCTGCTTTCTGGAAGCTTCCGCTCCAGAACAACCCCCATCTACTGATACGACTCCCACTCCACCGGCGCAATCTCCCCGCACCCGCGCCCATGCCCAACTAACCTCCTCCTAATCTGCCTTACCTGTTTCGCGACAACGTCACTGGGGAGGGAGTGATGTGAGGCTTTTCAGGGCCCGAAGAGCCACGCATCGCTCGATCCCCACCATTACCAGCAATACAACTTACCTTAAAGTTGAAATTTCGGCAAGATTGTACAATCTTGCTAGGGCATTTACCGCCACCCAATTAGCTGGAATCAATTCGGTTATCCATACCGATAACCGACATAAATACATATTAGGCAGCTTACCTTTTTTTGGGGTTTGTTCCAAGCCTCTTCTCCACGGTCATTCCTGAAAGCATAATTCATGGCAAGATTATCATCTTGCCATGACATCAATTCAGCACCAACCGAGCTTCCGCGACCGAACAATGGATGGCATATATCCACCAACACACGCTAATCTTTCCGTGTGTTATCTTTGTACCCATCCATTGTCCTAGCAGTCATTTCGGGTTGCTTGCACATCTGCAAGCCAGATTTCCAACGGCATGTTCTATGATCTATCTTTCCTAAAGTAGAGAAGATCAAATTAAACATTGGCCTTTCAGGCGCGCATGTTTGCTTGAATATCAGCATGACCGATTTTATGATCCGTCGCCGTTTCTTGGAACGATCACCAGCATCGGTCATGACCACCAATATTTACATAAGCAACGAGTAGCCACGATTTTCACGCCGGCTATCGAAGCTGTTTTCGTTTACACAAAGTAAACACCCAAGCGGCTACTTTCGCCTAACAGTACCCACAACGGGATTAACATATCCCTAAAACAACATGCATCGAATCATACATGACCGAAATATGTTTATTTTAAACGATCTAGCAACGGCCATACCCAATGCTTGATTCATTATCCCAAAATAGATTCCTGCCTTCGGCAAGGGTTTTATTGACTCACGCCAATCAAGAATCTATCCCTTGCGGATGGCGGCAGTTTATCTTGCCCATACATGTAGCAGCAGATTTGACCCGCAACATGAGTTTTCCTGTTTCCCTTTTTGTTTATGACCTTCACCATTGGCTGCCCTTCGGCGGCGAATCCCTTAGGTTCGGGTTTTGTTGGATGTCTGTAGGGAGACACAATAGGCAGTCAATTTACTTCAAACTACACGTTTGCTTGATGAGTCAGATGTCAGTCGTTATAGAGGACAGTCGCGCCCTTTTAATGCTAATTTTTGTCGCTGGCTACGTTTCAATAGTCAGTCAGATTTTTTATCGTCTATCAGGGCGCTCACTTCTTAGAGTAGTCGTGCATCAGTTATAAAAATTGAGTCGTGCTATCGGTGGAGTTGGTGTATTTCGAGTCCGCAGTGACATCCGGGTAATCACGTTTTTGATGTTTTCGTGTGCACCCTAAGTGTCAATCGTCAAAGTACGGTGTGCGTTTATATTAAGCAATCATACGAATTAAATGACTCTTGTGAGTAAGAAAACATATCTTTTGATGCATGTAAATTAAATATCGGAGTGTACACAGTGTGAAACATTGAACAATAAAACTTAACTTTAAACAACATTAAATCGGTAAAACAATCCAGCGAGTTTTATTTATTTTTCTCTTTCGGCGAACTTTGTGGAGTTTTTGGAGAACTATCAGTGGGTGTTAGCTGAATCCGCACCCGTGCTTGGTGCATAGCTAAACACTACCGCAGGTGAACCGTCTCTCCGCCTCCCACTTCGTTCCCAGCAATTGCCTTAGTGTGGACATTTGGTCTCTCGTTGGCCGATTCCTACGGAAACCGCACTGGTAGTGTCCCAGTAGTTCTTCTGAATAGGGTGTGATTCTCGCCAGTATGACATTTGCTAGTATTTTTTGTATGTGGTTGGGAGCAATGATATTCCTCTGTAGTTTTTGCAGTCTGATATGTCACCTTTTTCGAAAATGGGGAGGTTTACCATTCTTTCGAAGTGACTTCCTTATCCCGTAATGTTTTAATTAGTTGGTGGGTCTTCCGAGCGGTTGCCTCTCCTACATGCCTTATAAGCTCTGCCGGTATGCAGTCGACTCCGGGAGCCTTGTTGTTTTTCAATAGATTTATTGCGTCTACAACTTCGTTGAAAGAGGGCTATGGGATCATAGGCTCGTCTGTATGTACATCTGGTACGTTTATTTGTGGTTAATGGGTGCACACATTGAGCAGGTTTTCAAAGTACTGCGGCCATCTTGTGACGATATTGTTTGTATCTGTGACTAGACAGCCGTTTGTGTCTCGAATTATTTTGGCTCTCCCTCGGTAGCCGTTTCTAATTGAATTTATGCCGGAATACATACCTCTGATGTTCTTTGCTCTGGCATTTTCTAGGGTTTTTTCTTCCCCCATTCGCGATTTTTGCGTTTGAAAAGAGTCATTGTCTCTTTCCGAATCGTCGTGTATCTTTCTGCGTTGACTTCCACATATCTTTCTAAGTGGATCACTCTGAGGCGTTTACGTTGTACGATCTTCTCCCTGCACTCATCGTCAAATCAAGGTTTGGATTTTATCAGATCTCGCTATTTGTAAATATTGGCGGGCGGCGTTTACATTCGTAAAATCAAAGTTTGGACTTAATTGTTTTCTTAAATCCTAATAACTGGCTGTTCGTTTGATTACGTCTCTGATCGAAGTCCATTTAGTGTCCACATTATTGGTTTACTTTTCCTCACTACTCTTATTCTCTGGGATGCTAAATCCATTCGTTAGTTCATGTTGATATTCAGCCCCTTTGCGCAGGTCTTTTAGTTTATCAATCTCGAACTCTTTGCTCGTTTCCCGTGACTATCCATGTGGGTTTGCTGCGAGCCGACCCCTAATTTTATCTATCACTCTATATGATCTGACGTCAAGGATGTTCGAGTGGTGTCTTTTGTCTATGAGGAAACCGTCTACGCCGCCGGATGAGATCCATGAGGCTTTATGAATTTGCTTGTGCTTGAACATCGTGCTTTTCACTACCAGATTTTGTGACGGTACGAACGTGATAATTCGAATTGCATTATCTTTTCAAAAGTCCTTTAGGTTGTCTTTACCTATAGTTGCTTGGAAGATGTCTTCCTTTCCAATTTTCGCATTGAGGTCCTCGAGGAAGATTTTAACATCGAAGGATGAGATCCCATCGAATACTTCCTCTAGGGTCTCGTAGAATGTGCCCTTCGTTTCTTCGTCGGTAGATTCCGTTGCGAAGTGTACGTTTATAAGTACATAATTGCACCATGGGCCCAGTATTTTTAGCACCGACATTCGGTCATTAATAAATTTCACATCTTTTACATGGAGCGTAATCTTCTTGCTTATGATGAAGCCGTTCCGATGCTATATGTGTCGGTACCTCCACACGCCAGTCTGAAACCGTTGGATTCGATTACTTGATGTGGGAGTCGGACTTCCTGAAGCGCGACGATGTCCATTTTATATTGTTTCGCGTTTTCTACGACCGTCTGTATCGCGCCCGGTTTATATAACGTTCGAACATTCCACGTCCCGACGCGTTTATCCCGCTTTTTCCGTTTTTCCCTACGTCTTCTTTTTGCCGAGTCGGTATTTTCTTGTTCCCTTATGATAGTGTTGGCTCATCATACCTACGCCTACCGGGTTTTTCGTGGGATTGTTTTGTGTATATTGATTATTCATTTTTGATCCCACGAGTCTTGGGGTTTCAAATAGTACGCCATATTAGATCCCCGTTTTAATATAGTAAGATCTGCTTACTCCTCTGGTTCGACCGGGTGTTAGACAGGAGCCGATATAATACAGCCGGTATCCCTCTGGTTACAAACCATCCAATGGGCATGGTGACGCGTAACACCCTGGATTAGGGATCTTTGTGTGTTACTCCACGCTAGCTTGTCTGATATGGGTGAGCCTACTGGAACGATATGCTTCTGCCAGCATAGCCTGAGTGATTGATTGTAGTTTAAACCCCCGTACCACGTCAAGGTTTCTACCAAGCGGAGCAATTATATATAGCAAAGTACATTTTTTAATTCTTAGGAGTTATAAAAGCATTCGGTATTTCTTCTTTATAATATTTTTTCCGAATTGCCCAAATAAGAGATAATGTCTTCGAATATGAGTAGAAAATAAAAAAAAATCCTTTATTAACGTTGTGACCAAAATTTTCTATTTCTTTTAACTCATCATCATCATCATCATCATCATCATCATCATCATCATCATCATCATCATCATCATCATCATCATCATCATCATCATCATCATCATCATCATCGGCATTACAACCGCGAACCGGTCTTGGCCCTATTTAACAAGTCCTGAGGCTTGTTAAATTTTCCATAATGATTCGTTTTTTCCGGGCCAGGTCTAGTCTTAGTCTTAGTCTTGCACCAGAGGCTCCCCGACGGGGAATCGAACCCCGGTCTCTCGCGTGACAGCCGGGTGTAGTAACCACTATACTATCGAGGAGCGTATTTATTTTTACTATCCTGTGTAAACTTCATTTTTTATGCCTAGGATATATGCTATCTTATAGCCCAAAAGTTAACCCCACATTTGTTCTTCGCAACCTGTAGTTTCTTTATGTGACTTCTGTTAGAAACGCCACACTACTCCCACCTTAGCAACTTTGTTACGACCAACTTCTTGTGCGAACGACAGAGCGAGGAGAGGGCGAATGAGAACTTCAGAGCAGGCGAGTGAGGTGGTTGCTCGGTGCGGAAATCGTGATCGCAGTCTTAAAGTACTGTTTGACTATGGGAGTGTGTTGTGTTGTACAAATCACGTCAGGCTCACCAATTATGACGTTTAGCAACGATTGCGATGATGGTGATTTGAAGACATGATAAAACCGGTGAGAAACGAAGCATTGAAGTATTAGACTAACAGCAGCATTTGCGAATTCGATTATTATACTCAAGTACACTCAAGTGATGCGGGATTGCTATGGTATACGGCTCTGATGCTTTGCTTATTCGATTTACTTTCGGTAATGTTCTGCAGCTATCTATCTACCATGAGGCAAAGAATGGTTAATGAGTTTCTTTTTTGTTAGTATTTTTCTTGCCGTGCAAAACTTTGCGTGTTGAACGTAATACCTTTGGTTTTTTCTAAAATCCTCTAACGCCAATTACTTCCCTGTATCCGAAATTGAACCACAAACTCGACTTAGGTCTGTTATTCTTTGCTCTCTTTGGAATAATGTGACCACATGCCAAGTCAAATCACATTCGTTATTGTCTCAACTACAGCGTTAATATCGTTATTAGGAAAATTTAACCTATTTGATTTCTCAAACGAATCATTTCAACCCCCCATTTGGTTTTTTCATAGAGCCATACAATTATTTCTAGAACTTCTTTCTTAACACTGCTGTGGTTAGCGCAAATTTATCCGGCACAAAGTAGTGATCTAAAGTTCAGAAGGGTGAAGAAACTTCGAAGAAGGAATTACCATCTATGGCTGGGATCCGTGTTGGCTTACGCTAGTCGTGTTACAGTGAAGGGAAGTCAGGCTGGTGGCATGCAAATCCGCTACTATAATTTGTCCACAGTGAGCGATTTCGCCATACATCGAAATTTCTCTTTCAAATGTTAGTTAAAAATCTCCCATAATTCCCATTTGTACAACCGAACCCATATTCTACAAATTGCCTTTGGGAATCTACATCCCTTACTTACTTAGCTAGGTTGCGGATCAAGGCAGGTTTGTCTTCAGTTGACAGTTCCGCCATTTATATGAAATCCGTTCTATATATAATTGAAAAGTGTGTTTAAAAATTATTTACAAATAGAGTGAAAGTACTGTTCGGTGTCGGATACATCACTACCTTATGGGGGTAATGCAATTTTTAGCTTTTTGCCAAATTGTTTGTAATCAAATATTAATCCTAAACACAAATGTTGAAAACACGAGAGCACCATTCGAGATGCTATTTTGGTGCCAATCATCATCAGAGTGCGAAGATTTAAGTCTGGAACATTTTATTGTTACAACTAAACGGTTAATTCGTTAATACGATGGACTAGAATGCGGATTAAGTGTTTTAGGCTTTTAAGTTAATTGATAATAAAATGTTGTTTAAGTTAAGTACTATTTCTCCGACCTAAGCTTATTCATAATATGTACGTGTTCGGTTGGTTTTAAATTCATCTGGTTTTCAACTCGTGCGCTTTTAAGTTTAATTGGTTTATTGCTGGAACATTTTTAATATCGCTTTTTTTGCAATTGTACTGGCTCTGCCAATTTATAATGTTTTTAGCTTCACGCCTTCGCTGTAGATACAGTTTTCATGGTTAATTGTAGTGCTATTCGCGCCTTATAGTATTTTCTAAATAAAGGAATACAGTATGGTATGTGAATGCATTCTGTATGGTGAATGTAATATCGAAGGTCAATAATTCATAGAGACTTAAGTGTTCTCTTCCTAATTTCAAAGTATATTTACTATTAAAACCAATGAAAGATAATAAAAAGAATCTTGATGAGATTTGTTGCATGTCATTTTAAAAATGTATTTAACGTTTTGAGTAGTCGTTTCTGGACCCATTTTAAAACTGCCCAGAATTTAATATAAAAAGTTGTGCAAATATAAAATTGTTTTTGGCCTTATTTACAAGATATAGACTATCTTTTAATCTAATAAAACCATCGTTTTTTTTTTTAGTCCTAATAAGTTAGGGAGCAACTTACTTTAAATAATTTCCATGATGATAACCACTGAAAAGGACCAGGCAGAATGCGTTACGCCTATGATCCAATCAGGGAATTAAAAAACGTACGTCTAGGTCTCCTATGTGTTTCGCTACTATTTTTTGAATTGTAGCATAATAAGTTGTACATAGATGGTGTGGGGCTTTTCAGGGCCCGAAGAGCCATGCATCGCCCGATCCCCACTATTCCAGGCGAACGACTTACCTCTCGGTCGAACTTCAGCAAGGTTGCGTAACCTTGCTACGGCATTTACCCCCAGCCAAATCGCTGGAATTAATACTGTTACCCAATCGGATAACTGTTTTGAATTTCTGTTAGGCAGCTTACCTATTCAGTGGGGGGTTTTTCCTTCCAAACCCCTTTTTCTCCAACACCACCCCTGAAAAACATTAAATCCACGGCAAAGCTTATCACCTTGCCGTGGCATCGAAAACTCACCCTCGGGCAGGCATTAATTCCTAAAAAAACATTAAGTCCACGGCAAAGCTTATCACCTTGCCGTGGCAAAGAAATTCGCCCACACAATTAACCTCTGCTGACCTTCGGGCGCTCCAAACCTCACTCCTCCGCGAGATAACGCAATTGCGCGCGGAGGTGAGGAACAATCCTCGAAGCGCCCAGAATCGAGCCATGCCGAGCCGTCCTCTCAATCGGCAGAATTCCTACCAAACTGCCCCTCAGAGGGCCTATATGCCTCAAAACGCCCCACAGAGGGCCAATTCCTCTCAAAATGGCCCTCACCGGGTCAACTCCCAGCGAGCTCCGGCTCGACCTCCCCGTAACGGCAATGCCAATAGGCAGAATATACCTGATAATGCCGTTACTCTGCCTTGGTGCGCCAATCACCAACGATATGGTGATCGCGCATTCAATTGCAAAGCGCCTTGTGGTTGGACGCAACCTTCCACCAACCAGAGGCGCTCTTTAAACTAATTTTGCCGACCGACACCCTCGCGCAATCGGCCGGCACCCATACGATAAGTCGCCTAACCATCCGGGACTCAAAACTGAATATCGCTTTTACTGTCGATACCGGCGCCGATATTTCAGTCCTCCCGCGATCGTTTGCTCCGCGTAACCGCGTGCCAGCCGCACTTAAATTGTCAGCTGCAAATAATACGCCGATACTTACGTACGGACGTAAAAAGCTGACACTCCAATTGGGTCTTTGTCGTCCGATCACCTGGCGTTTCGTCATTGCGGACGTAAATGAACCCCTGATAGGTTCCGACCTATTAGGTGCACATAATCTGTTGGTCGATTCGACCCATAACAGACTTGTGGCTCCAACCGCACCCCCCTTGCCCATGACGGCATCACCAGCGGCAACTTCAGGGGCCACAGAGTGCATAGACCCATTCCAGGTTATGGTACAGGAATTTGTGAGTACAACAATTCCTCTACCTAACCAACGCCGACATAAAGCCACGGTGTTTCATCATATAGAAACACGTGGTCCCCCGGTGAGCCAGCGTCCACGTCGACTGGCTCCGGAAAAATTACGTGCGGCGCGCGCGGAGTTCGAGCATATGATCGAACTAGGTATCTGCCAACCGTCGGACAGTCCCTGGGCAAGCCCACTCCACTTAGTGAAGAAACGTTCTGGTGAGTGGCGCCCATGTGGCGATTACAGGCTGTTGAACGCAGCAACTGTCCCGGACAGATACCCAATTGCACACCTCTACGATTTTTCGTACAAGTTACGAGGGTGCAATGTCTTCACCACCCTGGATCTCACCAGGGCATACCACCAAATTCCGGTGGCACCTGAAGACATCCCCAAGACCGCAGTCATTACACCTTTCGGACTCTTCGAGTTCAAAGTGATGACTTTCGGCCTCAGGAATGCCGCACAGACATTCCAGCGTTATATCGACACGGCTTTACGTGGTCTTAATTGCTGCCATGCTTATCTTGATGACATTCTCATCGCCTCTAAAGACCATGCCGAACATAAGCGCCACTTACGTCAGGTCCTAGAGCGCCTCCGTGAATTCGGTCTTGTCATCAACCCAGATAAGTGTCAATACGCCAAGGAGCAAATCACCTATCTGGGTTATGTCGTTGACAACCAGGGCATTCGCCCACTACCAGACCGTGTGGAGGCCCTCATGAAGTATCCCCGACCTACTAACGTGAGTGAGCTTCGTCGATTTTTGGGCATGCTGAACTTCTACCGTCCGACCCTGAAGAATGCTGCCCAGATTCAAGCTCCGCTCAATGAATTCTTAAAAGGAGCTAAGCGCAATGATAAGCGCCCCATTAATTGGACAGAAGTCTCTGACAGAGCATTCCAACTGTCCAAAGAACAATTGGCAAACGCCACCTTACTCCGATACCCTCTCGAGGGAGCGGCACTTTCTATCCAATGCGACGCATCGGATACCGCAATCGGAGCCGTCCTTGAACAGGATATTGAAGGCCGCCCGGAACCACTTGGTTTCTTTTCAAGGAAGCTGAGTCCCACTGAGCGACGTTACAGCGCCTACGACCGTGAATTGCTCGCGATCTACAGCGCTGTTAAGTACTTCCGTCATATGATAGAAGGTCGCTCACTCTCCATCTTAACAGACCATAAGCCATTGGTCTATGCGTTCCGGAAGAAGTCGGGAAATGCCTCCCCCCGACAAGAGCGTCAATTAGACCTCATTGGGCAATATTCTACGGAGATAAGGCATATCTCCGGTAAACAGAATGTCACGGCGGACGCCCTTTCTCGAATCGATACGATTCATTTGCGTACCGCCTTGAATAACACTGACCTCGCCCTAGCTCAAGAGGAGGACGAACAGCTCAAGTCCCTCCTAACTGCCGATACGGCACTAGAGCTTAAGAAAATTACCCTTCGCGACCCTTTGGGCGAAATCTGGTGTGATGTCTCCACTGGAACCGCTAGACCTTACATTCCCGAGAAACTTCGTAAGGGCGTGTTCCAGGTTTACCACAACCCAGCCCACCCCAGCGGCCGAGCAACAGCCGCTGCTGTCCGTCGCAAATTCATTTGGCCCCGGATGAACAAAGATCTCACCGGTTGGGCCCGTGCTTGTCTCCAGTGCCAGCGCTGCAAAGTAGCGCGACATAATGTACTGGAGCCAGCGCAATTCAAGCTTCCCACGGCACGCTTCGCCCATGTCCACATAGACATAGTGGGACCGCTTACTCCATCAAGAGGATTTTCTTATATCCTCACTATGATGGATCGCTGCACGCGATGGCCAGAGGCGACACCTCTCCGGGCAGTTACTGCCGAATCAGTCGCCAAGGCCTTTTACTCAACTTGGGTCACACGTTTCGGTGTACCAACCACCATAACTTCGGACCGAGGTCCACAATTCGAGGCGACAATTTTTAGGCAGCTAACAAATCTTCTCGGCTGCCAAAGAAGTCGTACCACCGCCTACCACCCGCAATCAAATGGGATGATAGAGCGCTGGCACAGATCTCTTAAAGCCTCACTCATGTGTCATAATGACACGCAATGGTTTGACGCCCTTCCAACCGTCCTCCTCGGCCTGAGGACAAGCATTAAGGAGGACCTGGGTGCTTCGGCAGCAGAGCTTACCTACGGTACCAACCTCCTTCTTCCAGGAGAACTTTTCCTGAATGGCGAAACACCGCGTGACCAACTTCGTGAATTGGGACATCTCCGTGACCTGCTACGTAAGGTTAGGGCAACCCCTGTAACCAGGAACGGCTCCAAAAAACTTTTCGTCCACCCTGAACTGCACAGCTGCACGCACGTCTTTGTCAGGGTGGATAAGGTCAAAAAACCCCTCGACCCACCTTACGATGGCCCATTCAAAGTCTTCCGCCGCATCAGTGACTGCGTCTTCGAGATCGACATTAGAGGCAAGCGATCCACGGTCAGCGTCGAAAGGCTTAAGCCCTGTTTTCTGGAAGCTTCCGCTCCAGAATCATCTCCATCTGCTGATACCACTCCTACACTACCGGCACAACCTCCCCGTACTCGCGCTCAGGCGCGCGCCCATAGCCAACTAACCTCCTCCTAATCTGCCTTACCTGTTTCGTGACTACGTCACTGGGGAGGGAGTGATGTGGGGCTTTTCAGGGCCCGAAGAGCCATGCATCGCCCGATCCCCACTATTCCAGGCGAACGACTTACCTCTCGGTCGAACTTCAGCAAGGTTGCGTAACCTTGCTACGGCATTTACCCCCAGCCAAATCGCTGGAATTAATACTGTTACCCAATCGGATAACTGTTTTGAATTTCTGTTAGGCAGCTTACCTATTCAGTGGGGGGTTTTTCCTTCCAAACCCCCTTTTCTCCAACACCACCCCTGAAAAACATTAAATCCACGGCAAAGCTTATCACCTTGCCGTGGCATCGAAAACTCACCCTCGGGCAGGCATTAATTCCTAAAAAAACATTAAGTCCACGGCAAAGCTTATCACCTTGCCGTGGCATCGAAAATTCACCCCCGAGGCGTACATTATTTCCTAAAAAAGCATAAGTCCACGGCAAAATCATCACATTGCCGTGGCATTTGAAATCCTATCTTTAGGCATGCATTCTGCCAGGGCAGTTTGTTTCCATAGCCTTATGCTATGGAAACAACATCAATAAGGAGTTCCTTGTTGACTCGTTTTACTTGTTTGCCCTCGGCACTTATTGCATGCGGCTATTTGCTCCCATTGGTTTGCTACCGCCGACAAGGTTTCGGCTGACGCAAACCAAACACTTCCCTAATTACCAGCAATCGCTGGTTTACAATTATCGGACCCCACGTCCAGGAACCGTAATCAAGCAACGAACAAGATGCAGCCAGAAAATGTTTACTTTCAACATCTGGCAATGGCTGCACCCTATGTTCGTTGCAATGTTTAATCATCGGCAACCGAAATGATGATTTATGGCCTCCCATTAGGATGACCAAATCTTCGGTTTGGGTCTTTCGCACCCCAGATGCTAGTGTTTACATTCTTGGAAAATGCACTAGCGATGTTGCCCTCCATCCACGGTCGCCGGACGATCGTATGCAAGGCATACGCACACATGCATAATGTATGCCTATTCCGTCCGGTCCAATCACGATTAACTCCTTCGGGTTAATCGTGTGGCCCCTCCTCCTTTTGCAGTTCTTTTGAGGTTTTTCCGTTTCTTTGGTGAGCTCTAGTGACCAGTCAGATTTTATCACCAGTGGTGTGTGGTACGAGAGCAGAGAGGAAGTCGTCGTAGTTAAGTTGTTTCGCGTGGTTTCATACCTGTTTCAAATATTTATTTTTTATCATCGGACTACCACAAACTATTTTGGACTAGCAGTTTCGAAACGAATTAAAAATTAAATCGACGGAAAATAATTTACGGTTTCAGTGCGATATATTTACTAATTAATCGATTATCAGTAGTTAAGTGAACCAACAAACAAGTATACTTTTAAACAATAAAGACTAAAAGGAAAACTACTCCAGCGTTTTATTCCATGGAAATTGGTGATCGTGCGTTTTATTAATGAACAGTAAGTAAGTTACCGAGTACATAACCACTGTGTTTTATTTTCGTGTCGCGTGTGTGAGCAGCCATAAGGGAACAATTTCCTGCGTAACATTGGTGGTGTTTTAGCAAAATCCGCACCCGTGCTTGGTGTCTAGCCAAAACACCCACAATGGGATGCTGTGAAGTATCCTTTACATCTTCTAAGGAAATCTAAACACTTAATGGGTTCACAGACGTGGTCATTCCAATTAAGATTTTCGTTAGTGCCAAGAATTAAACCTTTAATTAGCTTGGATGATCCAAGCGTTCTTTAGCGACAGTGGCGCATTTATTTAACGGAAAGAGGCAGCATAACATTTCGTTAACGAAGTTCGCCATATCCGCGTTGTTTATGATTTGTCATTCGTCCGCGCATTACCCAGTCCCTCTGTAGATCTCAAAAGAACACGTGACAACGTATGTTGGGCTATCTGAAAGGCTGAAAGGGTTATCTGTACTGATATTTTCAACTGGGTTAGTGTACGCGGTCGTTATCTGCAAAGACATGGTTCAAAATTAAACTTTTGCATAATGTGCATTATCATTTAAAGGATAGCTGTTTATTTTTTTATGAAAAAATATTCATAAATCCGAAAGTTTTTAATGATTATTCCTCGAATCCTAAAAAAGTAACTTCCCGTGCACATGATGAATCAAGACAGAATCATCTAAAATCAAAAAGCGAAAGAGCTCCGTTAGTAGATTACTCAATCTCATGGGGTGAACGTAGGATTTTGAAAAAAATTAAATATTGCATTTTTTAGACAACCGTTAAAGAAATCGACATTTTTTCTTCTTTTATCTTATAAAACAAATTCTAATTATTGAAATAGGAAATCCTTCGGCTTTCCCCAAGTAAATCTTATTTAAAAGAAGTGTGTAAAATTATAGAAAGCTCGTTTATTTTTTTTTTTTTGAATTTCATATCCACCGATTCGAAAATGCTGTTTTAAAATAAATGAATTTAGAGTTTTCAATAAAGCTAGGAGTCAATCGGAAGAATTTAGCTTAAGAGAACTACGTCTTATTATATTTTCTTTGAATTGACTCGAAATTTCGGTGGAACATTTTTGAGATGTTGGACTATCATATTAAAAAAAAACGTATTTTTTTTTTTCAAAATGATGACTATATATGCCCCTTAAATGAAACAAATTCTGAGGAATGGTTAAGAATATGGTTAAACAAATGTTTGGAAAGGACGATTAACAAATTCATCTGAAGATGGGCAATTCAGATGCGCAGGCAGAATGTTCGTCTTAGGGATCTGGCACGACCAAATCTCTCCTCGTGGGCAGTGTGATTACTATTTTCTAGTGAAATGGCGCACTAATATCTCTCCCTGCCCTTTTCTATCCAGGAAAATTTAGAGTTTACTGATAGCAACACAAATTCTAAAGCTCGGCCAGATCCCGATATGAGGGTTCATGTAATACGCCCAGTTCCTCTGCCTACATTAAAACGAAAAGACTTTGCGCACAGTGCCGCTGATGCACTACTACCGTGAAAATTAATAAAAACAATGTTAGAAGAAACATACATAGACAAATTGTTCGTTGTGGAAAATGGAGGATATACATCAGCGGGGGCTCTCGCACCCACAATTCAGTATCAATATGTTGTTAATCTAACTTCCGCTTTTCTTTAGTCACTAGCACTTTGTAATGTGCTAAAAAATAAAGTATTCTAATTATACAATTTTTATTGACAAACATGTGATTGGTTGCCTAAAGATTAAGTAAAAACCTAGCAGGACAAAAATTCACCTGCCGACATTTAGTTTATGTAGCGACTAAGAATGACGAACATAAGAAAGCGCTACAAAATCGTACATCAATGAATATACCCCACTAAAAGAAAACGCTACAACATCGCACATCAGTCAATGCACCCCACTTTGTGAGGGCTGTTGATCTGTCATCGAGTTTCGCGTGCCTCCTTCCAGTATTTTTCGTACGCAGTCGACGAAAGCACCAGTGGGCACAATTAAATTCAATTCTAAAATTGTTTATTGTAAATTATTAGTCTAAATTTTTCGATAATTAAAAATTGGTTTTGCGAAATTAAAGTCGATCCTGTCATTGCACATTAAAATGTCATCGAATTCTCAATTGACCGCATTCAACCAGTCGGGAAGCGAGCTTCGAACTGCTAATTTAAACATAATCTTTATAGACTGTTGCCTGTTCACTAGCCCGCAACGGAAGAATTTTTGGCAGGGTTTAAATAATAACTTGTATCAGATAATTCAAGGTTAAAAAAAAAGTATACGAGGGTTGCCTTTTATATTTCGGGATTAGAGAACAAAAACAAATATTGATCATCGAAAATCACTTTATTGTTTTTCAAAATATTCCCCATGAAGATCTATACACTTTTGCATGCGTTTGAACCAATTGTCGAAGCACTTTTGCCACTCTGATTGAAGTATCTCCAACACACGCATTCTGAATGCAGCAACCGCTTCTTCAGGTGTCGAAAAACGTTGACCTCTCAGTTTGTTTTTTACGTACGGGAATAAAAAGAAGTCATTCGGTGCCAAGTTAGGACTATACGGCGGATGACCCATCAAATCGATGTTTTGGGTGCTCAAAAATGCAGTTGTCGCAGCCGATGTGTGAGAGCTCGCATTGTCGTGGTGAAGAGTGATCCGTCTTCGGCGGTTGGTTTTCCTGATTTCTTGGAAGACAACTGGCAAACAAATGGTTATGTACCACTCAGAATTGACTGTTCTGCGTTGTTCTAGTGGTACGGTTGCGACATGTCCAGTTTTTCCGAAAAAACAGACGACCATTTGCTTGGAAGTGCTTCGTGCGCGAACAACTTTTGTTGGATTTGGCTCATCTTGAAACACCCAGACAGTCGACTGCTGTTTACTTTCGGGCTCATACGCGTAAATCCACGATTCATCACATGTCACGATGTCATAGACGTGTTTCGAAGCACCGCGACCGTATTTTTTGAGCATTTCTTTCGACCAATTGACACGAGCCTTTTTTTGGGCGATTGACAAATTGTGTGGGATCCACCGCGAACAAATTTTTTTGACAGTCAAATGTTTATGCAATATTGAATGTATGCTGGTCCCACTAACGCCTAAGGTTGTCTCAATCTTACGATAGGTCACATGACGATCTTCCAATATCAGTTCGCGCACAGCATCAATGGTTTTCGGAACAATAACTGATTTTGGACGACCTTCACGAAATTCATCTTGGAGTGAACTACGACCACGATTGAATTCACCATACCATCGATAAACACTGGTCCTTGATGGAGCTTCATCGCCAAAAATTGAATTAAGTTCATCCATGCACTGTTGCTGAGTTAATCCACGCCGAAAGTTGTAAAAAATAATCGCACGAAAATGTTGACGATTTAATTCCATTTTTGGGCCGAGATGAATCTTTTAAGTTACTGTAAACAACACAAATAGCGCTCGTATGTCAAAACGTTCTGAGTGCGTATAACCTCAAAAATGTCCAACTTTACGACAGAGCTGTCAATTGCCGGATTGCAACACTAGGGTTGCCAAATCCCGAAACATAAGAGGCAAACCTCGTAGTAATTTTTTTTCTAAACCCCGAGTTGCTTCACAAATGTTTTAATAACACTGTGAGCTTTTACGTACCAATCACACCATGCACCTTGAAATAAGGAAATAAATACAAATCATACATTGGTTTTGAATATCTGAAGAATATCACGATTTCCGGCCCAACTAAGAAAAGCAATTTCTTTTTTTAGAAATCCAACTTTATTCATCAACATACTCTCCTTCATTCCCATGCAGCTTTAACTTTTCCAAGCCGTTTTTGTGGAACGTTTTGCCTTTGCTCTCAAAACAGGCCTCACTTTTCTGGGGCATTTTTTAAGGTTTGCAAGCAGCCAGTAACCACTGGGGTCAGATCTAGAGAATACGATGAATAAGTATTTGTACACCTATTAAATTGGTAGAGTATAACCGGTTTAAAATTAAACGATGACATTGAGAAATTTACATAGAGTTTCCTGTGGAAAAATTGCTTGAATTAACCCAATAAATAGGGTGGTAGCTTGTGGGGGTTCTCTATACCACACGGAGAACCAACCCACAATGCCAACCAATCTTGACCGCTAACAGCGCGTCACCCTATCCTAACCTGTAACAAATTCCAAAACATGCAAAAACAAATCCCATCCATCCCGAACTTGCAAGAATCCGTCTCCCAATCTGCAATGAAAGGCATTTCCCAAAACGCCCAACAGAATACAATTCAATAGAATACATTCTAAATCATCTCCCTCAAATACATTTCCCCACATATAATTTTTCCCGAAATTGCTTCGGTCAATTCCTTACTTAATTCATATTCTCTCCTTGCGACCAAGCAATCTTAATTTCCCCGAAATTCGTACGTTGTAATAAAACGCATATTCAAACCTACAACGGAACATTAACCATCACCACCAACTATATCGAGCCGCATACATTTCCCCGAAATTACTTCGGTTAATATCAGGTCTAAACGGTATTCCTTGCTTGCACCCAAGTAATTCCAATTTTCCCCGAAAACCCTCGATCATACTTGGCTATGTCAATTTCCCGGTATACACAAGCAACGAATCCAACTCAGTTTATACGGCGAGCGTTCGCTGAAACTGAATTCTTATGCAAGCATAGCAACTCTTCTCGAAATTGCTCGTAAGTGGCAGTGAGTTTATTTTAGCTATGACTCTACTGCCACGACGCGATGAACTTTTGCTTTCAATAGTCAGTCGAGATTCATCCACCGTTGCGTCCGCGCCACGCACAGTCGAGTTTTAACAACCAATCGATAAGGGTCCGAATTCTACGCCCGAGGAGCGCGGTCGGGTGTCTTTAGCAGTTCACGTTTGTCCGTTGCGTTTAAACACATAGCTTAACAGAACAGAAATTCGTTGCGTTTAAACATCACCATTAACAAAATAAAAATAGAAACAGTGACATTTCAGAGCTTGACCATCATTTCCCCGCTACACGCGTTGGTTCGTCGCGTATAAACGCTAGTTCAACAAAATAAAAACAGAAGCAGTGACGTTTCAGAGCTCGACCACCATCTCTTCGCTACGCGCGTTTGTCCGTTGCATATAAACACTAGTTTAACAAAAATAAAAATAGAAACAGTGACATTTGATAGTTACGTGTGTTTGTTCGTCGCGTCTGAGTGATTTGAGCAATTAACATGATGGTATTTCGGGACGGATTTTAATCAGTGCAGTGCCAAGTGAACAACATCAAGGCTTATCAGCAGCAACATCAAGGTTCTTCGGCAGCACCATCAAGGCTCATCAGCAGCAACATCAAGGCTCATCAGCAGCACAATCAACATCGAAACGGCAAGTTCGTTACATTTATATCGCCAAGTCCCATTCCCATCCTACACTTTTCAAAATGAATGTCGTTGCGACTCTTAAAAGTCTGCACCATAAATGGGTAGTAATACATCGCGCGATAAGTAGCTTCAGGAAAATTATCGACAGCTGGATCAAATCTCCTGAGACGCGCGATTCTGACTATTTGCAAACATCACTCGAGACGTTAGAATTAAATTTCGCAAAATTCTATGATATCCAAAATCAAATGGAAGAAATTACGCCGAAAGATATAAAAAAAAAGAAAAATATGAAACAGCATATAACCGGGCTAAAAGCCAAGCTAGAGAATTCCAGAGAAAATCGAATGTAGTCGATAGTCCAACTAATTTGCCACTAAGAGATCCAGTACAATCAATAGTCCCTCAGGTCCAACAAATCAATGAATTTAGTGTCTAATTACCTACCGTCACCCTTCCATCTTTCAGTGGATCGGTTGAAGAACGGCCAACTTTTACCGAGAATTGTACAAAAGTCATCCACGATGAGCCTCACTTACCCGCGATAGGGAAATTTCAATATTTAAAATGTTCACTAAAGGGAAGTGCCACCGCAACAATTCATTATCATCATCGGCACTTCAACCGGGGACTGGTCTTGGCCTTATTTAGCAAGTCCTGAGGCTTGTTAAATTTTCCATAATGATTTGTTTTTTCCAGGCGAGGTCATTAGTCTTGCGCCAGACCGCAACAATTGATTCCCTCAAAATTACAGACGAAAATTACAAACTTGCGTTAGATACATTAAAAAACAAATATGAATGCCGCCGCAAAATAATGCGAAAACATTGGGCAGTATTATGCGATTATCCCAAACTCCCCAAAGACACACCAACCGCCTTGAGTCAACTTTTAACTCCACTCTCCACTCCTCCACTTGCAAGCATTAAAAAATATGAATGCTTCGTTTGACCAGCGGAATCTGCCGCTTATCGAATTAATGTTATCTAAGATCAGTACAACTACAGCTTGGCACTGGGAATTGTCATTAACCGATAAATCCATGACTCCTTACACTCATTTGATAGACTTTTTTGAGAAACGGGCAAATTGTACATATTTCAATACAACTGATCAACCAAAACAAAATAATCCACGTCATGATAATCTCAGACACAAAAAATCCGATTTCTCTGATACTCAAGCATTCGTGACGGCTAATTCATCCCCGAATTCATCGAAGAAAGTAGTTTATGTATTGTTTGTTCTCAAGAACATCCAATATGCCGTTGGGCGACTTTTCGAGAACTTCCAACCGAACAACGACTAAAAATGGCCACAAATCTGTCACTTTGTTAGAATTGTTAACGCATACAATAAGGCCAACAAACCCATAGAATGTCGCACTCTAATCTCCACTTGTGCCACCTCAAATTTCATAACGGTGGATTTCGTACGGAAACTCGGAGTCCGAGGTCAAGAATGTTCAGTACAAATTGGGGTTCTTGATGGCCGAACTATCGTCCCCACTTGTGCCACCTCAAATTTCATAACGGTGGATTTCGTACGGAAACTCGGAGTCCAAGGTGAAGAATGTTCAGTACAAAATGGGGTTCTTGATGGCCGAACTACCGTCCCAAAGGGTATGATCACAACAACCATCTCTTCCCGAACTATAAGTTATAATCATTTGCAACATTTTTAATTGTTCCAACCATCTCTAATTTCGTTCCACAAGAACCAATACAACGTAATATGATCAAAATTCCTAAAAATATTCAACTATCGGATCCCAATTTCCATAAGGTTGCTCCAGTCGATATGCTCCTAGGCACTGGCATCCCACTTTCTCTATTATTCGTTGGAGAAATAAATTTATCGCCAGAACGCCGATGCGAACTAGTTTTGCAAAAACCCAATGGGCGATCGGGGGGAGTGCACCCGCTGCACAACCAGCCCGTACAAGCACTTGCTATCTCACCACAGAGTTGCAATTCGACGTGTCAAAATGTTGGGAGGTCGAAGAACTTCCAGTCACAACATCAACAACAGAAACAGCATGCGAACAACATTTTTCAAATAATTTACGGAGACGTGACGATGCAAGATATATTGTCGCCTTACCTTTTAATGAAAACCAAACGAAACTTGGCGAATCTTTATCCATGGTCCATAAACGATTTCACAGTTTAAAACTGAAACTAACATCTAATGCAGAATTAAGCGAACAATATCACAACGTCTTGAACGAATACAAAGATCTTGGTCATTTATCCGCAACTAAAAATTCTCAGGCAAATGAGTCAGGATTCTACCTGCCCCATCATAACGTCATAAAACCAGATAGTTAAACAACGGCTGTACGAGATGTATTTGTCGGTTCGGCAAAGAGCTCTACAGGTGTATCATGAAACGACACATTAATGGTCGACCCAACAATTTAATCCGATTTACTTTCATTATTATTACGTTTTCGAAAATACCCAATAGTCATCACCGGAGACATAGAAAAAATGTATCGCCAATTTTCCATCAAAGAAGATGAACGAAAATACCAATGAATATTATGGACCAACTCAAAGGGGGAGGAACAAACATACCAATTAAATACAATCACCTTTGGACTTTCATATACACCTTATCTTGCTATTCGTTGTTTTCATCAACTGACTCGAGATGAGAACAGTGGATGAATTTGTGCTCATACGCATAACCACAATCAAACTTTCATAAGTTTCCGCTAATGCAATTGCATTAGCACTTGTAAATGCTTCACGGATCAAGTTTATCAAATGTATTTATCTGAAAGCTCCTGGAAGAGAATTCTTACCTTCATGCATTAAATTGCATTCAAAACTCCCTACAAGAATTCTGTCCAAACTTATCATAAATCCCAATCTTACCATATGCATTTTCCCTAGACGAATTCCTGAAAACGAAACAATTTGGTTTACATATAATGTAACCATCATAACCAGGGATAATAAACATCGCGTCGCCTATTCCCAGCCTCATCATGTGTACAATAAATCCCTTTACATACACACTGGTTGGCGACCTTTACCCAAGGGACAAAAGTAAACATACGCATCTTGCGTCTTACGGCATAAACCAAATCCTATAGAATAAGCAAATGCAAATAGGAATTGTGTACTTACCATTGGCAGCGATGCCATAAACACCAATTCCTTGTGAATAAGCTAAAACCAATTAGCACCATGTTCATGATGCATGGCGGCTATTATCACAGCCGCAATGCGCATCACAGACAATGACCTACACGATCTCTTTGTCGCCCACCGTGTTTCTGGATCCGCTTCTCATGACCTAGCAGCATGAGCAAACAGAAACCCATTAGTAACCAATGAGATACGGCTTGTTTGCTTAGCCGTACTCACATCTCATTGATGCACATTGTTCCCTTTCTTTGTTTTCAGATTCGTTCTCATGGCTTTGTCCCATGAAAGAACCAATGTTCACATATACACGTGTACCACTACGACCTGCTCTAAGAGATCCGGTTACTTACCCCCAAAAAGAGACTTCACGTTTCTCTTGTGATAGGAAATGCATCCCTAAATTAAGAGAGCCAGTACGACTGGCCGAATTCCCTTTGCCAGCGAATGCACATCGCTGAGTCGCATTTCAACATCCAGCCACGCTGGTTGGCACTTCTCCCACTCCTCGTACCGTCGGTACATTCCCGGAGTCGCGGATTTTCAACCCCCGAATCGTGTGAGTCAATCGCGCAAATGTTAGCAATGTAATTTATAATTAACAAGCCCAGGCTTTGGAACCGCGAGTGAAATACCCTTGAGCGAAGATAAATTAAGCTCTACCGGACATTAAAAAGTATATTCAGTTTAAGTTGTACTGAGAGTTCTAAAGTGCCTTTAAACCATTTTAAATAAATCAAAAACACTAAGTAAATAAATTTAAATAAAAACCAATATTAATAAAACAATAACCGTGGGTCTTACTTCATGTGTTGGCGGTTATTTTGCTTTGCGTAATCAGTTTGTGACGGAGTTTTGCTGTTGCTGTTGAGAGCTATGCATCTTAGTGTTCGGTGGAACTTACGGAATTACTTGTTTGTGAGGGCGAAGTAGAACCATGCGCCCATGCCGGTGCCACCGGAAGAGAATATCAGTAAACACTTATTGCTTGAGGACACAACAACCATAAAAACTCTCGGAATCAAGTGGGACTCTGCTCATGACACAATTATTTATGCCGTTAATTCATCTCCTATACCTGAAAAGATAACAAAAAGAACGATAATGTCCGCCATCGCTCGAATTTTTGATTACGGCAAAAATCATGGGCATTAAAACACGATTGGGATGTGTCACTCCCAGCTGATCTACATACAGAATGGAATCAATACCAACAACTATTATCAACTTTAAACAACGTAAACTTCAACCGACTAATAACTGTGGCGGTTCCGCCAAACCCCAGGGTACGCTTTCCTTTAACACCCCCATAACATCCATCTTCCCATATACTTTCGCCAATGCAATCGCATTCGGCACACAAAAACGCTGCACGCATTTAAGAGATCAAACCCATGATCTTAAATTCCCTGTTAAGAAAACTTACCTTCATGCATCTCTTCGCATACAATTTTCTGTAAGAATTCTTCATGACTTTTTTAGGAATTCCATAACTCCCATTGTTTCCCGCCAATGCATTTCCATTTGCCCCAGAAAACATTTCCTTTTCCAAGGACAAGTAATGCTTTCAAGCATTATCTGAAATTCCTAAAATTGTTCCTTAATGTGCATATGCACCATAAATACCAAACATTCGGCACCCTTTGTCTGGGTTAAAATACTATGTCGGTCAGCTTGTTTTTACAGCTGCAACACTAGCGATTTAATAGACAAACAATCATGCATTTCTTTCGTCGCCACCACGAATTGCTTGTCATACCTAAATGCAAGCAAGGGATACGTTTCGGCAATTAACCTAAGATACGATATACATATCCATTGTATAAAGTATCGTATCCCATTAACACCTTTTTACCAACGTCCGTCATAGCGACGTTACATAAACATGACCCTCATTACGGAGCGAACCATTTGGTCGCCTTTTCCTTTGTTCTCGCCGACTGCCTTTCTCGTTGTTCCACTGCTTTCGAACACGTGCAACAACATCGGATTTGAACGTCCACACACACACAACCATGATCTCAACTACGAGATCCGGTTTTCTGGTTCCCACAATAGAGACTCTACGTTACACTCGTGGTAGATAAAACATATCCTTGGCAACAATATATTCACACCCTTAAGAGAAAAGTTTTTCTCTCTCTTCCTTTCCTTAAATTTCCCTGTTTTGCGAAATCATCTCTGCATTTGACCACGCTGGTCGCCGAACTCTCGCTCTCCGCCGGTTGCGGGGATGCGTTAAAGTCGTAGTCGCGAGGGTCCGTGAATTTGGTTATTTTTGTTTGTACCGGAGTGACAATCGAAAACCATTGCCATAACAACATACAATAAATTGCATCCAATCGCGGAATGTGTATATTAAAATAAGATAAATAAAAATTAACTGAATGTCACAAATTCCCTTAAAGAATACATATTTAGAGAATAAAACTGAACAAATAGATTCGGGTGTGTTTTCTGCATTGTTTTTCCCCTTGCTCCTCGTGGACGTCGTATTGTAAGATCCTGTTTCGTGTTTTCTCTTGTTGCGACGACGGGCCAATTATCAATTAATATGATGGAGGAGGAAGTCAACCCAGTGTCCGTGTTAGGCACATTACTTCCTCCCCACATAACTATTAAGGATCCACTAAATATCGTATTATACGGGTTTTGCGATGCAAGTCAGAAGGCATACGGTGCTTGCGTATACCTAAAATCAATCGGTAAAACAGGAAAGTCGAAAATCACACTTCTTTGTGCAAAATGGCGAGTAGCCCCATTGAAACCGACTACTATTCCGCGTTTAGAATTATGTGGAGCGCTACTGCTTGCTAATCTAATCACATACGTAAAAGAAGCATTACAACTGGAATTTCAAAGAATTAATTTCTGGTCAGATTCCACTATTAATCCACAAAATCTGGAAACTTTCGTTGGGAATCGAATAGCCGCAATACAAGAAAAGATATATATTCATAAATGGAGGCATATAAGAACAGATGAAAACCCTGCCGATTTAGTTTCTATTGGATTATCACCTGCACAATTCAACCACTCTCAATTGTGGACGCATAGACCCTCGTGGTATTTGGCCCCGAAGATACCTGGCCTCAACGTCTCGTAACATCCATTATAGAAGAACTGCCAGAGATTCTAAAGGTGCAATGCATTAAAAGTATTACAATTAATGACGACTTACTACAGAAATACTCATCGCTATACAAACTGCAGAACATTGTAAGTTATTGATTGAGATTCAAGAAGAATAATAAAAACAAGGGCCTAATTACCGTAACAGAACTTCGAATGACATTCAATAATATTGTTAAAATTGTTCAACACACAACATTTACAAAAGATATCCACAGCTTAACAAACTAAAAGCCGCTAAACAACAGCCGATAACTTCCACTTAATCCATTCATCGATGAGACTGACCTCATGTGCGTAGGAGGCAGACAAACATTCATTCATGCCATTTGTTCAACGTCATCCAATTATCATCCCAAAATCGCATCATATAACACAATTGATAATTGAAACGGAACACCGCCAAAACTTACATTCAGGAATTCAAGTCACCTTGTATGCACTTATGGCGCAAGACTAATGACCTTGCCCAGAAAAAATAAATCATTATGGAATATTTAACAAGCCTCAGAACTTGCTAAATAAGGCCAAGACCGGTTCCCGGTTGTAGTGCCGATGATGATGATGATGTATGCACTTAGACGACGATACTAGAGTTTAGACGGTCGTAATCAAGTCTGACAGGTAATTAGATCTTGTATAATCTGCTACAAATTACAACCTCCATCAATAGAATATCTCATGGGCGATTTACCTGTCTCAAGGGTAACACCAGCTCGACCCATTAGCCGCGTAGGTATAGATTATTGTGGGCCCTTCTTCATCAAGGAAAAGAAACTTCGAAACAGAAACAAAATAAAGGTATACATCGCCATATTCATCTGCCTCGCAATCAAAGCAGTTCACATTGAAGTAGTTAGTGATTTGTCAACAAATCCCTTTCTAGCAGCTCTCAAAAGATTTGTTGTTCGGCGAGGGATTTGCACAGATATCTACACAGACAGCGGTACAAACTTTGTCGGAGGGCGTAATGAGATCAAAGAATTATACACATTATTAAACAGCAGTCAGAATCAGCAAAGGATTCATCATTATTGTAATCAAAAGGAAATAAATTGGAATTTCATACCAGCACGGACTTTGGAGGGCTCTGGGCGGCGGCGGTCATATCATTCAAGCATCACCTCCGGCGCACTGTTGGTAATACTTTCACTACTCAAATCGAAGTTATTTTAAATTCCCATCCACTTACACCTCTCTCCTAATCCTAATGATTTATTAGTCTTAACTCCTGCCCATTTCCTCATTGGCGATTCACCAACAAGCTTGCCTAGTAATAATGTTTTAGACGCTCCAATCAACAAACTGCCGGCATGGGAACATATACAACAGATGCGTCATCATGAATTAACCACACACCACGGTTCCTCGATAGTATAGTGGTTAGTATACCCGCCTGTCACGTGGGAGACCGGGGTTCGATTCCCCGTCGGGGAGCCTCTGGCGCAAGACTAATGACCTTCCCCGGAAAACACAAATCATAATGGAAAATTTAACAAGCCTCAGGACTTGCTAAATAAGGCCCAGACCAGTTCCCGGTTATAGTGCTGTGGCAACTCTAACAACAGATACACACAATTCACAGGCAAAAATAGTGAAGAACACGAACGAAAAAAATCGAATAAGAAAAATACATCAGAACCGTATACCAAGCGATAAATAATAAAAATAATTCACATCAGTGGAATATAGTCGAGTTTGGAAATCAAATTCTAAACACGGTCAGTAGCCTGGTGTGTAACGCTTAGGTAATTTTTTTTTCGTGATTCGAGCTGTCATAGCGTCAGTTCGAATCACACGATCTTCTTCACTATTATTTAAAACGCTATAGTGCCGATGATGATGATGATGATGAACCACACGCCACAAATGAACAAAATACATACCAAATGTACAAATTGGTGTACTTGTCTTATTAAAGGAAGACAATCTTCCTCCGTTACAATGGAGTCTAGATAGAATAATAGTCACGTATCCTGGTGACGACGATAGGCTCCTCGATAGTATGGTGGTTAGTATCCCCGCCTGTCACGAGGGAGACCGGGGTTCGATTCCCCGTCGGGGAGGCTCTAGCGCAAGACTAATGACCTTGCCCGGAAAAACAAATTATCATGGAAAATTTAACAAGCAAAATAAAGCCAAGACCGGTCCCCGGTTGTAGTGCCGATGATTATGATCCTGGTGACGACGGCATCGTACGAGTTGTCAAAATCAAAACAGCCAGAAGAGAATACGACCGCAAAAAATGGCACCACTATCAATTCACAAAATTGAAGATGAAGTTACCAGGCCCATTGAAACCCCATAATTTATTCGTTTTGTTTTCATTTTTTAATCCTCTTTTCCAATGTATTTCCTTCTCAAACTCAATGTAATTTACCAAAACATTGTAAACACTATAGCGAATGAATGTAATTGATAAGCTTTTGCCTCTCAGCGGGCGGAGGTTCGGTGCCTAATAAAATTATCAAAAATAATATTACCTGCATGATTTTTGTCGCGTCCCTTCACGGATCATTTATGACGGCTCCGCAATTTCAAACTCACGAATCCTTAATGGCTTTATTTCTTTGTTAACTAACAATGCACAATGCAATGGGCTGTATGATTCCCGTTTTCCGCCACACGGGAATGTATGCATTATTCAACGCCTTGTTAAACAGGACCGTGTATATATCTATTGCCATTGGAGAGACGTTCTTGAGTACGATGTTAGGTACTCCATCTATTCCCACTGACTTTTTGCTTCTCAATGAGTCGGAAGTCACCCTGCATTCCTTCCCTCGAAATTAAAATGGTATTAGCCCTACCATTGGCATTAATGTCAATTGACAGACTATCGTCACTAAATTCGGTAAAACCGGGATTCTCGAATTGCCAAAGTGAAATTTCATTTCGGAGGTACAGGTGATTCAGTATAGCTCTGTCCCCCAAGTCGTGATTTCGGTGAATGGTGTCATTCTCCTTGTACATTGCCTGAAAGACAGCTCCCACAGCGTTCACCTTTTTCAAAGGATCTTCGATCACGAAGAGCACTATTGTTGAATGTATTTGTCGATTTCGTCATTTGTCAGCAAATTAAAGTCATTCGAACGAAGTTCTCTTGTTAATGATCTGGTGAACCGCGTCCAACGCATTGCCTCCTAGTTGTAGGGTTCAGGGATCACGAATTCATCCAGATCTGCCAGATCGTTCAGAAGCTTTATTACTGCCGTGAATGCACAGTGGTCACTGTTGTATTTAATTGTCCGTAAAAAGTTTGTGTTTCGTTTTTTTTTTTTTCAAAACTGTATTTATTGACCATAATTAGGATTTGTACATTTAAGTAATACAGTGACTTAAAATTAATTTCGTAACAATTGCTTACATGTTATTATTATAATAATATATATAATACATTTTCCAAACAATATTTTATGAGATACAAGATAGATGCGTGTTTATAAATTTAGTAGTATTATCTTCCTGGAAAAGGTCAGAAAACCAGAAATTTGTTTTTTCAACTTTACTTAATCTTTCGTCTGTTGGTGTTAAGTAGTATCAAGAATTCTATGCACGGTCCTATCGTTGTCCATTCGCGCCACGGGTCCGGCCCATCTTAATATTCGCGATTACTCTCATTATTGTAGGTTTGCGTTACAGCTCTTCCAATTCGTGGTTATGGAGTTTCCTCCATCCTGCCTCCTCGTCATATTTACCACCAAAGATACCCCTTAAAACTTTATTCTCGAATACGCGGAATTTGTTTTCTTCCCGTTTTGTGAGAGCCCCTGTTTCGCATCCGTATAGAGCAATCGGAATGATTATGGTTCTATAGACAAGGAGCTTTATATTACGTGATAGCAGTTTGGATTTCAGTAGTTCATTTCATTTTTACAACATTTTTTATTTTTCTTTTTATATTCTTTATTTCTAAATTAAAGGCTAGACAAAAAATGCTTAAATTCTAGCTTAATTAACTTATATAATAACTTACTGGTCCTTCGCAGACGCTCTAAGCTAAACATTACTTAACATTTGTATAATTTGCCTTTCGGCGACAGAACTTTGTGGCAGGACTGATATTTAGTTGAAATACAAAGAAAAATTTGAAAAACTTTGTCAATTTTTTGTTTTGTTTTTTTTTCTTAAAATTTAACTTACTTAACTTACCTACTTTTTTTTTTTTTTTTTTTTTTTTAATGTAAAAGCACTTAACCTAACTTAACTTAAATCTTATACTACCCTAATTCTAGAAAAGCTAAGTCTATGTAAGCTAGCTGATGATAGTATGATTTTTTACCGACTTTGGTACCCAGGTCTTTATATGCCATTCAACCACCAGAACTGTTGACGCTGTCTAATACTATCGTCCCGGTCTCTGCGGGAGATAGCCCTACTGAAGCGCAGGAGCTCTTCTTCGGTGCGCGCTACTTCCCGGTCGTAGCACAATCGCCCGTCTACAGATGATCTACTTACATGATAGATCAGCGGAATTCCGGATCTATCCTGTATAAGCCCTTTCATATCCAAGTCAAGGAACGCCTCTGGTGGAACAAAGCCGTTGCGACGCACGCTCTCATAGTACAAGGTGTTTGGATAATAAGCCCCGAAAATTAGGTCATTGGACGAGCTTATTGCTCTCGCAATATGTCCTCTGATTAATTTAATCATAAAATTATCCACCCTATTTATGTACGCTTCATTATATAAAGTCTCATTTGAGTAATACTTTTTATAGTCCGATTCCGGTGTCCGATATAATCTGAGACAACTTCTGAGACATTTTCTTTCGAACACCCGAATCTTTTCTATCAAATTTGGACCTATGTTGAACCATACTGGGCAACCATATATGAGCATTGGCCTGATTAGCGTCATGTAGCATATGACTTTTACCCTGCTGTCAAGTTGGCTACTATGAAATAGCCTCCTTGTCATAGCAAAAGTTTTCCTCGCTTTGAGCAAAGCAGCCTCTACATGTCTGTTGAAATACAGATATTGGTCTAGCCAGATGCCCAGGTATTTAACTAAACTCTTGGTTTCCAGTTTATCTCCATGCGGTCCCACGATAACTAGCTTTCGCCAGTTTTTCCTTGTGTCGTTCGTGGCTTTATATAATGGAGTTCTAAATAGGATGGCTTCACATTTCTGGAAGTTGATCTTAAGTTTCCAGTCATCGCAATAGCGCTGCACTTTGTTGAAGTCTCGCTGTATTAACCTATTTATGATCGCAACTTTCGGAGCTGTTCTGTAAATTATGAGATCGTCTGCGTACGCAATAGCCTGCGGAAGTGCATCTAATAAGTCGCTAATGTAAATGTTAAAAAGAATCGGAGAGAGTACCGCGCCCTGTTGCAAGCCGTTCTTGATATTATACGTTTTATTAGAGGTCACATTACCACTTTTGACCACGAACCTCCTGTCCTTTGGATTTCAGTAGTTTACTGACTGCATGCCAACTAGCGTTGTCAGAGTGTAGTCTTTTGTTAATTTCCTTCGACATTTCGTTACTGGCCGTGAATGTTGTTCCCAGATATTTAAATTCTTTAACTTTTTTAAATATCTGAGCAAAGGGACATATTTAACAAATTTTTGCCACAAGAAATTTAGTAACAAAAAAATATTCTCTAAAACATCATGTTAAGTTCTCTCTAGTTCTATCTAGTTCTCACTAGTAATTAACAGTGGAATCTGGAAGTCTCAAGATAGTGGAATCTGAGCAACGGGGCATATGCAACAAATTTTTATTCCAAGGATTTTGTCAAAAAAAAAAAAAAAAAAAAAAAAATATATATATATATATATATATATATATATATAATAATAATAATAATAATAATAATAATTATTCCTACAACATCATGTTAAGTTCTCTTACTGCTTCGAGTACATACTACCAAACATATCAGATTTCCTAAACATTTTATTACGCATACAAATTTTGATGTCAATTCTTGGCTCACTTCATTTAAACATTGTAAAAATCTTCCATTTCACTTTTGTTGCTATGTAACTATTTCACACATGAAGATAATGACGTTAAATTTGACACGGTCACAGTGCCAACAAGTTAGAAAAAAAGAGATTTCTATACAAGTATTGTATATCCATGTAATTTAAATTAAAAATGTCGGGTCATATATCTACACAAAAAGGAAAGCTTGAAGTAGTCACAAGGATACTGTAAAGACACACCACTTTAAGGCAAGGATGTTGCATTGGTCGGCGTTACGTTATAATGATATCATAAAGCAAGAGTGCAGTTAGCGGTTTTCCAATACCCCATTATTGTAATGGCAACAATTCTGAATATTGCAAATCAACTTAAGTTGAGAAGATCTCACCGTTTTTTGTCCGCTGGACCTCATTTTCTCTCACGACCACTTGGTAAATCTAAAGACTAGCTAAAAGACCTTTTAATATTCGTTGTGCAATCAAAAATCCATTCGTCTCTTAGAACTATTATTTTCCTTCGAAGTAAGGAAGAGGACTTGCATGGTATTATTTGAGTACCAGAGATTTCGGCTTTGAATCTCAGAAAGAGCAAATGATTTAGTTATTATCATAGTGGCTTCAAAGCGAAGTCTGTTTACTGATTTCTCGAGCACCATACAAAATAAAATGGCACAGAAATGGAGAAATGCTAAGCCAGAACAGGTCATTGAGTCGCTCACTCCAGTTGTTAAGATTTCGGTTTTCTTTGTCGTATTTAGTGTAATTGAAAATATCCGTACGGTCAATTACAGGAATTCAGAGGGGGACATGCTATTCTGTTTAATGAGCAACATTTTCCATAAACGACCCCCCTAACGTTTAAAACAAGCATCTTACGGTCTAGCATTCCGCTTTACAGACGTATGTATAGAGTATACGCAGCTAACGGGTAATGTGAGTACAAATCTGATCCAGTAACGCACATGTCGTCAAAATAAAACAAGTTATTTGAATTCGATATGATCTTGCGGTCGAAAAGCGAACATATAAAGTCTTTTATATAATACTCATTTATTTTACATAGGAAGATTGTGATAAAACTACTTTTAAAATGATGGGATTCCTTTGTTTAAAAGTTAAACGACAACAACTGGGAAATGTTTTCCGCAATGACAAAGGGGACGCTTGAGCACGTTCCCACTCATTCCAAACACACTTTTCAAATTTCAGATGGCTGTCGTCATCCTTTCTCCAGTGTATCTAGGGCAACGCACTTTTCTTCTAGACTTGGTGACTGCAAGTTATATTCCTTGAGTAGCTCCTAGTGTTCTGCCTCACTCGCAAGCCATTAACTTGCTTCCTGACATTACGAACTATTATTCCTGAATATGATTTTGTGATATATCAACTTGAAGCAGTAATCGTGTGAAATTTTCCAATGTGTGTACTTAGGTAGGATTACTTAAACTGTTGTAAACGACATTTGGCTTAATTAATTAATAATTAAGAGGCAATGCTATTCTACAACATTTCCAGCAATGAAGCTGTGGGGAGTTTCTATTTTGCATCAACACGGATGCGGGTTCAACAGAAACACCACCGATATTACGCTGACGAAAGTGATCGACCACTGAGAGAAGACGAACGAATTGGAAAACAAAACACAAGTATAATTGTTCGTGGAAAAAAAGTTATTTTTATTGATTATAAATCGCGCGAATGGCATAGAGCAGAGAAGCTCTTTACACACACATTTCACAATTGGATGCGATTCAGTTTCTATTGAGCACTTAGCATTGACAATGGGTTTGTATTAAATTAATCGATTGTTCGCCTCACGTTTTCTTTAATTCACAACATTTTTCACAGATGAGAGATTAAGAGTTTTATTACTGGAAGCAACTCGATCACGACTCTGAATTTATCGCGTGGGTGTATATTTACGCTTCTCCGCAGCCGGCGGAGAGCGGGAGTGAAGCGCGACCACTCTGGTCCGCGGATGTAAAAGGACTCAGCGATCGTCATCTCATGCAGAGATGATTTCGCTAAGGAAAAAAAAGGAAGAGAGAGAAAAACTTTTCTCTTAAGGGTGTGAATATATTCTTGCCAAGGATATGTTTTATCCCCCACAAGTGTAACGTAGAGTCTCTCTTGTGGGAACAAGAAAACCAGATCTCGTAATAAAGGTCATGGTGGTATGTGTGGGATCGTTCAGATAGATGCTATTCACACGTGCAGTGGAACGACGAAACAGGCAGGCGGCAAAGACAATAGGGAAAAATGACCAAATGCGCCGTTGGTAATGTGGGTCATTGTTTACACGATGCCTCGTCGCTATTTTCGACGTTAGGAGAAAAAGGTGCTAAAAGCAAATTGGATTTTTATGGCATCTCTGGCTGCAGTAGAAACCGGGTTCATATTTGCATTAGGAAATGCTGGAGAATTTGGTTTCGGCGTCTATTGCGCTAATGGTATGCAGCTGCTTGGGTTGTTTATTGATAAGACAAACCAAAAAGGTTGCCAGGCAATGTGTATGAAAAGTTATATGACGCGGCTGAGAAAATAGACGGCGCGATATTTATGGTCCCTGTCATGAAGGTTACAAATGTATGTAAATCTAATTATTTGTTTACCGGAATACCTCTAAGGAAATTTGACTGGCGACGTAGATGCCGAAATTGATTGGAAATTCCTGGTAAGTTAATAAAGAAGTCTTAAGGAGCAATGGTATGCGAAGAGAATGCATGAAGGTAAGTTTTCTTTACAGGGTCTTAAAGATCATAGATTTGATCTCTTAAATGCGTGCAGCATTTACAGGTACTAATACTGTTGCATTAGCAAACTTAGGGGAGTTGGGTAGTAGTTATGGGGGTTTTTCAGGTAAGTAGACCGTAGGGTTTGGCGGAACCGCTACAAAGCCACTTTATTACCGACTAAATTCTGACGAGAGTTTTGAAAATTATGTGGAATTATTAATAAATCCTGGGTACGTTTTCCACAGAGGGTGAGACACTTAAATCACCTCTCCAATAAGACAGGTATGAAGCCCCAGGTCGCTTCACTAAAGGTTGTCTTTTTATTGTATCTATATACCTAACAATATGATTTAAGTGAAGGACGTGTTTATTGGCACTGCTTCCAAGACGTTACTTAAATAGTGCGTCTCCGCCTCAACGATAATTTAAATGTATATTCGCTAGCTTTCCTTCAATATGAAGTGGAGGAGAATACATTAACTAATTTGAAGGCAACTTATTCATTACGGTCGGTGCATTAGACCATCTTAAAATGGTATAGAAAACAGGAATGTTTCACAATACATATTTGGGTCAGCACTGGGTAATGGAACGAGGACAAATATCTCTTTCGTAGGAAATTTTTGGCGTTCCTTTCTTAAGATAAGTATGTAAATGAGCCGTTAGGGTGAAGGGTCACAAAATCCTGCATTATATAAGGGTATGTCTTGGCGGAAAGAAGTTTGTTCAGTTTGGTTTGAAACTGGTATTGGGAATGTCGGTTTTGAATAGAACGAAGAAAGGAGGGGTCCAGCTCCTTTAGGCAAACGGTAGCAGCTACCGATACAGGTCGCTAAAGCGGCATAAAGATGGCTTTTGGATCACATGAATACAAGAGCATCATCCTCACGTTTTATTTGCTTTTATCTCTCTGCTTTTATTTAACAAAAACCAAAAGAAAAAGAAAGAAATTAAATGAAGTGTGTTACCAAAAATGTTCAAGCACAAGGAAATTCATAAAGCCACATGGATATCACCCGACGGCGTAACGCGTAACCAAATAGACCACTTCCTCGTAGACAAAAGACACCACTCGAATATCCTTGACGTAAGAGCATATAGAGGAGCAGATTGCGACTCCGATCATCTTCTAGTGATTGGCAAAATCAGGAGTCGCCTCGCAGCAATCCCACATGGGCAGTCACGGGAGACAAGCAAAAAGTTCGACACTGATAAACTGAAAGACCTACGCAAAAGGGCTGAATATCAAGACGAGCTAACGAATAGATTTAGCATTCTAGAGAATGTGAGCAGTGAGGAAGAGGAAGCTAATAGTGTGAACACTAAATGGACATCGATCAGAGACACAATCAAACTAACAGCCCAAAAGGTATTAGGATTTAAGAAAACAATTAAGTCCAAACCTTGGTTTGACGATGAGTGCAGGGCGAAGATCGAAGAACGTAAACGCCTCAGAGTGATCCACTTAGAAAGATATGATGAAGTCAACGCAGAAAGATACGCGACAATTCGGAGAGAGACAATGAGGCTCTTCAAACGCAAAAAACGCGAATGGGAGAAGACTAGGATCGAAAAAATCCTAGAAAATTCTAGGGCAAAGAACATCAGAGGTATGTATGTCGGCATAAATTCAATTAGAAATGGCTACCGAGGAAGAGCCAAAATAATTCGAGACGCAAACGGCTGTCTGGTCACAGAAACAAACAATGTCGTGACAAGATGGAAGCAGTACTTTGAAAACCTGCTCAATGTACGCACCCATCAACCACAGATAAATGTACCAAGCGTACATACAGCTGAGCCTCAGATCCCAGAGCCGTCTCTCAACGAAGTTGTAGACGCAATAAATCGATTGAAAATCAACAAGGCTCCCGGAGTCGACTGCATACCGGCAGAGCTTGTGAAGCATGGAGGAGAGGCAACCGCTCGAAAGATCCACCAGCTCGTCCAAACAATATGGGATAAGGAAGTCACTCCGGAAGAATGGAAAACCTCAATAGTCATCCCCATTTTCAAAAAAGGCGACAGATCTGACTGTGAAAACTACAGAGGAATATCATTGCTCCCAACCGCATACAAAATATTAACAAATGTCATTCTGGCGAGAATCACACCTTACGCAGAAGAGATACTGGGAGACTACCAATGTGGATTCCGTAGGAACCGGTCAACAAGCGACCAAATGTTCACAATAAGACAACTGCTGGAAAAGAAGTGGGAATACGGAGAGACGGTTCACCAACTGTTCGTTGACTTCAAAAAAGCCTACGACTCAGTCGCAAGGCAGAGACTCTACCATATTCTAGTTGAGCTGGGAGTCCCAAAAAAATATGCCGCGCTCATTCAAATTTGCATGAACGAAAACAAAGGGCGAGTTAGAATAGAAAACCACCTCTCAGAACCATTTGAAATCCGGGACGGACTAAAGCAGGGAGATGGTCTATCACCGTGTCTCTTTAACCTTGTGCTCGAGTATGTCATCAGAAAGGTACAAGACGACAACATGGCCGGATCATCCCTGAACGGGGTCACACAAGTGCTCGCATATGCGGATGACATCGCCGTTCTGGGCGATAATCTAGAGACTGTTAGTAAAAACTGTGAAATCATCATGCAAGCGGCAGAAGAGGTGGGCCTAGAAATAAATGAAGACAAAACAAAATACATGATTACGGCGAGAGCAGGTGGGTCTCAGAGAACACATATAAACGTCAGAGGTAAGATCTTTGAAAAAGTTAAAGAATTTAAATATCTGGGAACGATACTGACGGCCAGTAACGAAATGTCGAAGGAAATTAACAAGAGACTGCATTCCGGCAACGCGAGTTGGCACGCAGTCAGTAAACTGCTGAAATCCAGACTGCTATCACGTAACATAAAGCTCCGTGTCTATAGAACCATAATCATGCCAATTGTTCTATATGGATGCGAAACATGGGCTCTCACAAAACGGGAAGAAAACAAATTCCGTCTATTCGAGAATAAAGTTTTGAGAGGCATCTTTGGAGGTAAATATGACGAGGAGGCAGGACAATGGAGGAGACTCCATAACCACGAATTGGAAGAACTATATCGCAAACCTACAATAGTGAGAGTAATCAAGTCGCGAAGATTAAGATGGGCCGGACACGTGGCGCGAATGGGGAACGATAGGACCGTGCATAGAATTCTTGACGGTAGACCAACGGGAAAGAGACCGGTAGGACGGCCGCGACGGAGATGGGAGGACAATGTTAGGTTTGACCTTGAGGAGATCGGATCGAATGGGGAAGCGTGGAAGGAGAGTGCCCAGGACAGGGAAGGATGGCGAAGCCGAGTCGGTGAGGTCATGAACTTCCGGGTTCCTACAGGCCAATAAATAATAATAATAAGTGTTACCAAAAAATAAAAGAAAAAAAATACAAAATAAAAAGCATAAGGTAAAAGGAATAATTTTTCCCAAAACTAAAATTACTACTGTGCTTTCAGCCAATAGAAAACAAAACAGAACTGAAGTCGATTCCATAAAATACACGCTGTAAACAAACTAAATGACAGGTCGCGAAACGTCGCACCAAACATTTGTCCCAACTTACCGACAAAAAGAATTTTGACAAATCCTTCCTCTCAGAGGAAATAACATTAAAGTGTGGACGTTGTATACACGCTAATCAGAAAAAAAAGGTGTGAGTGTATTTGAGAGTACGCGAGTTGTTTAATAAACAAACATTTAATGGTGTGTGACCACGTGTGTTATCAAACAAACAACAATTTAAAATAAAAAATCTGCGAAAAACATTTTAAAAATAATGACGCACTGACCGTGAACGAAGGCCAGGTCCTAGGTAAAAAGACAAGGAGGTGCTTGAACCTGTGGCGTTTCTATACACACCACCAATAGTGAAGAACAACACCACCAAAAGCACATTCATTAAAGCCGTATACCATAGCACTAATGTAGCATTTCCACATCAGACGAATGTAGTTGAATTTTGAAATCGAATTCTTACACGCGGCAGTAGCCCGGTGCGTTGAGCTTTGGTTTTATCTTTTAGTGATTCTAACCGTGGTAGCGTAGGTTCGAATCACACGGTCCTCACTACCGTTGCAAACGCTATAAATCCACACCGAATATAACCGCCAGAAGGCACAAATCAGTTGCGAACGAGTACCATGAAGTATGGAAAAGTGATGAAAATTGCCATCCCAGTGATGCTCAGTATTCTGGAGTAGGGAACAAATACAAAGACTTGGACGGTAGGGAGCCAAGTCTGATGAAGAGCTCGACCACAAAAAATGTGACGTTTACAAGTATGTGAACAACAACAACAACAACAACAACAACAACAACAGCGGCAGCGGCGACGATAACAACAACGAGGACGGCGACGACGACGGCGGCGCCGCCAACAACAACAACAACAAAATCAGCAGCAGCCGCAGGAGGAGAAAGTACATCCAATCGCTGTGAGCCACATGAAGTCTAAGGACGTAATAAAACTCAATAAGTTAATATGCAAGAATTTTAAAACCAAACGCATCAATAATGAAAACAAAAGTATTATGGGTAGTGATTTAGAGGACTATCATAAAATTAAATCTGCTTTGGCAGAGCAACTAGCGAGTACTACACGTACACTCCAAAAGCGGAGTCTTCATGCCCCTAAAAAGAGTTGATCCTTCTTTTTCTCCAGGAGAGTTACTGCAGGAATTAAAAACTGTTGAAACCGACAGTCTAAAGTTTATAGGCGTGAAACCGTTTTCCATCACAAGCTCTAGATTTCGGAACCGCAAGTTGCCTTTCTTTATTGTGTCACTAAGTCGCAACAATAAAATTGATAAGCTTAGGTATATTAAATATCTAAACCACCAAAGAATAATTTGGAAGAAAATAAATGAGTCCGAACACGTGTATTGCAATATGGGCGAGTTAATGTTCGCGGTTCGTTTTGAAAATAAAAAAATATTTTTTTATTTTTTTTTACTTTTATTAAATTTTCCTTTATTTTCTATACCGACAGCGTTGGGTTAACGATGAACCTATGGTTGACTATGAACCCCGATTCCTTATTTTCTAGGCTATATATACTTGTTCTGTGTTTGGGTGATAACAGTATTCGTAATCGGGAGATATGCAGTTTGGAAAACTGCATTTACAATTTGTATGCGTCATGAGATAAGGTATGCAGTTTGGTACAATGTGTATTTACATTTTGTGAGTCATACGTAGGTAATGAACAAACTTTATCTGTAATTTTATGAGAATACTTTTCGTAAGGTTTAGATTACTTATTATCTAGGTTTTATGAGTCATACATTTACTTGCGCTTCGGCCATGTGGCATCGAATTGCAATGTGCAATTGGATATATAAAGAGTCTGAACGACCACATTATTGGGTAACATCCGTTGGGCAAAAAACAGCTGCCGGATAAGAATAAGTTGTCCTGCGTCCTCTGCAAGAACGCAGGCCATCTTTCTAATTTTAAAGGTTGTCCTAAATACCAACAACTAAAAGTAAAGTCGAAAGCTAGAAAAAAGCAAATTCGGGAAGAGAAACGAATGAAAACGCGTTCTTACAATAACTGCATGGCACCTAGTGTGTCGTACGCTCAAATGGCAGGTGGTAGGAAGAAATCACCAATCATAAAACAACCATGAATTATCATTAAAATGCCTGAACCGGAGGCACAAACAAACATAACAGAAATTTGACTGTCCATACAAGGACAGCTTGCTGCGTTTGTGAGAAAAATCGAAATAATATCTACTCGAACCAGTTTCCAGGTAACTCAATACCCTTGTCACAATCTTCACTTCGGCTGAGTTAACAATTAAAATTATTGTTGTGAATGTAAATTCACTAATCCGCATGGAAAGAAGGGATTATTTGAGCAACCTGCTGGAACCTGAACGCCCAAATGTACTTTTGGCTAGTGAAACTAAGCTGAACCAAAGACACAAGTTGGACTACAAAAATTATAAAGTTATAAGACGAGATCGTCCAAACTCCACCCAAAAGGGTTGGGTGGCCGTCTTATTTAAAAAAAAGTCTACAACACAAATGCGTGTATAGCACAAATGTACAAAAGTTTCAGGTGCGGGAAGCCTGCATTGTAGATATTCCTTTGAAAGTTAAAGGTATCTATAAGTATTCTGTTTACGCCCCTGAAGCTCCTCAGTGCACACAGTTGATCAATGAACTTGATACCCTTTTGCGAAGTCTCACGATAGAGTCGGAAAATAATTACTTCTTTATGGCAGGAGATTTCAGTGCCAAGCACAGTGTTTGGGGTAATTTTATCTCGAACACAAGAGGCAATGCGCTGTTCGACTCGTGGCAAATAAACGCCATCGAACAAAAACTAGAATTGTACGCTACAAGTACGCCGTCTTATCCAAGAGGAAATTCCTTCTTGGATTTACTTTTGGTAAACGAGTAAATACAATTAGTAGATACGGATCTAACTAACCGAAATTGTCTACGTACAATCGAGTATGATAGTGATCATTACGGACTTGAGGCCGTAACTCATTTCAAACGAACACTCACTAGTTGAGCAGTATGACCAGATACATTCTTTTAACTTTCGAATAGCACACTGGTCGCGCTTTCATCGGGTAATGAAAAAGGAATTACGCTGCAATGGCGTAGATCCACCGAGCGACAGAAATCTTCATAATGATGAAATTGATCATTATCTCTTGACGATTAACAACATTGTTACCAATACAGTGACTCATTCTATCCCAAAATTAGTTTACATGGAGGGTCACGCATACCGATACAGAAGCCCAACAATTAACGCTCTGTATAGGAAGAAGAGCATTCTGCTCTCCAAGCTGAAACGGCTTTATAGACAGTTTAGCGATTCAAATTGCCAGGAAATAAAAACGATTAATTCACTAATCAAAAACCTTCACAAACTGATCAGTGACAATTATAGACCAGTAATTAATGAAGATTGGCGCAAGGCTAATGGCCTTGCCTGGAAAAACAAATTATTATGGACAATTTAAATAGTTTCAGATATGGACCGGATACCGGGGGAGGGAGTTGCTAAATAAGGCCAAGACCGGATCCCGGTTGTAGTGCCGATGATGATGATGATTATTGAAGATTGAAGCAACAAAATTCAAACCATTAAAACTGGTGGGCCGAATATGTTCTCACAAATAAATATGTTAATTAAATGAAGTATTTAAAGTATTAGTAAATGAAGTATTTATAAGTATAATGACATTCCCTGTCTGCGAGTTCCGCGGACTCCGGAAAATTGTCAAACATTGCTATAAGCAGGACCCACCCTGGAACACACCAACTCCAACGAAGAGTTAATAATATTCGAAGATCCGCAAGAGAAAGGGAGCTCAATTGGTGCTTGTTTCCAGTCAGTGTATAGAGTGAACGAATCCGTTCATTCTAACGGCGACCTGAAAAATAGGACTCCCTGAAACCATATTTCGACCCGCCCTGAAATTAACAATTTGCATCTTGACAGTCTAAGTTTCACTATATTTAGTGTAAACAATAGAGTGAATTCACCTCTTACAAATCTAGACGCGAGTATATTTGTGCACAAGAAAGAACTTTCGGACATCCTTAGATATGTTAAGAACAATAAATCTTCTGGAATAGATAGTATTCCAAACATTATTCTAAAGCACTTGCCTCTTGAGGCAGTGAAGGTTTACACTGTTTTATTCAACAACGCTCTAAATAATGCATATTATCCAAACTCTCTCAATATAACAGCTGAAGAAATTGCTCGATCATAATTGTGGGGACGCAGTTAATTTAAAATAATTAAGCAAATCAAACTAACAAATAATATAACGCTATTCAACTCTAAACAAATAATAAAATGCTATTCAAGTGTAAATTTTGATAGTAGGATAAAATCAGGAAATCGAACTTACAACTACATCCTGCTCCGCGTTGGACTGATTATACAACCTAATCTCAGAGATGATGTCTCCCCATCAGAAACCAGAATGGTCATATAACTTCAAAATCTCAAAATAATATTCACAAGTAGTATATATGTTGCGGATTCGCAACTAAATGGGGTTGCCATTTATTCATTATTATTACAGTAAAGTGTTTGTTAAACTAAGTGTATAAAACTAAGTATATAAAGGTACAGTTTTCACAATAAAGAGAGCGGTACCGAGTTTGTTTGCGCGTTCCTGAATTCGCAACGGAAGTTCAAGGACCAAGGGCTCTGCCGCATCATCTCCAACGCCATCTCCCTGGTCGCCTCGTTTCCGTAGCATCATTGGTGGCCGTTCGCTCGCCACCAATATAACATTCAGAATTTCATTAGTGCTGTCGCTGGTGACCATATAGCATACTTATGAAGTCAATTCTCATACCATCAGAAAGCTTAGTTACCATTAAAAGGGAAAACACAAAAAAGAATTTTTTTAACAATTTATGTACAATTACGGAACAAATATAAAAGAATATGATTATTCTACAGTTTTTGAGCTGAAATCGCAAGTATTCCGCGTTTAGCTAGTGCATTGGGAATTTCACAATAACTTCGGTACAACTTGAAATAAAATAAAATCTATCAAGGAAAACAAAGAAGCAGATAACTTTGATTTCTAATCAAAAAATTGGTAGACACTTGTAAATACTGCGAAAGACAACATTTTACATTTTTGTAACCGCTGGATTTCCCAACCCAAAATAACTTTTTCTGTACCTATTGAAGTCAAGAATTCCTTACTGTAATACAACTCACGTTGAAGATATATACGAATCACAACACACGTGAAAACTTATACAGATAATAACACAAAAGGCTTTATTATCTACCGGAAATTCGGCAACTTTGAGCCGCAACGAAGCATGCGCTGGTCTCAGGCACGATAAGATGTATGCTCAACTCACAACAGGACTCTTATTCTTAATTTTTTAATTTTTACTTTTTTTTTTAATTCTTTTTTTATACTTAATTGTTTTTATTTGAAATGTTTATCAACTTTCTTTTTTTATTTTTGTTACTTTTCTCATAATCTTTGTTTGTTATTAATCTTTTTTTTCATATCTCTTTGTTGCGGATTCGCAACTAAATACAGCAGGGAGAATCTAGTACGTTTGTCATCTAGTACACTCCCCGACCAGCATATTCACCACACGCCTGTCAGCCGCCAGCTGACAATGCGTCATCGCCTAGGGAAGCCATCGGACTGTCACCCATTTTCAAACGTGACCAAAGGATTTTTGTTGTAATCCAGCGCCGTGCTTCCTCGTTAGAGGGAAGAGCGTGGACCTTTTATTTTTTATTTATTTAATATTCTTTCAACAATTCCCGTTTCAATGTTTATTCGCTCCGATTGAAAATATGTTTGTGCGGAAATTTATTGCAATTGATAATCAATTATCAAAGAAAAAAACTATTCACTATGCTTTTCGTCTCTTCGATATTATTTAAACATTTATTTTTTTTGTTTCTATTTTCGTCTCCTCAGTTTATTCTCGTCTCTCTTTTTATTCTTACTCGTCTTTAATCTGTATCTCTTCTTACTCTAATCTCTATCTATTCTTACTCTAAACTCAACTCCTTCTTAACTTCTCTCTCAACTGTATCTTTTTCTCCACTGCTTTACAATGACATTTTCCCTCTTCTTATATAACTTAGTGTTCTAATCTACTGTAAATTATAACTTGAAGAAAAACAATTTTATCAAAGTATTACTTAATCTACTGTGATTAATTTTGAACACACTTTGAACGAAAATCAAAGAGCTATGTTTCGAATGAAAAAAGGGGCATGTATGAAGTGTACTGAAACTGACTTGATATAGAATATTGTGGATGTTTATTAAGGATATATATTAAGTGAGAATGTTAGATAGGTTAAGAGAACGTTTTAAGGATGTGTTAGATAAATAATGAGATTCAATAATAAGGACAGTAGTATTCTGGAATACTACATTTTGGTCAGTTCCCGCCAGCTCGTCGTTGTGTCTCGCTCGTAATTGAGCAATTCATGTTCTCTCGCTGCAAACAGCGTCACGGTACTGAATCGATACTAACTCCTAAAAATATGATTAATTTATGTACTTTACTAAGCTAAATACCGAAAATATAAAAGATAGACATTGTTGGTTGCAGTGTAGCTAGTTTGCGTGTCCGTGAGTTTATAACTGAAAGTCAGTGATTTGCCGAAGAGAATTATAGCGCATCATCTTGGACGTCACCTCCCTGGTCGCCTCACTTCCCTTGTGTCTTTGGTGGCCGTCCCTTCGCCACCACTCTTTCTTTTTTACCCCTCTTTTATTTTCATAATCATTGATTTATTTTTTTATCTAGTAATTCATTTATTTCTCTTTCTCATTTTTTTCATTTTTCCAACATTTTTATTTCTGTCTTTTTTCTTAGATTCTAAATTATAGGCTAGACAACAAATGCTTAAATTCAGCTTATCTTATATTATAACTTACTGGTCCTACGTAGACGTTCTAAGCTAAGCTTTACATGTCTATTGTACAATTTGCCTTTCGGCCATAAAACTTTGTTTGTTTTTTTAATTATGTTTATTTTAATAACAAAGAAAAACCAAAAAAAAAAAAGTGCCAATTTTGTTTTTTTTTTTAACTTAAAATTAACTTACATCTATATATACACTTTTTTTTTTGGTGATTGCTTAACATTCCCACTCTGATCGTCTAAGTGAGTAGACGCGTTTTGCCACTGCTTACTGCTTGTTGAAAGAAAAAAAAAAAAAAAAAAAAAAACACGCGTGCGCCTGTGGACTATACGAGGGTTGCCTTTTATATTTCGGGATTAGAGAACAAAAACAAATATTGATCATCGGAAATCACTTTATTGTTTTTCAAAATATTCCCCATGAAGATCTATACACTTTTGCATGCGTTTGAACCAATTGTCGAAGCACTTTTGCCACTCTGATTGGGGTATCGCCAACACATGCATTCTGAATGCAGCAACCGCTTCTTCAGGTGTCGAAAAACGTTGACCTCTCAGTTTGTTTTTTACGTACGGGAATAAAAAGAAGTCATTCGGTGCCAAGTCAGGACTATACGGCGGATGACCCATCAAATCGATGTTTTGGGTGCTCAAAAATGCAGTTGTCGCAGCCGATGTGTGAGAGCTCACATTGTCGGGTTGAAGAATGATCCGTCTTCGGCGGTTGGTTTTCCTGATTTCTTGGAAGACAACTGGCAAACAAATGGTTGTGTACCACTCAGAATTGACTGTTCTGCGTTGTTCTAGTGGTACGGTTGCGACATGTCCAGTTTTTCCGAAAAAAACAGGCAACCATTTGCTTGGAAGTGCTTCGTGCGCGAACAACTTTTGTTGGATTTGGCTCATCTTGAAACACCCAGACAGTCGACTGCTGTTTACTTTCGGGCTCATACGCGTAAATCCACGATTCATCACCTGTCACAATGTCATAGACGTGTTTCGAAGCACCGCGACCGTATTTTTTGAGCATTTCTTTCGACCAATTGACACGAGCCTTTTTTTGGGCCATTGACAAATTGTGTGGGATCCAATGCGAACAAATTTTTTTGATAGTCAAATGTTTATGCAATATTGAATGTATGCTAGTCCCAATAACGCCTAAGGTTGTCTCAATCTCACGATAGGTCACATGACGATCTTCCAATATCAGTTCGCGCACAGCATCAATGGTTTTCGGAACAACAACTGATTTTGGACGATCTTCACGAAATTCATCTTGGAGTGAACTACGACCAAGATTGAATTCACCATACCATCGATAAACACTGGTCCTTGATGGAGCTTCATCGCCAAAAATTGAATTAAGTTCATCCATGCACTGTTGCTGAGTTAATCCACGCCGAAAGTTGTAAAAAATAATCGCACGAAAGTGTTGACGATTTAACTCCATTTTTGGGCCGAGATGAATCTGTTAAGTTACTGTAAACAACACAAATAGCGCTCGTATGTCAAAACGTTCTGAGTGCGTATAACCTCAAAAATGTCCAACTTTACGACAGAGCTGTCAATTGCCGGATTGCAACACTAGGGTTGCCAAATCCCGAAACATAAGAGGCAACCCTCGTTATTAAGAACGATCCGTGACTGAACATTTGTTTATTGTTTAAAGTGATAGTGAAAATTTCGTACATTTCGGTGATACCTTGTGTAAACTATCCTAAAATTGCTAAACCAAAACGAAAAATCAACAACCGTATCCGGACTTTGCGTTCGCAGATGCCGGGCAACGGTCCCAGTGTTGTCCAACAATTACCTATAAAACGGAAGAAAAAAACCATCCACAGTAGCTTAAACGCCCCGACAAAACGCTACAATGACTACTCAACCAACTATCGACTACCATAAGAAATACAATGACGCCATGGAACAAATAAGGTTGCTTACAGGCCAAATGAACCAACTGCACGACAAAATACGCTCTCTTCAATCACCGACCAAAACCTACGACGATGTCTGCATGAAGGAAGTTCATCCCCAACGATCAGGCATCTCCTTAACAACCAACATCAAACCATCGTCAACACATAAACCATCAACGTCCCAATATACAAACAAAATAGAGGACCAGTGGCAAACAGTTGGACACAAAATTACAAATAAGGTGAGGCCACCACCAATTTACATCAAAAATGCAACTAGCATCAAGGAAGTAATCAATGCTCGAGAATGCCCTAGGACATCGAAACTTTACCACAAATTCCAAAGGCTCCTCGATCTAGATCATGACAACAACTTTGACGAACTACGACACGACAGTAAAAAAAACATGAGTTCTTCACTTTTCAACATGCCCAGATGAAACCAAAGACATTCATCATAAGGCACATTGACCCAGCATGGACGAATGAGAAACTTTCTTTACGCATAAAATTGCGATTGATGAACTACACAAACAGGACGTTCTCCGTTGCAAAAGATGTCAAGGTTCAGGTCACTTAGCAGTTGCGTGCCATTTAAATGCACGATGCGGGAAATGTGCCGAACAGCATACACTTGGAGAATGCAAGGTAAACCCGCCTGGTACAGAACCAACAACAGTTCAAAAAACAAACGCTGATGAATCAACAACCACAAATAAAATCACAGTAACGTGCTGTAACTGCGGAGGCCCACATCCAGCGAACTTTTCCCAATGTCCCGAAAAGCTACGAATCCTCGAGAGACGATCGGCACACACGACAACAAATAAACCAGCACCAACCAAAGCAACAGGCACTAAACACTCATCACCTCAACCATCTCATCTCGCGGGATCGGGAATAACCTATGCAGAAGTTACGAAAGATTCCCGAAAGTGGACTAAACCTCATCAACCCAATTCCAACGTTCTCAACCTGGACATCATGGATTATATTAGAAGCCTGCATACGCTCCTACCCACCCTGAAACACAGCTCGGAAATAGAAAAAAAGGTCAGATCTTAGATTTAATAACTTCCCACATTCTTTCCCTTAATGAATAGTTTAACCCTAGTCTCCCTCAACACAGAATCCATATATTCCCACACTCGTAGACAACACCTCCGTTTGTTTGTTGAAAAGTTCTCCCCAGATGTTCTTCTTCTCTCAGAAACTTGGCTTAAATCAAACTCTCGAGTATACATTCCCAATTGCACGTTTGTGTCCAACCCGTGAACCACTGACCCTCATGGTGGTACTGGAATTCTAATACACAAGAAATACCAATTTACTGAAATTAGGTTCACTAACATAACTAATATCTAATACACGGCAGTTAAACTCTTCTGTAGAAGTAATAAAGTACTGGTTTTGTCGTCTATATACATTCACCCTTCTCGTGAACCTAACTTCCCTAGCGCAGACATTTCTCAAATAATCCGACAGTCTCTGCCGGCACCTTTCATCATAGGGGAGACTGGAATGCTCGACGTACATCATTTAATGACATCAAGTGCAACAAATACGGCTACCAACTCCTAGATTACCTCCCACTTCATCCATATGTTTACGCAGACTGTCCATTGCAACCTACTCGAATTTGTAGTTCAACCAAATCAACAATCGATTTCTTCCTAAAATCCACAGATATCTATTCATCTAATCCCCCTACAGTGTCCTTTACATTCCCATCCGATCATGAGTCCGTCCACTCCACGGTTCAAATCCCTTCGCTCGAACCACTCTACACAGTGAATCCTATCCCAAATTTTTCGAAAACAAATTGGAAAAAAGTCAATAACGATATCGCTGCCAGTTTTTCAAATTATTCTTTACCGGAATCTTCAAACCTATTCCCTACTGAAATTGACCAGGCAGCTGTAAAAATAGAGCAAATACTGGGAAATGCTCTCTTCAGCCATACCCCTACGACCGTCCCTCATAACTACTTAGGAAAAAGATTACCCAACCTCCTCACAAAATTATTGCGCATAAAAAAACAACTCCGACGTAAATTGCATATTAGCTACTCACCCTTTATTAAACAACAGATACAGCTTTTGACCACCCTGATAAATGGACAACTTAAAAATTTCACCGATCAGACGTACACATCTACTCTAAACAGTATCAAACCAAACCGTGACCTATTTAAAAATATAAATCGACTAACTGGTTGTAAATTCAAGCCTCGAATAGATTATCTCATCCAACCAACTAACAGTAACATCGCCCAATCGGACACTGATATAGCAAACTGTCTCGCTGAACACTTCTGTAAAACTCATAAACAAAACGATTTCCTCCCAGTCACTAATTTCCACGACACCGTGAATGGATTCATCTCACGCACACTGGAGCCATCATTCCCACCATTCATTACTGAATTCAACGAAACCAATAAAGCGTCACATCCCATGGGAACCGACACATTCCTAAGCTTTACAGAATTATGTGAATTGATTACTTCGCGTAACAATAAAAAATCTACAGGCTTGGATAGAATCCCTAACCTTCTATATAAAAGACGGAGAACTTACTCCACATTCTCGTTCTTCTCAACCACATAATAAACCCTTCACATTTCCCAAAATGTTGGAAAACAGCGGTGATAGTCCCTATTAGTAAATCCGGTTCTTCCAACAACCCGGCTAACTTTCATCTCATATCACTGCTAAATTCGCTTACTAAGGTTTTGGAATGTAAGATATACAAAAATCTTCTCTCATTTGCTAGAGACAACTCCCTTATCTCGAATTCTCAATTTGGCTTTCGTCCACAACACTCAACTTGTCATGCTCTGCTAAAACTGACACATGTTGTGACAATGAATCTCCAAAACCAATCCCCAACAATATGCGTGTTTCTCGACATAGCAAAAGCATTCGATTGCGTTTGGATTGCAGGACTGCTATACAAGCTACATTCAATGTTCGGATTAAACACCCACACCATAAAACTTCTCGCTTCCTACCTTTCTGATAGAAAGTTCATGGTGAAAATAAATTCAACTCTTTCGACACCATTCAGTATAATGGCGGGTGTTCCTCAAGTTTGTCAAGGAGGCAAGAAACTGTATTAACAGTGTATACAACAAGCGTTGAATACACGCGGTCAGGAACACGATTGTGTCTCCTGACGTGCAATATGTTGCTGGTTTCTGTTACGAAACAATGTTCTCTCCGCTGGAATTATCCGTTCTATAATTACCACGGAACTGGTCACCAACTCAGTGTCAAAAAAGGTGGGCCAAAGCAATGGCGTCGGCAATACTGCTTCACTCCCTTGGATTGCAACGGTGGTGGTTCCGATGACTGAAAAACAATGGCTAATTATGAAAAAGGGAAACGAATATCTCAAGAACAATTGAATCCAGAAAGCCCAGAAATAATTCTCCTCCAGAAATCCACAAATAACTCGGGTTTGTTTAATTGTTCTAAATATTACTTTTATTAAAAGATTCAATTGATTTAAGAGGATAATAACTAATTGCGATGTTGTCAGCAAGAGCAGCTACTAGAAGAGAGTACAAATATAAACAAATAGTTGTCAAATGACAACCGACAGCATTCATCAATGTCAGCTGATTGCTGACATTGTTAATGGTTATGCCACATCTAGTTATTGCGAATTCGCTGGTTGCTTCGAATGCGAATCCGCAACAAACAGCTATCTCCCGAATCTCTCAGCATATTTTACTAAGTGGAAAATCCGACTCAACCCAGTCAAAACTCAACTCATAGTGTTTAAAGGCAGAAATGCGAATTGTACTAACAACACCATACGCTGTCATAACAAAATCAGAATCAAGTTAAATAACAATATAATTAAACCCTCCAAAACCTTAAAGTACCTGGGAATAACTTCACCAACAATCTGTCCTTCTCCACCCACACCAAAAACTCGATTCGCAAAGCCACAATTCAACTTAATCTCTGCAGAAAAGTGATGTACAGGCCAAATGGTCTCTCTCCTAATGTTAAATCACTTATCTACAAGCAGATAATCAGACCCGCTCTCACATATGCATGCCCGATATGGTACCATATCACACCGCCCAAATGGAGAAGCTACGCATTTTCGAAAGGAAATGCTTCAGACTTATCACTGGCCTCAACCGACATCCCAACGCCCACAAATATTACAACAGTAGTTTGCTCTACTGTGCCGCTAATATTGAACGAATAGATCGACGCTCCCTCGAGCTGTCCATCAAATTTATCGAAAATCTTCCCAATAATCCCAACCCGATAATAAACGCGCTCACATCGACACCGTCAGATAACCGAACTGCCTACCCGAACTGTCTCCACATCAGAAAGTTCTTCACCTCTGGCAGGTTGGTTAATAACTCTAATGAGATTGTATACCACAATACAGAGCTTTCACCTCACCAATTTAAATTTTTTGCGTTTCAACGAACAAACGGAAAATAGTTCCCCAACCCTGACTGAAAGCGGAAATCCGAATTCATCCTGTATAAGACCGTTCATATCAAATTCGAGGAATACGTCTGGTGGAACAAAGCCATTGCGGCGCACCCTCTTATAATACAAAGTATTTGTATAATAAGCTCCGAAAATTAGGTCATTGGACGCAACTATTGCTCTCGCAATATGTACTCTGATTAATTTGATCATAAAATATCAACCTTGTTTATGTAGGCTTCGTTATATAAAGTCTCATTTGGCTAATAACTTTTGTAGTCACATTCCGGTATTCGATATAATCTGAGGAATGTTCTATGACGTTTTTTTTTCGAATACCCGAATCTTTTCCATCATATTTGGAAATATATTGAACCACACTGGGGATCCATATATAATCATGGGCCTGATTGGGGTGATATATCATATAATTTATAACCTGCTATCAGGTTGTCTACAATGAAATAGCCTTCTTTTCATAGCAAATGTTTTCTTGGCCTTGACCAAAGCTGCCTCTGCATGCCTCTTAAAATACAGGCACTGATCTAACCAAATACCAAGGTATTTGACTGCACCCTTGGTTTCCAGTTTGTGTTCATGTGGTCCCATGATAACTAACTTTCACCAGTTTTTTCTTGTGCTGTTCGTGGCTTTATGCAACGGGGTTTTAAATAAAATAGCTTCACATTTCTGGAAGTTTATCTTAAGTTTTCGGTTGTCACAATATCGCTGGACCTTATCGAAGTCGCGTTGCAGTAAACTGTTTATGATTTCAATTTTCGGCACTGTTTTATAAATTATAAGATCATTTGCGCACGCAATTGCGTCGGGAAGTGCGCTTAATATGTCGCTAATGTAAATGTTAAAAAGAATCAGAAGAAGTACCGTTCCCTGTTGAAAACCATTCTTGATATTATACGTTTACCGGAGGTCACTTTGCCACTTTTGACCACGAACCTCCTGTTATTTAACATATCATAAAGTATATCGAGTAAAGGTTTATACATGCCTTGTCTGACAATCTTCTAGTATAATCCTTCAAGCCAAACGGTGCCGAAGGCTTTTTTCAGGTCGATCAGACAGGCACCAGTGCATTGGTTCTTGTAGTATTTCTCTTTCTCATTTTCAAACATCTGATAAGGCTCCGCCTGAATCCTAATTCACTTTAATCGATAGACTTATACACTCGTTATATTTTTTATCTGACCCCAACTTTCCTTCGCAAATTTAATCTTTACCATTCCTCCTCCACTCTCTCTCTCTCTCTCTATATATATATATATAAATATTTTCTGCCACCGTCACTACAATGATACCTTACACCCCGCCCGCCCCCCACTTACTACCCCCCACCAACCTCACTTCGCTACATTCCCATCATGTCTTGTGGCAATTCAAACTAAGGGATTAATGATGTTAATGCCGATTTTGTTAGCTGTCAAGGTATCTGCGGTAAATATTTTCACGCCTCCTGTCTGGTACTGAAGAACCGAAATAGACCACATCCTATTCTTATTTAATACCTCGCTTTATCACGTTCTTTTGACAATAAAATGCTAACGATAGTTCCCACAGCTCCAACCTAAATTGAATTACTGACAAAATATCACATCTCAAGAGTAGTTTCAAATGTATCGATGACTTCGGATAACTACACCGTAAATTTTACTTGTGATTAGTTTATTGTACTCGTATTTTTATTATTACCTCGTTACAAAGGAGTTTTAAGAAGACGTTAATTCACCGTATTTTGTTAACACATTGTTACAAAGGAATTTTTACTAGACGTTAATTCATTGTTTTTTTAACACCTTGGTACAAAAGAATTTAAAACAGTAAAAAATTCAAATTTTAACAGCATTCAATTATACTCGTAATCCCTTTTGATCACAGTTTGAAAATAAAACAGGTTCTTTCCGTTTTCTAGTTGAATAGCCGCCGAGGTCAATGGCCACGGTTCCAACTGAGGAATCAGTTCATTGCCGTTTTCGTTGCCTGAGAGCACACCTCGAATTCTCTCCACCGGCATGGCTAAGTTTCAACTGCAACCTTGCCAGTGGCCGCTTTCTTTTCACTGCATAATCTTAGGCGCTTGGTGCATGAATGTGTTTTCATTAAATCTGGCCTGCCTAATGTTTTGCTTATGTTACTGTACTGCAACACTCCTATTCTTCTTCAATATCTCGCTTTATCTTACTTATCTTACTTATTCGATTAATGAATCGTCCTCAACTCGCCCATACAGGAGTTTTCCAACTTCTTCCGACTAAATACCGACAAATGCAGGCAATCGACTTCCAAACGGTCTTCAGCAAACCAACCCCCCTTTTGAGAATATTCTCTCCAAGCTGAATAGTGATGAGCTCCCTTTATTGCCCCTCCCCATACACACACAATCAATTTACCCCAACCGAATTATCACCCCCCGCTTCTCTTATCCTTATATCGTGACTGCGTAGCCCAACCCACACCACCCCACTACAGCTTTTTCTACAAGTTCCGCAAAGCAAACTTTCGCCTTTTAAATGAGCGTCTTAGCAATCACGCTTCGCTTTGATCATCTAGAGGCAGAAGAGGCTATTCCCACTCTCTACAAAATCTACAATGCCATTTCCCTACATGTCCCTTATTCTCGACATAGGATATCGCTTTCAGCGCCCTCGTTGTTTAATCTCAAACTCCGCATTCTTCGGAACAAGAGGCATAATTTGTGGAAAATTTTCCTAAGAACGCGTTCCTCCCTAGACTATCTTGATTGCTTTTATAAATGCACTGAGCTTTACAACACCCTCTACTCCAGTTATCTTTCAAACACATAAAACAACCTGATCAATGACCCCAAATCTTGTTACTTCAAAGACCTGCCCGAATTCTCCATTGGCTCTATCATCTCTCAACTTATTAAGTATCACCTAGTTGAAGAAAAATTAGATTAATAAAACACTAATTCTGCCCTTGCCCTAAAAAAATATTCCTCTTCTCTTTTTCTCCCGCTCTCAAAGATTTTCAATTTATCCGTTACAGAAGGTCTTTTCTCAAGTATTTGGAAATCCTCTTTTGTTACCCCCATACATCAAAAGGGTCCTTAAAACGATAATAGTAGCCACCGTCTCATCGACAACTGTAATCACAGCCGATTTCAGCAAGGCCTTTGACAAAATCTCCCACAGTCTCATCCTCTTTAAGCCATCCTCCATGGGTTTCAAATCCCTACTGATTAAGTGGATTTCCTCCTATCTTAATCTGACCTATCGTGTCAGATTTAGGTCCACCCTTTCCAATCCCTGTCCACCCATGTCTGGAGTTCCTCAGGGCAGTCATTTAGGACCCCTCCTATTTATTCTTACTATTAACGACATAGACTCCAGTATCAAGCACTCCCCCATCTCTCTCTACGCGGATGACACTAAACTCTATAAAACGGTCCGCTCTCCTCCCGACGCCTCACTTCTCCAAATGGATCTCAACAGCTTTTTAACTTGCTATGACAACTGCCTTGAACTTATAATAATATTGGCAAATGTCCTTTTTACTTTAGTAGATTCATTATTTACACTTGTTCAGCATCGAGATAGATTCCTCGACGTGACAGCAAAAACATTCCTCTTCGGGTAGTCCAGTTCTCATCGCAGCTGGAGCTATATCATCTGTTGATCTTCCTGGTTGATAGTGCAATTTGATACACTCGATGTTTCCCTTTCCACGCTGTAGAAAGCTGTAGGAACTAAGCAATGAAATCCTCCCAATTGTTGGCGTTAAGGTATTCACACCGTAATAACAAGAAACGAAACAAAAACTCGTAAAAAGATTCTTTCAATTTAATTTGTAATAAAACGATTTAAAACACGATACATCAAAATTGTTCTTCATTTTAAACACGATTAGAATTACATCAAGCACGTAAAACAGTGTAGCACAAACTGTGTAATCTACTAACCTTAAGAAAAACAACAGGTGCTGAAAGCACCGTATACAAAACCAGATTTTAACTTTAACCTTGAAAACAAAACTGTGAAAGAACAGTACAGTGGTGAAATATATCACACTTCTTTGTTTTCCTTCATGTTATTTTACTGATAACGGGCTCGTTATCAGTCCAATGAATCTGCTGGTTGTCATTGGCAGCGTTCAGTGCCAATGGCGTTTTTTTCGTAATGGTATAAGGTATAATACATGTTGCGGAACTGCAACAACACTTATTATTTAACACTTAGTATCACGCTGTTAGTTTGCTTACTATGGCACGATGCATTTCGTTCAACAACCAAATTCGAACTAGATCATGCTGGGTGGGTCCAGGAATCCACTATTATAGAGGAGAATTTTGTTGGGAAGGGTGCTTTCTTCAGTTTTGTACTGAAGACGAAATTGTGGTGGTCTGATCCGAAGAGATCGAGAGAGAGAAGGGTCAAGAACGCAAGAGTCCCGTACAAGTAGGTTCTCGCTGTTCTAAATGCTTTCGAGGTATTTGTATGCTAATTGTAGCAAGTACTCGTCGATAGGGATAGTGGAGGCGCCTTCGTATAGGTGAGAGTTTGGGTAATGGCGACCGTCAGACCTTCTAGAGTGGTGATGCATCTTCTGAGGAGTTTACTTTCGAAAACTCGAAGTCTTTCCATTTGGGCCGAAGATATGCAGGACCATATAGGAAAGGCGTATGATATTCCAGATCGGATTAGCTGCTTATAGCAGAGAAGCTTAACTTGGTGTCAACTTTGTTGCTCCACTTCAGGATGTTGTGCAGTTGCTTAGACCGACCGAGGCCCCTTTGAAGAATGTGGGTAACATGTTTGATGAAATTGATTTTTGGGTTATAGATGACCCCAAGATATTTCATCCTGTCCTGTGGTCTAATCGTTGTACCTCCCATTTGTATTCGTATATTCTGTGAACATCGAGAAGTAGGTTGGGAGTGTTTACTACTCAGAATTATAGCTACTGCTTTAGATGGGTTAAGTCGAATTTTCCATCGACTGTAATATATATCACGCTGAGACGCCCTGTGGCTTTTTCATATACGAGCTGACACTTGGGTGGTAGGTTCTGGAACTAGCTAGTACTTTCTCGCTCTTTCTCTTTCGCATTAGATCATGTTTAATGTTTGTATGCTATTCACGATTATTCACGAAGGTTCCATCCTAGTGCCTTCATGAAACTTCGATTGTAAATTCGTCACAATATATTAAATGAATGGAAAAGGAGCTCAATACTCAACTATTAAAACAATATTGTAATCCATTTAAAATTACGTTCAATAACTGCTAACTAATTGTCAACACAATATTTGTCTAGATTTCAACAATTGCAAAGTGGGCAGTTCATACGTTTCCCGGGGCATTGTTATACTCGCAGTTGTGACTTTGATTTTGGAATTATCAATTATGGCATTGCCTTGATCCGGGAACCATACTAATTAACCAATAACGAAATGTCAAAGAAAATTGACAAAAGACTACATTCCGGTAACGCAGTCAGCAACCTGCTAAAGTCGAAACTGCTGTCATGTAAGCTCCGTATTTATAGAACCACAATCAAGCCGATTGTTTTATAAGGATGCAAGACATGGGCACCAACAATGCGAGAAGAAAACAGATTACGCGTGTAAACGCTAAATTTGTTTGTGGTCTTTGCCGTTGACTGAAAACAATGGCAAATCCGAATGTGGTTGAAACTGAAAGGAATTACCTCAATTGGTTGGATCGAAGAACTCTTCTTTCGATCGTAGTTCCTCAGTTCTTGGACTCTTTGGGGTTTCTTGATGTTGCTCGACTCACGAGGAAAGGCTGTTACATTGCTAACCAAAGGACCGACCATTAATAACAACCACAAGAGCGAGAAACAAACACCGATCGAATATTAATTAATGGTTTGTTTATTATTTACGCTACACACGACAAGTAGAAACGGGTTTGCAATGACAGCTCATTTTAATATAATTGAAATGTCAGCTGTGTGCTGACATTTGTTTGTCATGACAGCACTTCAGTGGTGCCTGCACCAGTGTTGCCATCGAGTGGTGCTCCTTCTCCAACAACGCGTATTCGAGAATAAAGTTTTAGGAGTATGTTCGGCGGTAGATATAGAATAACCAGGTCACGAAGATTAAATGGGCCGGGTATGTAGCGAGAATGGGCAACGACAGAACCTTATGTAGAATTCTTGACGGAAGACCAATGGAAAACATACCGGTGGGTAAACCGCGAGTAAGATGGGAGGACAATGAAAGGCGCGACCTTTAGCAGATCGGAACAGAACGCGAAGCACACGAGAGGAAATGATTGCGCAGCTGTGTCAGTAAGCTCACGAACTTCCGGGTTACTACAGGCCAATAAATAGCAATGCCTTGATCTGTAAATCTCTATCTATCTCGAAGTATAGTTCATATTATAATAACAAATTAAACCAATGCATTAATGAAAGCTTATCTGGTTTATGTGATAACAATAAAAAAAATCCTGTACCATATCTAATTGCATTTATATTTTATACTTTAATTAAAATTACGTTGATATTAATGTTATTAATTTATTTGCAATCTATTTTTCTACTTCAATAAAGGAGCAACATGTCAACAAAATTGGATCCACACGTTACATTTTAATTTCTTTCTGGCCTCAAAAAAACAATTTTCGGAATTAACATAATTTATATGCGCATCAGATAATTAACAAATAAGTTAAGCAAAACAACTTTAGACACATTTAAAAATGCTCTGATCAAATGTGTTTTCCCAATTTTAAAAAACGGAAAACATCTTAGAACAAAATGTTCACAAAATATTTGCGATGGACTAAACTTCTGCTTCTACGAACAGAAGAATATCAATTCAAATTGTTGCTGCTCAATAAATAGGACTTGTATATAATAAACAGTGAGACAATTGGAAACCATATAACATTTAAGGAACTCAACACCAAAAGCGCATAAGAAAACAAAACACTTTTTCCTAGCGACCATTTGCTCGTAACTGATGGTAATAAAAAGGCGGAGTGACGAGCTAACACTCAGGAATTGTTCAGCAAAACTTCCATTGGACGTTCTGTAAGTTTATGCTATTATTATATTATTTTTACTGACATTATATTATTTCTACTGAAAGTTTGAAGACATTTATGTATGTATAGGTTATAAAATACCTCCTATGACGATACTTTATATATATATATATATATATATATATATATATATATATATATATATATGTATATATATATATATATATATATATATATATATATATATATATATATACACACACATATATACATATACACACACTGGCATATATATATATATATATTGATATATAATAGGTGAGCAAATAGAAACTCGGTTGTAAAGTTGGTTGCATTAAAAACATACTTGAACACATCCCATTCGCTCGTCATTTTAAATATATGTAGCTTGGTCTATCCTGTTTTTATGACTAAGTTTTAGTCATTTAAAAGGTGTTATTTTGTGTGCATAAGAGATGGATGTCGATAAGCAGCATTTACGCCATTGCATTCCGTTCTGCTACTAAAACTATTGAAATGATTAATTCGATTGTAGGTGAACATTCTGTGTCATTCGCGAAGGAAATTGTAGTTTTGAGGTCGCTCCACATCCGGGTGCAATAAAAAAATGTCGCGATGAATAACTTCAAATTTTACTGGATAAACACCCATTTCAATAAAGTTGAATTTGACAAAAAAAGAGTTTCTACTTGTACAGGTATTATATATGTACATATATTATATTATATGTTTATATATACGTATTATGTATCTTTATATATATAAATATATATAAATAAATATATATATATATATATATATATATCAATATATTTAAACGAAGAATTTGAATCAAGCACTCAAGACATCACATTTGTCATAGAATAGTACTCGTATATGGAAACTTCCGTAGTATCGTACTTAATGTATTATATTTATATAATATAGCATTTGAGTGACTTGAAGTAGAACGTTAGTTGCATATATTTAAATCTGTATACAATTTTTTTTTTATGTAAAATGTTATGGTTACTCATATATGCAGAAGTAATATCGGCTTTTCAGCTTTTGCCAATGTATCACATCCAACCGAATAAAAACTTTCCCAATACAACAATATCCTTTTTGTAGTTAAGAAATAATTCTACGTCTATAACGCCTTTTTATCCCATCCTTACCGATGCTAATGTTGGAAGCACTCAGACCGCTCTGTCTTCTAAACATCATTAGTTAAGGCTGCTAAAGTGCCGGTAGATAGTGAACCAGAAAATCTATTTAATGGGATTGGAGAATGACACTATATTTGCTGCTTGAAGATATACTGACATTCCAACCGTAGTGTTAACGATGTCCTAGTCGTCGAGTTTAATACTGAACTTCAAAGCGCCATTATTTATTTTATTGATTAAGCAGATACCTTCAGGTTTATTTTAGCGCACATTATAAGGCGTAAAGTAAAGTTGAAAGATACTATTGACCGCATTCATTTCATGAAACAATTGCCCAACTTTGCCGTAAAATTCGATTGACTTGTTTATGAAAAAGTTTGTAAGAAGGCTTTTTTCTGTCTTCTTGTTTTTTTGTTTTTTGTTTTTGCCAGGAAGGTGGAAATTCTCAAGGATACATCTGGACCAATCTAGCTGCATATCATACAAGCATATATTCATGCCTCTTTTGAGCTTAGCATGTATTTTGTTACTTCTATCGGAGTAACTGCCCGTCTCATGTGTCTCTCCAATATCATTCATGCGGTCTCGAGTCTCACACACTCTGTGACAACGTGTTACGCATGTTAAAGTTTAGCTCCACAGTAGAAGCAGTACGTGTGATTAACATGTGTTATATAATTAAGGCCCCCTTAATAATTACGCAAAATTGGGTCCTTAATTCCATAAAAACCCACATTTCACACATAAAACAACATTTACCACGCTACAAAATCAATCCCCATAGAAAACATTTCCAAAATATTTTCCCTACAAAACACAATCACATCCTAAAAAGTCGTTTAGGGCAAATTTTCCGCTGTATATATAATATACAGACTATTCAATTTTGCATAGCGACGACTTTAATGGAAAATACCACTGCCGCAGGTATTCCTTGAAGGTCAAGCTATTGTCGAGGCTCAAAACTATTGTTAGTGATCCGGCTTGAAGGACCAAACGTTTCTGATCCGCTTCGATGGACCACTTGTTTATGCTGCTCTAGTTAGAGGGAGACGGCTGACTCTCGGCGGGTCCCCGAAACAATTAACTGCGTTGTGGGCTGTATTTCTCCCAGTCCCAGCTAGTCAGAGGGGATACCTGAAAAGAAACACGCCAAATGCAGCGTAACCGCTGTTCTACCGCGTGTCAGTGGCTCGATATGCCGTGGCAAAACGCCTGTCGCCAACCTACACCAAGAGGATCAGCCTCGAGCATTCCTTACCACTGGTGGAGGGAAGTGCTCTGGGGTACCTGTAAAGTAAAGAAGTCTGGTTGAACGCCCCCTATCAGTAGGGGAAAGCGTTCTGGAGAACCTGAAAAGCAAGAAAGTATTGGAGTGAGAGAAACAACAAAATATGATTTATTTATAAGGGGGAAAGTCCTATGCTATCTTTGAGCTCCGGAAGAGAACTCAACTGTTAAAAAAAAACAACAAAAAAAAAATGGGTGGCGAGAGGGCCGAGACAAGGACAGATGTGTCCTTCATCTTGTCTCTGACTTCTGGTCATCTTGCGATAACCAGAATCACCCACATCTGTGAGGATGTTGGGCTCGGTCTCGCGATATCTAAAAAGAAAAGAAAAAAGTGGGGGTATCCAAGGATAGTGTGGACAGTGTTAGTCCAGGTGTTCTCTAACTACTTGTATAGAGGGATGGTGGGAAAGAAATCGTACAAGAGCGGTAGGTCTTAGGTGCGGTAGTAAACGCAGATCACGTCTTTGGCGTCTGATAATCTGCGCTTTGGTCGGTGTGTATGTTTGTGTTTGTGCCGTCTTGTAATGTGCGTTCGGAACTCAACTATTTACAATTTTCCTCTCATTATATACACAGTTGTCTAATGCGCAGTTGTTGTGCAGCGAGCAACTGCCGTGGGTGATGCTGTTACGCCGCGAGTATCTTCCTAGAAATCGGCACAATGTTAATGCGCAATCGTTGGGCAGAACGCAGCTGACGCGGGTACTGTTATTGCGCCATCTTATTGGCAGCATCTTCTCGGGAATCGACACAATGTTGTTTTTTGATGCAGCGTCTTTCTGGGAATTGTATGATGCGTCGCCCATAACTATGATATTTTATAGAGGGAGTAGATCTGATAATGTGTCCTTCTATTTCTATATCGAAGTGTTCAACTTTGTTGCGGCTGGTTATTAAAACAGTCTCCGTCTTAAGTCCGTCTACTTTCAGTCTGGCCACATCTTTAATGCTCTGGATTGTAAGGTAACACATATTTTCCAGGTCATCTTTAGGTTTAGCTACGGATACTATCGCCAATCATCTGCACACCCAATGATTTTTACTCCTTCTGATATATTGACTCTGATCACACAATCATATATGATATACCATAACAGTGGGCCTAATATAAAAACCTGGGGTATACTAACTGTGTTCGGAGATGCGGAGTTGACGAGGCGGAATCCATAGGTCGGGCTTACCCACGAACGAGTGAGTCCACAGGATGGTGACTGATGCAGATCACAGGACGGGGTAACGGGCGCAGAATAATCCGCAAGTTGAGCCACTGTCGACGATGAATCCCCAGGCTGAAGTAACTAACGATGAAGAATCCGGAGGTTGAAGGAACTGACTTTTGTTTTTTATTTATCTATTTATTTTTTTAATTTTTTTTTTTATTTTTTATTATCATACTTCTCTTGGGAGAGGCGAACCTATAGCGCAGAGTGGGCGCCCCGACATACCACCAAATAACTGTTGCAATTCTTTTGAACAGTTGCAGGTTGTAACGCTCCGGAAAAACACTTGCGGGGAGGGAGTTCCACAGCTTCAAGTAGGTCGAGGGTATGATTAGGACCAGAGCTCCAAACAGGGGAGCAATATTCGAGGGCGGGTCTAGTTTAGGATTTATACAGGAGAAGAAGTTGAGCCATAGTAAAATATTTCTTGGCTCTAAAAAGATAGCTCAGTTTTCTAGAGGCACACCTGGCGATATTTGACACGTCTTTATGCCACAATACATTCCCAAACACCGTGACGCCGGGCAATTTTATGCTTTCCTCAGATTCGCGGGCCTGGCCATTCATCATCAGCTGTGGAGCCGATGATCCACATTTCTTTGTGAATGTTGTATATTGCGTCTTCGTTGCATGGAACCCCCTTCCCACGCGAGTATTCCCGGAGCGTTACAACCTGCAACTGTTCAAAAAGAACTGCAACAGTTATTTGATGGCATCACGGGACGCCCACTCGGCGCTATAGGTTCGCCTCTCCCGAGAGAAGTCTAATAAAAAAAAAATTAAAATCGACGAGATTAGCCTTTCTCCACTGCATGACCTTATCCATATCCCGATTCAGAGAATCAATCTCTCTACATCTCAGCTAGTGCGACGTTGATGCATTCATTTTGTGGGAGACACTTTTTCCCCTCATTGGGGTTAACTCGAACGAATTTCCAGCAGGTAGAAAAGGCCCACCATGTATAAGATGACAGAAAGAGTCTGCCAAGTACCGGCGATAGTTCTGGATCACAGTTCTTCAGGACTACTGTTGGTATTCCGTCCAGGCCGGTTGCCTTCCTACAGTCCAGTCCACGTAGAATGCGTTGAATAGTAAGTGGGCGAAACCTCATATCCCACATCGAAGACCGTATCGGCGCGATCACATGTGATTCCAAAAGACCGGCATCGAGGGAAATGAATTCGCGAACAAATTTACTTTATCTTTTGAATTTGTGACTAACGTCCCGCTGCACGTCACCAACGGAGGAAGGGAGGACGAAGCGAAGGTACTGCTGACAACCCTTGTCATTGACCAGAAGGAACGCGAACGGGGGTTGAATCGCCACTCGGTGCGAGGGTAATATCGGTAATTTGCGTTCTAGCCTTAGTGAAGGGTCCCCGTAGTTCCCGGTCAGCACCGACTGAGTTGGTGCCGCAGTCGCTGCTTAACGTCGCACAGATTCCCCTTTGAGCCACGAAGCGGCGATTAACACGAAGGAAATCCACCGTGGACTATCCGGACGCTGCTTCCAAATGCACGGCACGAAGCACATAAAGACGGCAATGTTTTGTTTTTTTGAATGCGCGAGTGAATCTACCTTTAGAACGTTTTATAGTTATAAGGCAGACGTAGTATATTCCGCTGTACCTCGCCGTAACTCGGAGTAGTTTAGAGCCGGGACTATCGCATTATCATGTCATTATCTTCCCTTGGAATGTTGATGATGTGACTGGTCGCAGGGCACAACTCCAGGTCCACGTCGAGGACTGCAGCCGATGCACAAGACCAGACGGCTCGCCCACTGGTGAGGAACTCAGGACCGTTCATCCGTAATTGTGAATCCGCAACACATTTTTATATTCTTGTGCTCTGCCATCGGTATAGAGCAGTGTTTTATCAGAGAGATAGCTTGCTATTATGCGCACCAGCTAGGTTAAGACTGGTAGATTGCTTAACATTTTTAATCTCTGATTCTAGCTCGCCGAGTTAAATGTCACCACGGCGCAGTATTTTTTTGGTTCCTCATAGCTATTAAGCAACGACTATCGCATTGTGGGCGATGTCACGTTACGGAAGCGGATAGCCATTATGAGAGCCTCGATGAGCACTCCAGGGAAGTGGCAATTACTTGCTCAAGCAGTTTCCCTGTTGAAAATAGTTAATTATTCTCAAAATAAAAATTTGTTTTATATTATTAATTTTGTGGGTTTTAATTTTATTAATTTTTTATTTAGTTTATTTAAATGGCATGCATAGCGGGCGAAAGAATGATAGTGCTTCACGTTCCTTGGCTCCAATAAAGGCAGCTTTGTAACGAGATGCTTTTTCCACTCATTTTTCTGGACTTTCTTCGCCAATCTGCCTGTGATGAAACCCGTATGTAGTAGTATTTGATACATTACACCTTGGTGTGGATGTATGTGTACAAAAATCGCCACTCCAAGTTTCGTCCCGTGGTCGGAATACCACCCCGATTTGAGGCACACATAGCACTAACATTCGTGTAACAACTACATCCCGTATAAGATATTCTTCGTTCTTGTACAACATTGAGCTTCATCCAACCGATAAGGAATCACATATTTTTACCTTGGGAAAAAATAAAGCTCTGAACCTCCGCTCGCTTCCTGCACTTAAAAAAAAAACTTTTAAATCCAAGGCCGTAAAGAAATTTGGCATGCCTAACAATCTATCACATCTACTTAGATTGACCATGACCAGATGGAGGTATTGAGGGCTCTGGGGATAGGCATATGGTTGTCTAACTTTTGTGAGGCCAAGGTACCGGCTTAGTGAATGGACGGAGATCAAGGGGTGTACAAACAGCTTTCACTCAGATCGACAATGCGACACGAAGACTGGATCTATTCATTAAGGAAGTATAAGCCAATAAATTGTGGCTCAGTTTGAGGGAAGGTCAAATATTGAGCCCATATGAAAATGAAAAGCATGAATTTGAATTAATGTATTGATGTACCTACATTGTATAAAAAATAGCAACTGGCGACAATATGGAGCCGGACTTATTCGTATGGTTACTAAACGTTTAAAAGAAGGCTTTTAAACCTTTTAAAACTTAAAAACCTATCTATAGCTGTATAGAACTGCAGATTGCAGTTGTACCAGCAATTACGTAAAAGGTTGACAATTCGAGAGTATGGTACACAGAAGTGTGATGTGTTTGAAGGAGTCTGTTGCTATAAATATGGGATATAATAAATTTATCGTGTTTGGAATATCTTTGTGTGTAGGTTTTATGATGAATGACAGGACACAGATAAATGACACCGAGTACTCCAGTGTTTTTGGTTTTAAGTGTTAGCATGTGAATACTGTTAAACTGTATTCCGAGTCTTATCTGATCACCGGTTTTTCAAAACACTTTCTATATTATCTAGTAGGTAGATCGTATAAAGAACTTAAAAATATCAAAACCGGACTAATTTTATGTGTAATTTCTTTTTCAGATGGTTACCCAAATCGGCGATGAGGCCGGTAGGCCCAGAGGCGTTACACAGCGACTGCATTTTGGTAGTTGGAGTATCTCGCCCTAAATTAGCTGCTGTTTTCCTTACTGTTATGCTTATTTCTTTATTTTTAACGTTTCACATACTATACGACAGCGCAATATATAATATTCAAACAGCACAAACAAGCTCTGAAGGCCGACGGTTGACAGTTCTTGCGCATCAATATTCTGATTTAAAGAAATCCGATGAAATAAGCTCAATTAATAATCCAGTTATCTTTCCTAACCGTGTACATTTCGCCAAAACCAGTAGACGACTCCCACAGGTAAGTTATTAAGTTGTTCTTTTGCAGTAGGTGCTCTACATTTTTATTTCATTTTTATATACGAGTGTCTATGAAGTACAATGCAAGCGTGACAAATTTTTCCTCATAATAATGTTAGTAGTTTTAACCAGACACTCGCTATTATATTTTTTAATTGGAAGTCCGCATGTATTTCAATTCACAATAAAATTATACGTTTTTCTTTATGTAGGACTAAATGCGTGACATATTTTATAAATATTGTTCTTGTGTTAACTTACTGGCTCTTTTCCCGCACTCTAAATTATACAATATCTAGTTTTTTGTTCGTACAATGACTTTTGGAATTTATTTTTACAATGAGTAGTTAATATATACATTTTATTTAGTTTTATTTAATTTATTTTTTCTAATTTTTATTTATTAATCTTTTTTATTTTTTTTTATTTATCATCTTTTTTTACAAGCAAAACTTTAAAACAAAACGATTAAAACATACAAACAAAAAACAATTTACAATCGCGCCTAAACGGGGCGTGTACTCCTTTCTTCGTCACAGACCCACCATCAGTTGTGATGGGATCGGTCTCTTCTATATTTATCTCAGTCACTTATTACCATACTGGAACGTATACGATCTGGGGTGCTAGAGATATCGCTGTCAGGGAAAATTCGTTTACCCTGGCACGCGAAAAGCGTGGTAAATAATGGGGATATGTTTGTCTTGGATGAATGAATAAATGAATAGAGGGCAGAAGCCTCAGTTTATTTCGCTTAGTACAAGTGGTATAAACATATAAACATATAAGTAGACTTACGAACTACCTTGAAAACTATGGCATGCGGGTTGGGGGGTGAGGGGCTAACTTTAAAGTATCTTAAAAACTGGAATGGGGAACTAAACAAAGATGGATAAAATAATAGTATAAGTGGTAGGACGGGGAAGGGCGAGGATCAGCCGGGTGCTAAGGTGTGAGTATGAGTGCGGGAGAGTGTAGGCAGTGATCGGGGTGGGGTCAGAAGGGGTAAGAAAGGACGACGTTTGAGAGCGGGTGAGGTGAGATTGAAGTCAAAGAAGGTGGAGTGAGAGTTTGCCGGACCCCGCATTCTCGAAATGGGTTCATTAAATACGTAAGACGTAAGTGATGGCTCGGCAAATAGAAGAGACGAGGGTTTCTCAGGTTTCGGATATTAGTGGAAAATGTGATGGAGGAGAGTAGGCTTGGGCAGTTGATTGAACCTGAGTAGACGGTGGATGAAGATGACGTCGGCATGAATTCTGCGCTGTTCAAGTGTGTTAAGATTAATTAGGTGAAGACGGCTCATGTATGGGGGTAGAATCAGAGGATTTTCCCAATTCGATTCTCAGAAGCCAAAACGCAAAAAACGACGTTGCATGCTTTCGACTCTGCGAATATGGGATGAATAGTGAAGTGACCAAACCTGACTAGCATATTCAAAAAGGGGGCGGATAAGATAAGACCTTTTCTATCCATGTAGGAGAATGCTTCTGGGGGAATAAACCCTTTCTGGAGGGTACTCTCCAGATACATATCATTGGGATAGAATGCTCCCGAAACAAGTTAATTTTGACTACACATTGCCCTTGCAGTGTGACTACGAATAATTTTGGAGTATCCTGTCTAGTCTTGATTTGTCGTATAGGACTTCATTGGGGTAGAACTTCTTATTTTGCCACTTTGGCGTCCTATACATGCCGAGGCAAGATCGCAAACATTGCCTCTCGACCACGCGAAACTTCAATCATACACTAAAACTGGTCGGATGAATCATCATCATCATCATCATCATCATCGGCACTACAACCGGGTACCGGTCTTGGCCTTATTTAGCAAGTCCTGAGGCTTGTTAAATTTACCATAATGATTTGTTTTTTCCGGGCAAAGTCATTAGCGCCAGAGGTCGGATGATGCCTAGTATAAAATTATTTTGACTTTGGGGTCTAGAAGACTGCTACGGAAGAGACTTCTTGTCATGGCATATGCGTTTTTAGCTGTGGTAAGAGCAGTTGAAGTGAAGATACTGATCAAGGCAGATACCAAGGCATCTAACTACAGCTTTTTCTTGTAGGAGAAGATCATTACTTCTTACAATGGTACATTGTTTCCAATTCTGTTTTGTATCCCTCGATGCACTGGACAAGGGCGTTTCGAAAATGATATTTTCTGTTTTCTGGAAAGTGATCTTTAATTTCCAGTCGTCGCAAAAACGTTTGATTGAAATCATCTTGTAGAAGACTGTTGATGGCATCAATCTTTTCTCCAGATCTGTACACCACATTGTCGTCGGCGTATGCAATTGCATTGTTGGGAGAACCCGCTAGATCACTAGTGTAATTGTTAAGTGGGAGAATTCACAGCTTCCTGCTGTCAGCTGTTTTTGATTTGAAAGGTGCTATTGGAGATTATGTCATTGAACGCCATTACTTACCTTTCAAGTATCTATCCAAAAACTTCCTCCTGAAAACACATGAACCCATAGTTTTTCGCTAATGCAATTGCATTAGCACCAAACAGATATTCCCAACAAGGGCATGATCGGTTGAAACGCATCATGTTTCTGAAGAGTAGCACCAAGCGACAGAAAACTCGAACGACATCAATGCTAATACCATCCAATAAATGCGGCCACACAGTTGCGCGGCGTATTTTAATACTTATCCCAAGTCACACGAAACTTACTCACCTATCTTGCGCCCAGACGTCGAGAAGCAAATTCTGTGGCATTAAAAAATGCAGACAAAGATTTCGGGGTTGGCCACCAGCATCGATACGACGGCACAATCATCGTTGTCCGAGTGTCTTGTTCGCTGATGGCATATGTCGCCCCATATACGGGAAAAATGATCAAGCACCCCTGTCTATTCAAAAGTTTTGCCCAGCTGCAAATCATTGCTCATGGTTTTCCCCCATTGATTGGATTTATCCACGGTGCGCATACTCATGGACACACACCATGAGCAACAGAAGCAAACATCGTGTATGTTTCGCGCCTTTTTTGCTGGGACCAACGCATAGGAGATCATCACCTATTGGTCGACGAGCAAAATTAAATTTGATTTCCTGAAATTAACCAGATTCCGTGGAGGCAAGCCGTGCTCTCCACGTACAGTAAACGGTAGTCTGATATCAACAACCATCGTCGGAGTCGAGTTTCATCCCCCAAACGGCTCACACCAGTTGAATGAGTCGAGCGTCGCGTTCGAGTAATACGCAAGGTAGTATTCGAGTTGTAATATCTCTTTGCCTTAACGTCACAAGTTACATTGAATAATAAATAAATACCAGAAAAACGTTACATAAATTAAGTGCTTTCCATTAATATACAAATGTAAACATTTAACGATAATTCAACAATCACTCGGTTTATAGGAAAATCAAAACAGACAGCAAATAAAAAATCACAAATCAAAATCTTCTTACTTGATCAGTGTTACGGTGTTTAATTATTTATTTTACAAAAATCTTACTAAAGAACAAACCTAAGTTACAGTGTGAACAATAAAGAACGGATTGCAACCCAAAATTGAGTGTTTCATTTGTCATCAGGTAAACGGTTGGGGGCGGAGTTTCATGTTGTTTTTGGTGACAATCTCCGGTGTAACACAGTGGATGATAGTGAACCCGTGCCGTACGCCGGCGCACATACTTCCCACCGCCATAGATCGCCTACGTTTCATTATGGTGATCTGTGAAAGAGATAAATTTTAAAGTTAGATGAAATTTTAGTTTTTAGTATTATTTCCATCCGTTCAATTTTATTTAAAACCTAATCATGCTTCGTTGTGTTCTAAAAAGCGTGCGTGTTCGGAAAATAGACAACAAAAAAAAAAAGGTTAAAAAAGTAAAAAAAAAAAAAAAAAAAAATTAGAGCTGTAAAAGAGTAAGGGCTCTTATATATATATTAATTGAGAAAATACTGTGCACCGAAAGGCAAAATAAAACAAAAAGACATTGTACAATTTAGAGTATTTGTGAAGAGCCAGTAAGTTAATTAAGAAAAATAACTGTAAATAGGACAACATTTAGTCATAAGTGAAAAATGTAATCATTTATTTTTGTAAAATAAATGCTGAATTTAATGTAATGTAAAAAAACAGAAGGTGTTAATGTTCTGTCTCAATTGATGAATTTGTCTAAACTCAATTCTACACGTACTTCGTAGTTTTTGATTTGCTAATTCCCCATTGTTCTCAATAAACAAGTTTGAAACTAATTCCCTATATTCCACGTTGCAGGCACTTATAATTGGAATCCGGAAATGTGGTACACGTGCTCTTCTTGAAATGCTTTACCTACATCCTAGGATACAGAAGGCAGGTGGTGAGGTGCACTTCTTTGATCGTGATGAAAATTATATGAAAGGGTTGGAATGGTATCGCAAAAAGATGCCACACTCATTTCGAGGACAAATAACTATAGAGAAGAGTCCTAGTTATTTTGTCTCGCCCGAGGTACGTTTCAAATCTAAGCCATCATCTTGTAGAAATGCTCTAGTGAAACGATAAAAATATAAAGTACATAATAGTTTTTGTTATACTATCAAACAAGCTGTTTTTTAACATGCTATTTTATATCAATATTAGAATACATTAATGTTTTACAATACAACAGACATGTAGACTTTTTATTTGGATGGTTTTTTCAAATATTAAAGTGTAAACAAAAAAATAAATAAATTAATAAATAATTAAATAAATGTATCCTATAGAATATTTTTTGACTGGTGATACTTGTTTACAACGCACAAATAGTTGGTAGCAAGTTTGTTATTTACTGGTGTGAATTCTTGGTTATATTTAGTTTTGAGCATTCGTGCCAAGCACACAAATCTGATTTTGTATCTTCGGAGCAAAAGTACAAAAAGTACTTTCCGCCAGAGATTATTTTTTTTCCTCATTTCTTTCTCTTTTTTGTTTTTTACTTTCTTTTCGAATCTAAATTTTTAGGAGATAGAATCAGATACCTCACTACCATTTGCTAAATTGTGCTTTGTGGCTATACACTGCTAAGAAGAATGGAGAATATATATATATATATATATATATATATATATATATATATATATATATATATATATATATAGCGGCGCGAGGCTAATAACCTTGCCCGTAAAAATAAATTATTATGGAAAATTTAACAAGCCTCGAAACTTGCTAAATAAGGCCAAGACCGGATCCCGGTTGTAATAATGATGATATATATACCGTGTGCGACGATAGTGAAGAGCGTGTGATTCGAACCGATGCTACACGGTTGAAATCAGTAAATGATAGAACCAAAGCTCAACGTATCAGGCCACTACCATGTGTACGAATTTGGTCTCTAAACTCAAGTACACTCCACTGATGTGGAAAGGCGGTTTTTCCTTTTTTTTCTTTTTTTACACTAATGCGCGCACAAAAAGGGATTTTGAAGTACCCTTAAATGTCAGAACACAGTGCGAGCGGATGGAAAGGAAGTAGATAAGGAAAGGAGGTGTGTGACATCACAACGGCCAGGAAACACATGATCAGGCAGAACATTCCACATTCGTGTGGTTCGGCTAAAGAATGACTCTATGTTTATTTGTGCGTCTAAAGTCCGCTTTCAACGTGAACTGATGCGCATTCATAGATTGACGGGTATCGCGGGAAAATGTCTGAAGGAGCGGAACACATTCAGCAAGTTCAGTTGAGCAACGACCGTGGTAATACCTATAAAAAAGAGATAAGCATGATACGTTGCGCCTGTGTTCTTACGACGGAATTGATTGACTTAGGTATATTTAACGGATGCTAGGAATATTTACCGGATGTGCTTTGATTTTCCGACTTGTCTTTTCGGTGGTGTTGTTCTTCACTATTAATCGTGTGTGTATCTCCTATAAACGCTGCATATAAGGCACGCGTTTAGAACTTATAGTTATATAAACATTTTCACATGTTTCAGTAGTTGGTGCGGAGGTTAAAATATAAAAATAAGCGTCGAATTAAACGGGACAAGTTGTGGAAATACGAAAGCACTCGCTCCGTTACAACCTCTATTCATGAATTAAAATCAACAATTATTAATTAGTTTCAGTCAATATTATTAAAAATGATATGGCACTAACTTTCTTTTTTAAATACATAATACCAAGATGCGGTGTCAAGAGATGAACTTCGTGTCTATTATCCTATCCTCGACCGATTTCATTCTCACTCATCATTTGTACAATAGTTAGATTAACCCATGAGAAAGTAAATAAAATTCTAATTCCGAAAATGTGTCTGGATGTCTATCATGTCTAGAGATTGTAGGGTTTTCGGGAGTTACTATAAACAGTTTACTTCGAATTTCCCTCTACCAGTTTTGGTTTTTATTTTTATTTTCTTGTTATAGAGATAGTCTAGTATGTTATTATTAAATTAATTTTTAGGAAAACAAAATTATGTGGCGCATAACGAAATTAGTGTCGCAAATGGAGTTTTGTGGTTTTCACTGAAACAAATAAAGAGTTGACTTTTAAATCAGGCGTGGCCAATGTTTAGCATTTATTTTCTAACGTTTTTATGTTTACTGAATTTTTGGGGTTCAAAAGTAATGTAGCGAGCTTAGGGTTCACTGGATTAATTATTTTTAATAAATAAGAGCCGTTAAATCGATTTTGAATTAATGTAACACTTTATTTGTCCGTTAATAACAACCGTTACTTTTACCGTACACTTAACGATTTCTTGACTTATCGCTTCCTTAGTTATCGCTTGCTTACTCTCTTACTTCTCACTTTTCTTTTCTTCTTCTGCGTGTCACGTATTTATACCGTTTCCTCATTCTGATTCGGTGTTTCGTTTCCGTCCGTTCCACAGTCTCGAATTTTCTACTGTTCATAGTCTCCAGTTTTCCAGTACTGTTTAGAATATACTAATACTTTGTTTTGGACTTTCTAGAATATTCTAGTACTCATTGTCATATGCGTCACAGTATATTATGGGGACTACTAAACATATTTGATATGCCTGATCAAAACCCGTTTTTGTGTTGGTTATAAAGTGAAGCAATGGTTTTTGCATCTGAGTATTTGTATAATACAATCATCTTACATTTGGAAATGGAAACTAACTTTAATTTGCTAGATTGGGTTTCAGTACGAATGAACCTGGGATTCGAGTTAAGATAAATTGATAGAGGTATACATTATTTGATATCTCTTTACGAAAAGCAATCAATCAAATCATCTTTGTTTCTATTAATATGTGAATTTAAAATTCTAATCAAAGTTTTACTTGGTCACACATTTGAAAATCCTTCTTATCTTCAATTGTATTGATGATAATTAATATCAAAATAATTCTTTTTTGAATAAATTAACATTTAATTTAAAAAACATTTGGCAGGTGCCAGAACGAGTACGAGCAATGAACGCTAGCATAAAATTACTACTTATTGTACGTGAACCAGTAACACGTGCTATTTCTGATTACACACAATTACGAAGTCATGCGGCAACCGCATCATTACCTCTGGATACCTCTCCAGCACCACCAACACGCAAACCCCAAACACCACCTTTATTTTCTTCATCTCTATCGTCATCGACTTTAATGCACCGTGATAAAATAACATCTTTATCTGATGAGAATGCCGCAGACCACAGGTCCACTTCAGCAAGAATTGATGTGAGCTCAACACCAACATCAACGGGTGGGGCATCAGTTTTAGTATCGAAGTAAGTAATTAATTCATTACCAAGAACCTCTGTATTTGATGTGTCGTACAACTTCACAGGACGTTCGAAGAATTAGCAATCTTTCCAAATGGCACTGTTAATGAATCATATCGCCCTCTAACAATATCTATGTACCACTTACATATGCACCGATGGCTTGAAATTTTTTCCCGCGATCAATTGCTTATTGTAAATGGAGACCAACTAATCGAAGATCCTGTATCTCAACTGAAACGTATTGAGTCATTCTTGGGTAAGGCAAATAAAGTCAAGTTAATCATTGCTTAACAGTTGTGCTAGTTTATTTTTGTACACGTAAATGCATCAATAGGCAACCATGAGTGAAGAATGAAGAATGCGCGGTTGAAAAAGATTAATATCATGGTCCAATGATAGTATTCTACCAACCATCACATGGAAAACTTGATTTATACTTTAGTTTGAGTAATTTATTCAGTTGTAGATATATTTATGAACAACCATGGAAAGATTTCATTAGGACTCTATTTTTATAAAAACATTTTTGTATACGCGTACTTAAAACCATTATCAGTGTGGTTTCTTCTGTTCATTTTCGCACATTTTCAAGTTTTTACATTATATTTTACATTTTCTTTTTAGGTGTTGAACATCGGGTTACCAATAATCACTTTTATTTCAATGAAACAAAAGGGTTTTATTGTTTGCGGTATGCCAGTGGAGATAGGTGCTTACGTGAAACGAAAGGTCGTAAACATCCTCATGTAGATCCCCTGGTTGTATCTAAATTGCGAAAGTTTTTTGCTGAGCACAATCAAAGGTTCTATGAACTAGTTGGTGAGGACTTGGGATGGCCAGAGGAATAAATAGAATCCTTACACTAGAGCACATTTTAAAAGAACTGATGGTAAAACAGATATTTGGTACTTTTTGAGATACTTTACTTTTCAGAATTATGTCTTAAATCGTGGTACGTAAGAACTGCATTATTATTATTTTTTAGTGAATAAGTATAAAAAACAATACATTTTTATACAAAGTGAAACACAAACATTTTGCATTTCATTTATGTACAATACTTGTATAATACTGTATAAGGTATGCGGATTTATTTAAAAGATGAAGTAGGTGCTTTAACAAAAAAATTATTTTTAAAAATAATGTGTACATTTTGCGTATATACAAAAATCTATAAAGATTGGCATGTAATATGGGTTTTACTACAGTTGATAAATACATTATATTTTAGATGCTTTAAGTATTTAGTTACCTTAAGACAAGTAAGTAATTACCTTTTGCACATTTTATTAAAAAGATTTTCGTTTTTTATAGTGAAATGAAGATTGGTATAACAAATATTATTGTACTTCTTGTTGTGTTATAATACGAGTATGTAATAGATGTGTGAATTGTATCCGTCCAATTGATTGTATCAAGACTATGTACTAAATTAACATTCATTCTATAAGTTTGAGTCAAAAATTTCCAGAAAGATGAAGATAAGATTCGGTGTGGATAACATAAATAAAGCCACTTGTTTTGGTAAAATATTAGTTTAAGTGAAATTTATACACTTCAGTTTAGGCATTTTTCTTGCTTCCCTAACGCATTTGTGTATTACTATACTCTAAGAATGTCCTTATGTTTCCAAGCTTTTTCTGGAAACGAATGATTATTTATTGAGAACAGAAAACAGTACATTTAGTGTCTTATCTTTTAAATCAGTCCAATTTTAGATGGAATACTAAATCGGATTTCACAATTTTTGGCAATGCCTTAGGTGGGTAATTGCAAATCCGCATATATTAATTATATACGAAAACAAACACATGATCTGCTGTTTTTTTTTTTTAATTTTGTTTTTCTATGGGCTCTACATATTTAAATAATTTTATATGGTTTGGCTGTTATTTATTGATTCTAATTCTGTAATGCATTTGTGTACTTTGCTAAATTAAAATTTCTTCTATATGATAACCTTTAGAAGTCGGAAATAAATTTCTCAGAAAAAATATTCGATCAATGAAACAAAACTGATACTAACTGCCTATTTATAAATTGTATAGCCGTGCATTCTTCCCCATATATCAGTTATTTTCTTTTTGTATTCGATTAATTATTTTTAATTAAGTTATTTTTGAGTGGATTGCTGCTCTACGATTTTATTCTACGACGACACTGCTGTAGAATTTCATGATCAGGCCGCTGTATTCTGTAATTATTGTTGTAGTTGTTATTGGCCTCGCTCCCAGGTAGCGTGTCTCCTTGTCCTGAAAGGGATGTGGGATCTCTTCAGACCGCTCCTGAGTGGACCCGTTGCGTCGCCGTCCTGCTACCTCAAACCTGAGGGAAGAGTAGTGACCGATCGTTCGTCGGAGGTCGTTCCAGGAATAGAGTCCCTGCGCCGTGCAACTCGGCGCCTTCTGGTGATGCTCGAAATCGAGAAAGCTGCAAAGTTTTGTGGGTGTGCCGCCACTCTACTCACCGGTTCCAGGTTAGAAGTCCTCGCCTGTGCTGGAGCAGTCAACGTTTTACAACGAACGCACAATTCCAAATAATAAAAACTACTTTTAATTTAAAATATCCACTTTAATTATATTGATTGTTTAAAAACGATTCTCCTAGGGACACCACCTCCAAGGACCTTACTCTTTTGATGTTACTTAGATACTATCTGGATACTTTTTGTGCTGTTCGTCTTCTGCAGCACTTCCGCCAGGGACCATGTATAGTAATCAACTGCCTCCCGGAGATCGCGATGCATCTTCCTTTTAAATGGAAACAAATCGCGATTTATATCTTGAAACGAACGTTTCAGATGGAAAATCTCGATTTCGATACATTGGGTGTGATGTTCAATGTTTATTTAAGATAAGAATTCAGTTTTATGAATTCTCATAAAACTATTGTGCATATGAGGATATACATTGGAATTTGGGTGTTGTTTGTTTATGGCGAATTGAACATCTGGTTCTTTTGATTTTCGTATATGATTCGTTTATCAGGGATTTTATTTTTTGGTGGCATGTGTTTGTGACTTTTGAGTTTTGTTTATGCCGTGGGGCAAATGCAAAGCGATAATCGATTAATTCGTTTCTTGTAAATTTTTGGATTTAGTTAAAATTTTTTAGGGTTAGGATTAGATTTAGGTTTTGATGTAGGATTATGGGATTTGGATGTATGTGTGGGGGAAAAAGGTGGTAGGACTTTTCAGAGCACTACATTATTCTTTACCTCATAATTCTTATAGTTTCTTTCATTTTTTCCAACTTCCGTGGAATTTTTTTCGATCAGAGGGAGTATAAACAACAATCAAAGACTTTCTTTTGAAAACAAGAGGCTTAAAAGTTCGAGTGTTTGTGTATAAATATTGCAATTAAATTTAAAAAAAGCGCTAATAATTAAACAGTAGTTTTCGTTTCATTGCTAAATTATTGGTATCCATCAGACATAGTAGATATCGGTTTTTGATACTTGATTTAGCGATATTTTAGATGATTCCTAGCAACTGCCGGAACAGGTTTTTAATCTATGGAAAGAGTTAGATTGTGAGTTAGATTCTAATTATTATTGTGTTTTGTTTTACCTGTACAATCTGCGATGTCAAAAGGTTCTTAAAGAACAGCATCTAAGGTTGAATTAGCAGAGCACAATTTCGCTAAAAGATTAGCTCCTCTTTCTTCCTACGTTGTTTTTAGTATCCTGTTGCTAGAAATAGTCTTTGTCGTTGACTAGAAGGGACGTGTATGTATGTTGTATGTTGTATTTGCTTACGACACTAACGGGGTTTAAGGCTGTATTAACTTTTTTTTTTTTTAAGAAATTTCGTTATTTAACACGCAAGGCAGATGCCTCCAAATAAAAGCTATTGCTAAATTTAATTATGCAATTTTTTTCTGTTATCGAGTTTTTTTTCTAGTTACTCTAAACTATTTTCCATGCCGAGCAGCGTACAATTTTTTTAAAATCTTAATCACTTAATGTAGATTCTTATACACATATAGGCCAAAGAAATCTATTTCTATAAAAAAGTTCTTGCATTTAATGTTTTTTTTTTGTTTTTTATTAATATTACTAACAAACAAAAACTTAGTAATAAACGAATAATAAAGCAACAGGAAACATTTGTAATACCTACTAACGACATTTTATCTCATTCTTAGTCTTCAAGCATTGCTTAATGCTTCGTTTTCAGTAATAGCCTAGTTTTTCTATTTTTTATTGGAATTACTCGATGAAAATTAAATTTATTGGGCAAACCACACAGTAGAATAAAATTTCCAGGCACATACATGACAAGAAGTCCTTGCCATCAGCAACATCCTAGCCTGTAGTTATCTAGCTGACTAGCATTTCCAAAAAGTACTGTTCCATCACTTCAAAATTCGTTTAGCATTGGAATGACAGGTAATCCCACTTTCTCTTGTACAGTGTACAACCTGGTTAACATATCGTTATATGGTATAGCGGAGGGACTTTATCGTCTGAATCGTATTGATTCTGGTAGTATGTATTCATTGAGAATTTTACAGATAAACGAATGTTTTTATAAACCAATTTATGTTCACATTACTGCCGGCGCGATTATTATAGTATTTTGCTTTATGTTGACTTGTACTGTCGCAGTTTTTGTTATTAGTGCAGTATATGTTCGCCTTACTACCGTCTTTTAACTATTTTACATATATCCTTCACTTCCTGTGCAGTTTTCTTATTATTTATTAAGACAACATTTGCTTATGGTTTTTGAAAGGGTCACATACATGAAATCGCGTTACGGTACGCTAAAAGCGTTTTCTTAGTTATAAAAAGGAATTTAAAGTTTTCGTATTCCATTTATCTCTATATCACGTAACAGCGATAGGGAAGATTAATGTTCAATTTATATATGCATACATATTTGTTATTTATTACATAACAAAATGTGTTCTAAATATTGTACGTTATTACGTTTTCAAACTTCATCTACCAGCCGTTAAATTGTAGATAAAATCATAACATCAAGTGGGTTTAGTAATAATGGAAACTATTCCATTTTTCTTATAACAATATATATATTTTTAGCTTCATCAAATTGCATGCAGTACATAGTCTTGGAAACAATTAGAATGCGAGTTGTTTTTGTTACTGATTATTTAAACTTAATTAAAGGTTTTTTAGAAATATCGTAACCTAAAAAGCAATAACAATTGAATGCAATTATTGTTAATTGAAATAATTTTCATGTCGTAAGTGTTTACGTAAACAGAGTTCACGAAAGACAAACTATACCCATATGTATGTATATATATATATATATATATATATATATATATATATATATATATATATATATATATATATATATATATTTTTATATATATATACATATTTAAAAAAAAACCAAATAAAAACTAAAGAATAATAAATAATAAATAATTATCAGAAACTATATGTGATTACTTGGTATCTAAAGACGTATACATATCGCTAAAATATTCAAAAAAGTAAATAAAGAGAAAGTTAGTCGGCTTTCTGCCGTAGTAATACGAGCAATCAAATACACATACATATCAATATGTAAAAGAAACATATCAATATTTAGACTATTTACTTATACATATCATATTCTATTTACAAATTGTTACTTAAACCTTCTAGGATACGATTAGAAAATTTACAAAGAATTTTGGCATTGAGAATTTTTAAGTATACATATCACTCCTAATTAAAGCACTAGAAAAAGTTTATATACAGTATTGCTTAAGATCGTTGAGCTGGTAACTTGTTTCAGTTAGTGGAATAATTAAGTAACTGATATTTGTGTTTTCATCCTTAATCAAAAGCATTAATATGTTAATGCGTAAAATATTTTGACTCACATTAGTAAAATCGTTCCTTCAAAACAACTTTTTGGGGAAATCAGAGAATCTTATAGTATGCATATAAATTGTAAATTAATGCATATCATTTTACCTTCTCCTCATATAGTTGTTTTTCTTTTACATATATATAATATAATAATTCGTCTTAGTCAAATAAAACTGCTTTAATCATCGATTCCATAATAATGTATATATACCTGTTTATAGTTTTACAACTTCGCTTACAATCTTTCCTTCTTTAAAAATAACATACTTTTAACGCGGTGTATTCATTTTGAAATAATTGATTAACCCGTTTTATCTTATAATATTTCTGCAAATGAAACGGAAATATGCAACATATCAAATGAAATCTAAGAATCCTATTTAATGTATTTATTATATTACTTCTTAGAAAATATTCTTACTACACAACATGCGATGCATGCATAGTAAAAAACTTAAATAATCTTTAAATCCTAGTACTCAACAATGACATACATAAATTAGGTATATCTTAAATCTAACTTTACAAACACTGTTAACAAAACGTAGGTACGTTATTTTCCAATTATTTAATTTACGCGATGATTTAGGACTCTTTTTGTGTATGCTATATAACTTATTCTCTAAATAGAATCTATTATGCAATTCTTTACATCAAAATAAAAAGACAAAAAAATCTATATTACCAGTGTAGTACATATGTCTTATATAGTTAGCTGCGATTTATATTTAACATAAACATATTATGAAAGACGAGTTTTATAGTAATATTTAAAATTAAGTCACTCATACGAGTACGAACATTCCGCTTACAGTTGATGTATGAGAACAATGGAAAATAAAATAAATGTTCGCTTATAAATTGAAACCCGAATAAAAACAAATATCAAACAAGTTATAAAATTAAGCAGTAAAACGCAAACAACGAAGTTATTTTTTACATGATATATTTGAAGGAGAAAACCAAATGAAACACAGTTTACAATGTCTTTTACACCCAACAAGTTTAATGAAAGTTTTTTATTATATTACAATATCATTTCTCATTTCATTGACGCATGATATAATTGCGTACAAAATCGAACACAATTAATCCCATTATAGAAAAGTTCAAATAAGTTTAAAAAGTCTAGTCAGGACTACAGTTCGAATTTGTTTTTCAGACAATTCTTCAATTCAAAGCCACAAATTTTGTTATACATCCAATATATATATACGAATACATATATACATATAAATTTTATACTTTACTTTAAATACGCTACTCCCTATTAATGACCAGTATCAGTATATCAGTCATCCTAATGAAAATTAAGAAACCTATTTCAGGTTAACTTCAATCCTTAAAACTTATATATAAACCATCAAACTTTTATGTACCTTGATTATCATACAAATAATATACTTAAATCTAATTAAAAAAAAGACCCGAAGAGAGAATAAAATCACAAAATATGTAATGATTGTAAAAATAGAAAGTATATTTCCTATAATTGAGTGGATAACTCTTCTTGTTATCATTAACTTTATTCTGTAAACAATTATTTATTTATCATAAAAGTATCAACATAAAATGATTAGATATACAATAAAAAATTAAATTAAAATAGGAAGACAAATTCGTTTTTGTTCTAGTTTGCTCATCATGAACGGCAAGTGACTATTTTAAATAATAGAAAGACTTGCAGAACTTGTTTTAGCAACGGAAATTTGTCTTTCGAATATAAGATCACCTTAATAATTTGCGAGATAAGTTGTGGAGATTCACCATTTCCTCCATCGTTGTGGAGATTATCACCTTTGCCACTCGTGCCGTGTGATATAAACACCTATAAAGTTAAACCCATACCATTTTTTTATTTTCTTTTTATATTCTTAGTTTCTAAATTGTATGTTAGACAAAAAATACTTAAATTCTAGCTTAATTATCTTATATTATAACTTACTGGTCCTACGAAGACGCTCTAAGCTATACATTACATGACTATTGTATAACTTGCCTTTCGGCGACAGAACTTTGTTTGTAGCTGTATTTACGACTATTTGTATGACAAAGGAGAATTAGGAAAACTTAGTGTCGATTTTTTTTTGTTTTTCCTTAAAATTTAACTTACTTCTATATATATATATCTATATATATCTATATATATATATATATGTATATATATATATATATATATGTATATATATATATATATATATGTATATATATATGTATATATATATATACATATATATATATATATATATATATATATATATATATATATATATATATAGAAGAATATATATATATAAACATATATGTATATAAATATATATATATATATATATATATATATATATATGTATATATAAATATATATATATATATATATATATATATATATATATATATATATATATATATATATATATATCTATATCTACATCTGTATATATATATACATATATATATATATATATATATATCTATATATATATATATAAATAAATATATATATATATATACATATATATGTATGTATATATATAAATCACTCAGGCTATGCTGACGGAAGCATACGCTTCCAGTAGGGTCACCCATGTTAGAGAGGCTAGCGAGGAGTAACACACAAAGATCTACCACCCCTAATCCAGGGTGTTACGCGTCACCGTGCCCATAGGATGGCTTGCAGCCGAGGGTATACCGGCTGTATTATAACGGCGCCTCTATGACACCGGGTCAAATCAGAACAGTAAGCAGACCTTACCATATCAAAGAGGGGCTCTGATGTGGCGTACTATTTGAAACCCCAAGACTCGTGGGATCAAAAATGAATAATCAATATACAAAAAACAATCTCACGAAAAACCCGGTAGGCGTAGATGTGATGAGCCGACACTACCATAAGGGAACAAATCATCAAGAAAACACCGATTCGGCAAAAAGAAGACGTCGGGAAAAACGGAAAAATCGGGATATACGCGTCGGTACGTGGAATGTTCGAACGTTATATAAACCAGGTGCGATACAGACGGTCGTAGAAAACGCGAAACAATATAAAATGGACATCGTCGCGCTCCAGGAAGTCCGACTCCCACATCAAGTAATCGAAACCAACGGGTTTACACTGGCGTGTGGAGGTACCGATAAACATAACCTCGGGACTGGCTTCATCATAAGCAAGAAGATTACGCCCCATGTAAAAGATATGAAATTTATTAATGACCGAATGTCGGTGCTAAAAATACAGGGACCATGGTACAATTACGTATTTATAGACGTACACGCCCCAACAGAATCTACGGACGAAGAAACGAAGGCCACATTCTACGAGACCCTAGAGGAAGTATTCGATGGGATCTCATCATTCGATGTGAAAATCCTCCTCGGGGACCTCAATGCGAAAATTGGAAAGGAAGACATCTTCCAACCAACTATAGGCAAAGAACCAACACGACGTTTCAAATGATAATGGGATTCGAATTATCACGTTCGCAGCGTCCAAAGATATGGTAGTGAAAAGCACGACGTTCAAGCACAAGCAAATCCATAAAGCCACATGGATATCACTGCTTGAGCGAGTAATTGCCACTCACCTGGAAGAATTCACTGAGGGAACATCGGGGCTCTCTGAATCGCAGTATGGGTTCCGGAAAAGCAGAACAACCGGAAAAGCACTATCTGTGGTGTGCGACATCGCTCGCAATGCAATAGCTGGAGCACGATGGCGAGGGGGTACCAAAAAATATTGCGCGGTGGTGACGCTTGATGTTAAAAACGCCTTTAACTCGGTGAATTGGAATCGGATTCTAGAAGCGTTCGGCGATGTAAAAGTCTCCCCCTACTTGGTGCGTATATTAGCAAACTATCTCTCGGATAGAAGACTGCTCTATGATACAGATGAGGGACCACAGGAATATAAAATAACAGCGGGTGTACCTCAGGGATCTGTATTAGGTCCGCTGTTATGGAATATCATGTATGATGGTGTGCTCAGAGTCAATGTACCAGAAGGGGTTAGAATCGTTGGGTACGCAGATGATTTGGCAATAGTAGCCGTCGCTAAACATCTAGATGACCTGGAGAATATTTGCTCCCAACGAATCCAGAGCATTAAATGCTGGCTAGATTTGGCCGGACTGAAACTAGCTGGACTTAAGACGGAGGCAGTTTTAATAAGCAGCCGCAAGAAAGTTGAACACCTTGATTTGGAAATAGAAGGACAAATAATCAGATCCAGTCCCTATATTAAATATCTTGGTGTTATACTCGATAACAGGTTGAGCTTCAAGAACACCTGAGGAAACCGAGTGAAAAAACGGCAAGAGTATGCAAAGTTTTGGCGAGACTGCTACCCAATGTTGGAGGACCCCGTCCCCACATAAGGAAACTCATAACCAGTGTCAACACCTCCACTATAATGTATGCAGCTCACATATGGGCAGGAGCCGCACAGTATAAGTCATACATGAGGGGAGTGAACTCAGCGCATAGACTAGCATCACTAAGAGTATGCTGTGCATTTCGAACGGTATCCGAAGATGCCATAAATGTTTTGGCCGGGAGGACAACACTTGACATTGCAGATAAAGAAAATGCTGCCTTGCATAAGGTCTCCTAAGAGAATCGTTGGAGAATGCGGTCACAATTAGAGCTCTCAAGCCTAAGAGAATGGCAACGAAGGTGGGATTCTTCCACCAAAGGTAGATGGACCCACACCATGATACCTGATATAGAAACATGGGCGAAAGGAAAACGTGGCGAGCTCGATTACCACTTGACTCGGCTAATATCAGGACATGGATGGTATAAGCATGTGAATCACCCATACTGCTTGTATTGCGAAGGCAAAACACGTACTCACCGAGTGTTTGGAGAGACACACGAGACGGACAGTTACTCCGGCTGGAGTAATAGAATACATGCTTAGTTCAAAACAGGCATGGTCCGTAACCAATGGTATTCTCTGTGAAATGATGCAGCAGTTGCCACGTGACGAGCGGAGTAACAGGTAAACTCCCTCCCACCCGCGATGGAATATCTAAAAGAAAGTTCCGCGGGGATCAACGGGAATATGAGCCTGGTGGGAGGTGGTTTTAGTCGGTAAAAACCCGGCATGCCCCCGGATCGGTCTAGAGGTATCTTTTGAAGATTTACACCTTCCTACGGAAACCAAAAAAAAAAAACATGGATATCACCCAACGGCGTAATAGACAAAAGACACCACTCGAATATCCTTGACGTAAGATCATATAGAGGAGCAGACTGTGACCCCGATCACCTTCTAGTGATGGGCAAAATTAGAAGTCGGCTCGCAGCAAACCCACATGGCCAATCACGGGAGAGAAGCAAAAAGTTCGACATTGATAAACTAAAAGACCTACGCAAAAGGGCTGAATATCAAGAGAAACTAACGAATAGATTTAGCATCCTAGAGAATGGGAGTAGTGAGGAAGAGGAAACCAACAATCTGGGCACTAAATGGGCATCGATCAAAGACATAAGCAAGCAAACAACCCAAAAGGTATTAGGGTTAAAGAAAGCAATTAAGTCCAAACCTTGGTTTGACGATGAGTGCCGGGCGAAGATCGAACAACGTAAACGCCTCAGAGCGATCCACTTAGAAAGATATGATGAAGTCAACGCAGAAAGATACGCGACAATTCGGGAAGAGACAACGAGACTTTTCAAATGCAAAAACCCCAATGGGAGAAGAAAAAAAAATCCTAGAAAATTCCAGAGCAATGAATATCAGAGGTATGTATGCCGGCATAAACTCAATTAGAAATGGCCCACGAGGGAGAGCCAAAATAATCCGAGACACAAACGGCTGTCATGACCGGATCCCTGAACAGGGTCACTGAAGTGCTCGCATATGCGGATGACATCGCCGTTTGGGGCGATAGTCTAGAAACTGTAAGTAAAAACAGTGAAATCATAATGCACGCGGCAGAAGAGGTGGGCCTAGAAATAAATGAAGACAAAACCAAATACATGATTATGGCGAGAGCAGGCGGACCTCAAAGAACACACATAAACATTAGGGGCAAGATATTTGAAAATGTCAAAGAATTTAAATACCTGGAAACGATACTGACGGCCAGTAACGAAATGTCGAAGGAAATTAACAAAAGAAAAACAACTCTAGTTGGCATGCAGTCAGTAAACTGTTGAAATCCAAACTGCTATCACGGAATATAAAGCTCCGTGTCTATAGAACCACAATCATGCCGATTGTTCTATACGGATGCGAAACATGGGCTCTCACAAAACGGGAAGAAAACAAATTCCGCGTATTCGAGAATAACGTTTTAAGGGGTATCTTTGTCAATGATGATATGACGAGGAGGCAGGACAATGGGGGAAACTCCACAACCACGAATTGGAAGAGCTATACCGCAAGCCTACAATAGTGAGAATAATCAAGTCCTGAAGATTAAGATGGGCCGGACACGTGGCGCGAATGGGCATCGATAGGACCGTGCATAGAATTCTTGACGGTAAGCCAACGGGAAAGAGATCGACAGGACGGCCACGACGGAGGTGGGAGGACAATGTTAGATTTGACCTCGAGGAGATCGGATCGGATGGTCGAACGTGGAAGGAGAGTGCACGGGACAGGGAACAATGGCGGAGTCGAGTCGGTGAGGTCATGAACTTCGGGGTTCCTATAGGCCAATAAAAAGTAATAGTATATATATATATATATATATATATATATATATATATATATATATATATATATATATATATATATAATTGGCACAACACTAATGACCTTGCCCGTAAAAATAAATTATTATGGTAAATTTAACAAGCCTCGAGACTTGCTAAATAAGGCCAAGACCGGATTTCGGTTGTAGAGCCGACGACGATGACGATGATGATGATGATGATATATATATACATATAATATATATACCGGGTGTACCGGTATAAGGTATCCTTATCGTATCGCTGATCATGAGTTTGTAAACTCAGAAATTGGAAACCTGCTGGATAAAGGAATAATACGACCCTCGCAGTCGCCCTATTGCAGCCCAATTTGGATAGTAGCAAAGAAAGGTATAGACGAAAATGGGAAACCCAAACGACGATTAGTAATAGACTTTAGGAAATTAAACAATAATACGATCCCAGATAGATATCCAATGCCAAACATACAACATACGATACAGAATTTAGGAGAAGCGAACTTTTTTTCGACGATAGATTTAGAATCCGGATTTCGTCAAATTTTAATGAACGAAAAAGATAGGGAAAAAACAGCATTCGCTGTTAACGGTGCTCTCTATGAATTTAATAGAATGCCAAGCGGATTAAAAAATGCTCCCGCGAACTTCCAACGCTGTGTGGACGATATACTACGCCCCTACATAACCAAATTTGCATACGTCTATATAGACGATGTAATCGTGTTTTCCAAAACGGAAGAACAGCATATCGAACATTTAAAGACTATAATGAAAGCACTAACAGACTAGACTAACAATCTCAGACGAAAAATCACATTTTGTTAAAACATATGTTAGATTCTTAGGATACATAATAAGTCATAAAACAATAAAAGAGATTATAAGAAAATACCCAGAACCAAGCAATTTAAAAGAATTACGCGCATTTTTAGGATTAGCAGGCGTTTATAGAAAATTTGTCAAGAGTTATGCAACTCTAGCTCGACTTCTCACAGAACTGCTAAGAACAGAAGAACTAGTAACGAAATAGTGAAAAATACAAAATAACCCTAAATAAAGAACAAAAAGAGAGTTTTGAGATATTAAAAAGAAATTTAGAAGAATGCATGGAATTAATACAACCTGACTACAGTAAACCCTTTGAATTAACAACCGACGCTTCAAACATAGCAATTGGCGCAGTCCTGTCACAGGAAAATAAGCCCATTACCTTCGTCTCACGAAGTTTAACAGCTACAGAACAAAACTACGCCATCTATACAGATCATCAGTCATTAATTTATGCACTATCAAAAAAAAACACAAATAGCAAAATTCAAAGATGGAAAAACATTATAGAAGAATATGGGGCACAAATTAAATATAAACCTGGCAAACAAAATATGGTCGCCGATGCTCTTAGTCGCCAAAAATTCAATACATCTACCTTAGAAAGTGCACACTCAATTAGTAGCTCCCCAGAAGACAAGATAAAAAGCGTAGCTAAAGCAGTCAATTGGTACAAAAATCGAATCTACATAGAATTTTCAACCGAAACAAGTTTAACTACAGAAATAATTTTTCCTAACTATAAAAGACACCAGATAAAAACAAATAATTTGGAAGACATTACCCCTATATTAAAAAAAATCATAAATCCAAAAACCTTAAATGCCATACATTGTGACAAGATCACCCTCTACAATATCAGACCCCAAATCGAACAAACATTCCAATGCGAAAAGATAATCCACACCACAAACTCAGTAAAAGACATCCAAGATAAAGAAAAACAATTAGAAATAATACTGAAAACCCATCAAAGAGCACATAGATTCTGGAAAAACAATTTTAAAGGAATAACAGAGAACTACTTTTGGCCAAAAATGGAAAAGGAAATAAAGAAAATAGCTCTGAAATGTCAAAACTGCCTTACGAACAAATATGAAAGACACCCCAAAGAACAAATCATTAACCCACATAATCTACCGAATCTACCCGGAAAAGAAATTCAAATGGATGCATTTTTCTGCGAAAAAAGAAAGTATATCACAGCAGTTGATACGTACAGTAAATATTTATATATACGAGAAATAATTAACGAAACCCAATGCTACAGAATAATAGACGAAATCTTATCACTAATATTCCCATTCGCAGAAACATTACTTACTGATAACGAAAGTATATTTACAAGTACCCACACAAAATACATATTAAGCTCTAGAAATATAAAACATATCTTAACACCAACCCAACACTCGACTATAAACGGAAATGTGGAACGAACACATTCGACATTATTAGAAATTAGTCGAACTTTAGCAAGTGACCATGCAAGTAGTTTAACAGACGAAGTATTTAAAGCCGCGAAAGAATACAATAAGACAATCCATTCAAGCATTAACGAAAAACCAGTAGAAATATTTTTCGGAATAAAAAATACAAATATAAAAAAACGGTTAGAAGAAACACAAAGTAAACAAAACAATTTCCAAAACAAATCTCGAGTGGACAAACGGTTTGAAAAAGGTGACATCATATTTGTAAAAAACGACAGAAGAGGAAAAGAAACTCCAAGATATATCAAACATATCGTAAAAGAAGATAACGGCACCACTGTAACAACAAATAAAAATGCCAGAATTCACAAAGATAAAATACGTAACATTCCTAATTTTAACAACAGCACTCATGTGATAACACCACTTAATAATAAAAGAATAATAACAATCCGGACATCCGACAGCTACGCATTCAATTCTACAGATATACTGATACACGAATTCAACGTAACAAGGATTATGGAACCCTACAGGAAAATTATGGATATATCAGAGGTAAATATGGCGACAAAACAAACTATACTTCAACATAAAACTCAAAACTTATATTCACAATTAGAAGACAGGCATTATAGAAATAAAAGAGGAATAATATTCTTAGGGAAAATTATTAAATTCATTACTGAAATGCCAGATAATGACGACTTAGTACAAATTCAAGAAAAATTAAATCAATTAACAGACAATAACAATAAACAAAAGGTTATAAACAAAAACATGTACAAAATCTTAGAAAACTTAGAACTAGAAAAAATCACAAAACATTCATTTTAGAAGAAACCGCTCATATGTTAGAAATTATTATAGACACTATTGCAGCAAGTAAATTAGGAACCTTTCACACAGGAGCTGCAAACTTAAACGAAGTCCGAGAAATTATATTACATGAGCAAATAGACATACCTATCATAAATATTTTAACTAAGTCAAAAATCCATATTTGTGGGAATAAAGAAAGCATTTTTATAATTTATCAATACCCCATAATCATTCATAAATGTAAAACCTACGAAAATATAGCACTGGACACCGAAAATGGACTAGTACAAACAGAAAGAAAGATTTTAAAATATAATAAAACAAATTATAATGCTCTGAAACACTAAATATAAATATCTGTAAAATAACACATATTGATAATTGTACAAAAAAAAAAAAAAACCTAATCGAAAACAAAAAAAGCATTTTGTAACATAATAAAAGAAAAAAACTCAGACATTATGAAGATATCCGATGATACAATTATACTATCCGGAGAACATAGACTAAATAATGAAAAGATAAAAGGAATAAATTTATGTACCCCCAATAAAATACCAAACAATTAAATATAGTACTATAATTGGAGCTAGTGTAACCATCCTAATCTTATTGATGTATATACTCAGAATTACATATAAACATACAAAATACGAGTCATCATATCAAATTAAACTGTTAGAATTAAGAGAACTAGGTCTTTTGGTAGGAACCAAAAATTTAACGGAGGGGGGAATTAACACCCAAAACCCTAATTATCTATAATGAATCAATCCACAATATACATTATAATCTACATTACGGATGACTCAACATACAATCTACATTACGGATACATTTATTATCTATAGAATACTCATTAGCATTTCTTTATCTTCACTAGCATCCTTATCAACTGAAAATGTATAAAAACGAAACATTCACAACTAGAATGGCACTCTCTCACAAAGTCAAACTGCTCATTTACAAACAAATTATCAGGCCCACACTCACGTACGCGTGCCCATTGTGGTACCATATCACTCCCTCCCAAATGGAGAAATTACGAGTATTCGAAAGAAAATGCTTTAGGTATGTCTCTGGGTTACATCGTCGTCCTAACTCCTATAAGTACTATAGTAACGTCGAACTCTACAATACCGCCGGTATCGAGCGCCTCGATAGACGATTCCTCGAACTGTCTATCAAATTTATCGAAAACCTACAAAATAATCCCAATCCCATAATAACCTCGCTCTTAGAGAACCCTCTAGATATCAGAACTAACTATCCCAGCTGTCTCCACACCGGAGCTATCTTCGCCTCAAGCAGACTGGTAAATAATTCAAATGAGATCATATACCACAACACCGAAGTTACCCCTAACCAGTTCAAATACTGTAACGTCTAACCATTTTCCATCATCTTACGCTTTTCCAACGAACAACCGGAAAGAAATACTCTTCCCCAAACCCATAACTGACCTCATTCCACATCCTTTAATTCATATATCCCATTAATTATAAAACTTTGTTTTGTTTATAGCTCATTTTATAATAATCAGAGTAAGTTAGGTTAAGTTATATTTATATTTATATTTAGGGTTAAGTTTAGATTAAGTAAAGTAAAAATAAGAAATTCCTGGTTTTCTGACCTTTTCCAGGAAGACGAAACCCTACTAAATGTATAAACACACATCTATCCTGTAACTCTTAAAACATTGTTTGGAAAATGTATTATAATAATAATTACATGTAAACAGTTGTTACAAAATTAATTTTAAGTCACAGTATCACTTAAATGTACAAATTATAAATACGGTTAATAAATACAGTTTAAAAAAAAAAAAAAAAAAAACTAGAATGGCACATTATCGTGACATATCTCGTGCAGTGCGGACGTGTAAGGAAACGTGTTTACACGTGTGTGCAGTGCACTATTAAATTGTCTAGTGCAATATAAAAACAAAAATTATATAATAATAATTAAAAAGAATAGAAAGCAGTTACTACATAACTCCGATGATAGGCGATGACCCAGGCAATGCACTGGAGTACATAATCGAAAGGAAAAGGAAGGCTCTGGACATATTACGAAAAATCCACAAACATGGACAGAACAAGCAGCCCCGCAAATTACAAACAAAAGTTCGAAGAAGCGTTGGAAACCATTAACCAATTAACGGTTAAAGTGAAACAACTCCAGGAACAAATCTATAAACAAGGTTCCATCAATAACACTGATGACGTCCATATGGAAGAAACGTCCCGTCAACGCCCTAATTCGAGTCAAAGGCAAGGCGAACCACCCACCAAAGTTCCCAAACAAATGAAGGCCTCATCAAATCAAATACCCACCCAAGCCAGAGCAGAAACAACAACGAAATCAACCGCGAGAAATGAAAGACCCCCGCCAATCTACGTCAAAAACCTGACCAGCACCAAAGCACTAATTCAAACCCTGCAAAATGCTCTGGGTCACCGGAATTTCAGCACAAATATAAAAGGATCTAGGACTTCAATAACAGTCAGATCATTAGACGATCATGAAAGGGCAGTTAAAAAACTGTTAGAGGAACAATATCAGTTCTTCACCTTCCAACATCCAAATAGCAAACCAACTACCTTTATTATAAGGCACATCGACCCAGAATGGACCAATGAAGAATTAGGTATGGAAATTGCTAGGATATGTCCACAAATAAAAATTAATAAGCTGGACTACTTCCAAACACCATACATGAGGACAAACAACATTAAAAGCCTCCGGATCATACAAATCCCACCAAATCAGGATATCAAGCAACTTAAACAAATTAAATATTTGTTTACCCAAAAAATCGCAATCGAGGAGCCACACAAACAAGAAATTCTACATTGCAAGCGATGCCAAGACTCAGGACACTTGGCGGTCTCATGCCACCAGCAAAGACGTTGCGGCAGATGCGCAGAGGAACACGAGCTAGATGAATGCAAGGTAAATCCACAAGGCCTGGAACCAGAGACAGTCCAAACCGCCAACGCCGATGGATCCATTACCACAAAGAAGATTACAGTAAAATGTTGTAACTGTGGAGGGCCACATCCAGCAAATTTCTCTCAATGTCCTCAGAAGCTAAAAGTTCTGCAAAGACGGAAATTAGCAATGTCAACAGTTAAACCAACTACAACGAAACCAACAGTATTGCAGGAAGTAAAGTTAACCCGACCCGGAATATCTTACGCGGATGCAGCTAAAGGAAGCCTCAACACTACCACTCCCTCTAACGACAATATTAAAAATTTCAATCTGGACATCATGGGTTACATCCAAAGCCTACAGGCCATGCTTCCTTCGCTGAGGCATATGTCAGAAACAGAAAAAAAAGGTCAGATTCTTTAACTAATAACTTCCCATATTCTTTCCAGCTCTCTTTAAACTAACCATTATATCCCTCAACACAGAATCCGTTTACTCTAATATACGTAAGCAACACCTCCGGTTGTTTGTTGAAAAATTTTCCCCAGATATCCTCTTCCTTTCAGAGACCTGGCTCAAACCAAATTCCCGAGTTTCCATTCCCAATTATACTTTTGTGTCTAACCCCAGAACTAATGGATCCCACGGAGGTACCGGCATCTTAATACACAAAAAATTTCAATTCAGTGAAATTAGATTCACTAATATATTCAGCATTGAATACACGGCAGTTAAACTTTTTTGTGAGAACAATAAAGTGCTCGTCTTAGCATCCATTTATATTCACCCTTCACGACAACCAGATTTCCCAGATGCTGGCATTTCTCAGATAATCCAACAGTCTGTTCCCGCTCCATTTATAATCGGGGGAGACTGGAATGCTCGTCATACAGCATTCAATGATAATAAATGCAACAAATATGGTCGTCAGTTGCTAGCTCTCCTCCCATTTTATCCATATACATACATTGACTCCCCATTACAGCCAACTCGTGTCACTAGCACAGCCAAGTCAACAATCGACTTCTTCCTCAAGTCCGATGATGTTTATTCAGCGGGTCCACCTACAGTCTCCTTTATATTTCCTTCTGATCATGGTTCCGTTCACACCTCGATCCAAATCCCCTCTCTCGACCCACTCTACTCGCCAAACCCTGTCCCAAACTTCACCAAAACAAATAGGAGGAAAGTCAATAGGGACATAGCGATAAGTTTCTCTGACTTGTATATCCCTGAAGCATTTAACTTACTCCCTACTGAAATATCTCACGCATTTTTAAGAATAGAGCAAATTCTTAAGGAGGCTCTCAGCAACAACACCCCGACAACCATTCCTCATAACTATTTAGGAAAGCCTTTGCCCAGCATCCTAACCAAATTATTGCGCCTTAAAAAGCAACTCCGCCGTAAACTTCATACAAGATACTGCCCCTTTATTAAAAGCCAAATCCAACTCCTATCCACTCTGATAAATGAGCAGTTGAAAAAGTTCGCTGATGAAAACTGCATCTCCACACTTAAAAATATCAAACCAAATCGGGATGTCTTCAAAAACATCAACCAATTAACTGGTCGTAAATATAAACCCCGAATTGATCATCTCATCAACCCAATCAGCAATAATATTGCCCAGTCCGATACGGACATAGCAAATTGCCTCGCAGAACACTTTGCAAAGATTCATGAGCAAAATAATTCTCTATCAACTCCTGGCTTCGAGAACACAGTAAAAGAATACATCTCAAACAGATTATTCCCATCTTTTACTCCTTTCATCGGTGAATTTAACAACACAAACATAGCTTCACACCCCTTACACACTACAAATTTTCTAACTGCGGACGAATTATCCGAGATCGTAAGATCAGGAAATAACAAAAAGTCAACTGGATTAGATGGAATCCCACGTCTTCTATTTAAAAGGCTACGCCCACAGAATCTACTTCCCATCCTCATTCTTCTTAATCATATAATTAATGCATCGCACTTCCCAGAGAACTGGAAAACTGCGGTAGTAATTCCTATTAAGAAGCCCGGTAGTAGTAATAGCCCTTGCAATTATCGTCCAATATCCCTATTAAGTACATTAAGTAAGATACTGGAACGCAAGATTTACCAAAATCTTCTCTCATTTGCCAATGAGAATGCCCTCATCCCTAACTGTCAGTTCGGATTTCGTAAGCGACAATCCACATGTCATGCTCTACTAAAACTTACACACGATGTTACAACTGGTCTCCAAAACCAAAGCCCTATTGTGTGTATATCTCTCGATATTTCTAAGGCGTTTGATTGCGTCTGGATCTCAGGGCTTCTGTACAAACTGCACTCCATATTTAATCTAAACTCTCACACAACAAAGCTCTTAGCCTCTTATCTTTCTGACAGAAAATTCGTTGTGAGAATAAATCCTTCCGTCTCAGAAACCCACAACATAACCGCGGGTGTTCCCCAAGGCTCTATTTTAGGGCCAATTTTATATCTGTTATATACCGCGGATATTTCTCAACCCGTATCTCCTAATGTTGTGATGCTGAATTATGCTGATGATACATTAATTTACTCTAGCAGCAAATTTGTTAAGGCTGCAAGAAACCGCATTAACAACTTTCTCCCTAACCTATCATCATACTTTAATAAGTGGAAAATTCACCTTAACCCAAATAAAACGCAGTTCATAGTGTTCAAGGGCAAACACGAGCACTGTACAAACAACACTAGACACTGCCACAACAAAATTAAACTTAACCTAAACAACACTCTAATAAAACCCTCCGAAACCCTAAAATATCTGGGAATCACTTTTTCTAATAACTGGTCTTTTTCCTCCCACATTAAAAATTCCCTTCAAAAAGCCACAATTCAGGTTAATCTCTGTAGAAGAGTAATGTGGAAACCTAATAGTCTCTCTCACAAAGTCAAACTGCTCATTTACAAACAAATTATCAGGCCCACACTCACGTACGCGTGCCCATTGTGGTACCATATCATTCCCTCCCAAATGGAGAAATTACGAGTATTCGAAAGAAAATGCTTTAGGTATGTCTCTGGGTTACATCGTCGTCCTAACTCCTATAAGTACTATAGTAACGTCGAACTCTACAATACCGCTGGCATTGAGCGCCTCGATAGACGATTCCTCGAGCTATCTATCAAATTTATCGAAAACCTTCAAAATAATCCCAATCCCATAATAACCTCGCTCTTAGAGAACCCTCTAGATATCAGAACTAACTATCCCAACTGTCTCCACACCAGAGCTATCTTCGCCTCAAACGAGATCATATACCACAACACCGAAGTTACCCCTAACCAGTTCAAATACTGTAACGTCCAACCATTTTCCAACATCCTACGTTTTTCCAACGAACAACCGGAAAGAAATACTCTTCCTCAAACCCATAACTGACCTCATTCCACATCCTTTAATTCATATATCCCATTAATTATAAAACTTTGTTTTGTTTATAGCTCACTTTATAATAATCAGAATAAGTTGTGTTAAGTTATATTTATATTTAGTAACCCTAAAGTTTAGATTAAGTAAAGTAAAAATAAGAAATTCCTGGTTTTCTGACCTTTTCCAGGAAGACGAAACCCTACTAAATGTATACACACACATCTAGCCTGTAACTCTTAAAACATTGTTTGGAAAATGTATTATAATAATAATTAAATGTAAGCAATTGTCACGAATTTAATTTTAAGTCACTGTATTACTTAAATGTACAAATTCTAATTATGGTTAAGAAATACAGTTTTGAAAAAAAAAAAAAAAACTAGAATGGCAATTACTCTAAGCCACGAACATAGTTCGGACATTGTTTTTTGAAGTTTTTCTGTAAATAGTTACATAAGCAAAGGAAAAAATAAAATTACCATTAAGAAAGAACTAAACCTCTTCTTGGCAAAGAAAAAATATTGTTTTCCTTTCTGTAGCGACAATAAGAATAACTCCCGCAAAAGAATATCGTGTAGATATTGCAAGGGCAATATTGGTTGCTTGGTTGTGAAACCGAATTGCTTTAAAAATATAGCATTTGATGCCGCTGGAATTTCATATCAGCGAGACTTAATGTTTCACAGGTTTTTCTAATGTTACAGGTACGGCAAGGTAAGTACACACTTTTACTGTATTTTAGGAAACTGTTACCTTTGTACCTGTAAGGTAAGTCGTGGCGCTCAATTAATTCAGGTTGTATGCCCTAGACGGGGGTTTTTAGCTAGGTTATGGGAAGATGGTTGATGGCGTTCAAGGGAACCGCCACAGGCCCATCCGACGTTCTCGTAGAATTCTTCCCTTTATTCGTGTTCTTAAATGCCTTGCACGCGAAGAGTGCATAGCTTTCCGTCTATTGCATTAAAGCCGATAATGGCAGGCTTCAGGTTTTGGCTGACTAAAAAGCATACCCCGAGCACATGGTGCTTTGCATGACAGCTATAATAAACGTCATGCTCTTTTTTTTTTTAATAACACCACTCCCCGTCCATGTTATTTCTTGTAATGCTGTTATGTCAGCCTTATATGCGGTCAGGGCATCGGCTGGTTGCTGTGCAGCTCGAGCTCTGTATAGTGAGTGGACGTTCCACAAGAAATTCTCAAATCGTTTAGCCAATTTCGTTTCCGTGGTCGTCGTCCTGTATCCGGTCCATATCCGAAGCTTGTTAAATTGTCCATAATGATAAATTGTCCATAATGATTCCAGGCAAGGTTATTAGCCTTGCGCCAACCTTTCTCCGGATGTCGCTGCATGCATTAGTTCACTACTTGGCGGGTGCCAAAAGTAGCTATCCAGGGGTGTCACGTGGAGACTGTGTGGGGAGGAAGTATGTACCAGCATGGGTACTTGGTTCACTTCCTCCGCCAACATCCTCTTACAGTCGCACATTGCGCCGCCGTAAACTATCCGCAGGAAATTGTCACCAAAGAATGAAGCAAAACGCACCGATGGTAGTCTCCGGAATAAAACGCACTGATTTGGTTAATATTAATTCTTTAATCGTTACGAGGTTGCTTTCACTTAGATTTATTTTTTAACATTGAACTGATTTTTCGAATTTAATTTAAACACCCACACGACGGACTCGTTTAATTACTCCTTTCTTTACCACGCACTAGACTCTAGTTATTATCGCTCCCGTCCGCGGAACGGAAGCGGAAGTCCGCACGACTATTGTCGTCGGCAGATGGAAAAGGACTCACCGATATCCTCTCCAATAAGGATATCGTTTTTACCTACCACCAGGGAAACGTAACGTCTCTCTTGGTGGTATAGGAAACCAGATCTTGTAATAAAGGTCATGGTGGTATGTGTGGGATCGTTCAGATCGAAGCTATTCACACGTGCTCGGCAGCAGTGGAACAACGAAACAGGCAGGCGGCAAAGACAAAAGGAAGAAAATGACCAAATACGCCGTTGCTAATGCGGGTCATTGTTTACGCGATGCCTCGTCGCTATTATCGACGTTGGGAGAAAAAAAGGTGCTAAAAGCAAATTGGATGTTTATGGCATCTCTGGCTGCAGTAGAAACCGGGTTCATGTTTGCATTTGCCGCCGCTGATGAAAAGCAGATCCTGAAATATTAGAAGACAAGGGGATCGGGTAGATCATTGTCTATGGCTATGTTACGATAGCCGCAATGCCGATGCACATGGTGCTAATAGGTTTAAGACGCGAGATGCATATTTGCTTTGGTTTGCACATTGTGCGAGTCAGGGAATTTAATTGCTGGGAGAAAAGGTCGCCAGCCAATGTATACATAAAGAAATTTATTGTACACATGAATAAAACTGGGAATAGGCGACGCTATGATAACTATCCCTGGCTAGAACGGCTACATGATATGTGAACCGGGGTTTTTCTTTTCAGGATAATTTATGATAAGGAAAGTAAGAACTCTTACAGGGGATTTGTAGGCGAAGGATTGCTTGAAAAGGTAAGAATTCTTTTGCAGGTACTTTTGGGTTAAAATAATTGAATCTATTTGATGCGTGAAGCATTTAAGATGCTAATGCCAATTGCATTAGCGAAAGCTTATGCAGACTGGGTTGTGGTTATGGGGGTTTTTTCAGGAAGGCGAGCCATGGGATGTGGCGGAACCGCCAGTGACGCAGTCACGAAAAAAAGGTAGGGGCGAAGGGATGCTCGATGGTGGGTGCTGTGATGATAGGGAGGCCGGGCGCTTGGTAATCAAGGTGGCTCAGCTTGCTTCAAGATGCGCTGTGGTAATGTTAAGGGACTGTCGTGGTGACCAGTTCCTGGTTATTGTTTGGGCCTTTATCGATAAGATGGACACAGCTGTTATCGCTTGATGCCATCAAGGACAAGGGTGTGCGGCGTGGTCCATAGGCCTGTTATGGGTCTCGTGGACCAACAGGCTTATCGTCCGAATAGGTCGGAACCCATCGGAAATTCGCTCACATCCGTAGTGACGAAATGGCGTGTGCGAGATGGAGGGGAACTTATCCCAGGGTAATTCCCATCCGCAGTGACGGGTTGCCGTGTGCGGGGTGGAAAGGGACCAAGTCCAGAGCCGGTGTCTTTTGTCCATACTTTTGTATGGCGAGTTGTTTGCCGCTGAGACTGGTAAAGGAGGGCGGGGCCTCAGTTGCACGTTTTACCTATCGAGGGAGGACCGGTACATTGATGCCAATGTAGCGGTAGCTACGACCTCAACCGAATGGAAAATTACTGTAAGGTGCCGGCCGTCACGCTTGTTAAAAAAAAAAAAAAATAGGGGACTTGGGTTAGGGGGCTCCTGGTGGGTGGTTGATTGTGTCCAACCCCAGGTCGCCCTAGGGTTACTAGATGCGCGCCCCGAAGTATTATGCACCTGCTGAGTATAAGGCGGCGTAGAGGGGCGTGTGTTGCCTTTAGTTGCCGCTAAAGGTGAGCCATGGTGGCTAAAGATTAGGGTATCTGCATGAGGTGGTCAGGTATATTGTCTCAGTCCGGTGGTATCGATTTGATTTGTCAACCGGTGTTGCTGAGACATTTGGGAGACGTTAAGAGATCTAAGGACGCAGGTCCTGAATTTTAAATAAAGAGGCAAAGTCGGGTGTCCTGCTGGGTGCTGCTACGCGTAGTAGCTGTGGTAACGGGGGGAGCTGGCTTGCTGAAATCGGGTAGAAAGTCGAGGAGGGTTGCATGGGGTTGCGTGAAGGCTATGGTTGGTGAGCGTTAGCGCCAACCTTCAGAAAAGAGACAGAAAAGGTTGAGATGTTTCACGCGAGACAAAACCGGGTGTCCTATAGATTATATGCTACGCGTAGTAGCTGTTGTTACATAAGGAGCCGGCTTGCTGAAATTGTATAAAGACGAGCGTAGGCGGACAGGGTTGCATAGAGGCGAGCGAACTCGCATAAAGACTGCGCTTGGCGGCCATGTGCGCCAGTATGTTGAGAAGGCGTCGGAATTGAATAAACCCGAGCGAAGTCGAAAAGGGTGAAAAGAAGTCGGGTGTGAGGTGGCGTGAAGCCGAAGGGACGTTGAAAATGAGTCGAAAGAGTTTGATGACGTCGAATAGGAGGAGTCGAGTGAAGTCAAAAGGGTTGAACATGATGCCAATAAGGTCGGTGGGGTGAAAAATGTCGAAACAGTTGTATGGAGTCTAAGGTGGTCGAGTGGAGTTAAAAGGAGTCGCAATGAAGTTGGGTGGAGTAGAAGAGAGTCGGAAGTGTCGAAATGGGGTCGTGTGTAGTCGAAAATGTTCGTGTGAATCTGTACCCAAAAGGGGCTTATAGCGTTTGAAATAATAGTGAAGAAGATCGTGTGATTCGAACTGACGCTATGACAGCTCGAATTACGAAAAAAATTTTACCTAAGCGTTACACACCAGGTTACTGACCGTGTTTAGAATTTGATTTCCAAACTCGACTATATTCCACTGATGTGAATTATTTTTGTTATTTATCGCTTGGTATACGGTTCTGATGTATTTTTCTTATTCGATTTTTCGTTTGTGTTCTTCACTATTTTGCTTGTGAATTTTGTGTATCTGTTAGAATCGCTACACACTCCCGCCGCAGTAACTTCGTTACGATCAGATTCGTATGCGGACGACGGACGAACGAGAGAGAAACGAGAAAACGTCGGAGGCTGGGCTCTATGCGGAAGTCGTGATCGTGTGTGAAGTTCTGCTTTTACTATGGGAAGTGTATGCTGTGTGTACAAGATCACGTCGGGGTCACCACTTTGGCGGTAGTATTTCGCCTTGGTCGCAAGTTGTGTTCCGCCGAACACTAAGCAACGACAGGTACAATAAAATTCACCGTGAGATTGTTTTCTTTTATCGCTTGCGCGCCTTTTATTCTTCTCATCAAATAAATAGTTCCAATAGGTAGTATTACAAAATAATATTCGCTTTCACAAAATAATCTAAACCGATCAAAAATGAAAAAGACGCACTCCACACAGGCCCAGACTCGACTTTTTTTATTCTCGGGCTATCTTAACGCGTATCGCCCTCCTCGTGGGGTTCTCGGACTCCTCGTCGCGTGACGATCAAAATGGCTCTGAAGGAGCTTTGCAAAAGAAACAGAAGCAAATTGACAAAAAAAAAATTATTGTATATTTTTTCCTTTCTATAATATAATAAAAATGAACTTGCGGTTTGAAAATGTTGTTTTTCCGATGATTGTCCTGCGTCCTTGGGCGTCGTGATGGCGAAAGCGGCTGCGATCCGGTGGGCGTCACTTTTCTTCACTGGAACTGTCTATTATTGTTGTTTCTCACTTTGGTGTGTTTTTTAATTTTCGGCGCTGTCTGTCTATATAGTTGTTTACGTGTTCGCTGTGCTTTTCGATTTTCGCGTGTTTTTTTTTGGGCGTGTTCACCTTTTAATTGTTTAATCGTTCACGATTCGCGGGCACCGTTTAAATTAACTTTGTACCGTCTATTTATCGTGTTCACTTTTTTACCATTGTTGTTACGCGGTTTACCGTTTTAAATTGTACGTGCGTGTTCACGATTTAAATCACGTCGGGGTCACCAATTATAGCGTTTGAAATAATAGTGAAGAAGATCGTGTGATTCGAACTGACGCTATGACAGCTCGAATTACGAAAAAAATTTTACCTAAGCGTTACACACCAGGCTACTGACCGTGTTTAGAATTTGATTTCCAAACTCGACTATATTCCACTGATGTGAATTATTTTTATTATTTATCGCTTGGTATACGGTTCTGATGTATTTTTCTTATTCGATTTTTCGTTCGTGTTCTTCACTATTTTCCTTGTGAATTGTGTGTATCTGTTAGAATCGCTACAAGTTTACAATAATTTTTTTTTGACGGTATACATTTTAGGTATTTATTATAAGAGTATTTCCTATTTTTGTTTTTGATTTTTTTGGTTTTTAAGGCTTTTATTGTTTTTCTGCTTTATCTTATTTTCGATGTTAATAAAAAGTAAAAATTATGTTTATAACAGAGAAGAACATAAGGCGGCGTAATTGGAATATAAAGTAGTTATTCAATTAAGTTTATTTTAACGGAAATTTCTTATATTGATGCGTCTTTTTTTAATTTATTTTCATTACTTTTACTTTTACTTTTTTTGTAAATAAAGTCACAAATAAATATTTTTGCAGTTTTTTCGTTTTTACATATTTTATTGTATTATTTTTAGCATTTATAAAATTATTATTATTATATTTTCCTTCTATTATATGCTATCTATAATTTGTTAACAAAATGAGAGCAGAAACATATGAAGGTTGTGATAACATGGGAGAGAATAGTTGGGGAAACTGTAACGAATTTTGTAGTATTCGATTAAAATGTATTAACATAGTTACATTACATTTGTGGCTCGATATTTAAATGCGTTAGCTTAGGATATTGATTCCTCTAATTTATAGAAGAAATATTTCTTTCTTTATTTTTTAAATACTCAAACACAAAAATTATATCGTTTTAATATTCTAGGGTAAATGTATTAAAAGAGGATTGTTTTTTGCACTACCTTGGAATAAGATGTACAACAAAATATATCGGAAAGGATAACGCTTAGCTTTCGTTGTTAATAGGTTACAAAACAAAAAAAAAAAAAGAAACGCACCTATATAAATGTATATATTTCCGGACATATACCCATCCATATAAATGTCAATATCTTTTATAAATACCTTAAGAATTTTGGAAATATTGTTGAAAATTTTAGTTTAAAGAAAATATTTTGCTGTTCGGCTTGTTTACTCTTTTGGTTCTTTTGATTTTGTACCATTTTGATATGCTTCTATACAATTTCCATGACTAAATGACAAGCAGAACATATGTTCTACAGAAAGTACATAAAATTTAACTATGTTCGCATAAAACAAAATTGGTGCTTGAATTAGGGCACAACTGCCGGCGGAGAGCGGGAGTGCTGCGCATGCGACCAGCGTGGTCGACGGATGGAATAAGACTCACCGATATCCTCTCCAATAAGGATATCGTTTTTACCTACCACCAGGGAAACGTAAAGTCTCTCTTGGTGGTATAGGAAACCAGATCTTGTAATAAAGGTCATGGTGGTATGTGTGGGATCGTTCAGATCGAAGCTATTCACACGTGCTCGACAGCAGTGGAACAACGAAACAGGCAGGCGGCAAAGACAATAGTGAAAAATGACCAAATGCGCCGTTGGTAATGCGGGTCATTGTTTACACGATGCCTCGTCGCTGTTTTCGACGTTGGGAGAAAAAGGTGCTAAAAGCAACTTGGATGTTTATGGCATCTCTGGCTGCAGTAGAAACCGGGTTCATATTTACATTAGGAAATGCTGGAGAATTTGGTTTCGGCGTCTATTGCGCTAATTATATGCAGCTGCTTGGATTGTTTATTGATAAGACAAACAAAAAAGGTTGCCAGGCAATGTGTATGAAAAGGTACATGACTCGGCTGGGAAAATAGACGGCGCAATATTTATTGTCCCTGTCATGACGGTTACAATGAAAGCAATCCGAATTATTTTGTTTACAGGAATTTGTCTGGTACCGAATTGGTTTATAATACCAGATAAGCAAAGAAAGAAATCTTACGGAAATTGTTTGCGAAGGGATGCATGAAAAGGTAATTTTTCTTTATAGGGATTTTAAGATTATAGATGGTGATCTATATAATGCGTGAAGCATTTACAGGTACTAATACTGTTGCATTAGCAAACTTAAGGGTGTTGGGTAGTAGTTATGGGGGTTTTTTCAGGTAAGTAGACCGTAGGGTTTGGCGGAACCGCTACAACTGCATGTCAACTTGGATTGAACAGGTCCGTCCTGGCCTTCGCCGAGTTGAAAGCAATCAGTAACTTTATCCTGTGCTTTATCCTCCCACCCCCATTGCGTACTTAAAATTAGCGCTTCTGGCTTTATATGCAAAACGTGGAATAAATAATCTACAGTTGAGTAGCTTTCAATATTCCTATTCAGTAAATATAAATGTCGTTTTAATTTATTCGTTTAAATTATGTGCACCGCGAATATTTATTCTCATTTTTGTTGGCCTGGGATTTTTAGCTGGGTTTATTATTATAATGTATTCCTAATCATTCCCTTTATTACATATCGGGTTTAATATTTATTTAATTTTTAATTTATTCTGCACAGGGACGTGTTGTTCAATTGGATTTTAAAATTCGAATGGACACATGGAGAGTCTTAACCATTTGGAACTTTATCATCCGATCTCAATTACTAAATTCTTTCTTAACAGGTCGGACAGGATAGCCGAATTTGTGCTAGTAATTGGTTCGAAGATATAATACGATATTAAATTAAGTGAAAATTAAATATCAAACATTTTAGTTGTTGTTTTTATCAATTTATTAATAAAAAATACATAACACTCCGATTCCGTTTGTTCAGTATTTGTTGTTTACTAAATCACCTACGTGTCATAATATAGTAAATAAAATCACATTGACTCAAACCAAAAATCGTTTACCTACTCCATAGCATAACGTAAACGCGAAGGCTCATTCGTTCATCCTTCATTTGCATTCGCTTAGTAAGTATTTTCCTGTTCTATAAAAATACTAATAAAGCAGTTAGTTACATTTATAGATCAAGGCTCTCGGTTTACTAAATATTCTCGTCTAATCATATCTGTCATATGCCATCTGAAAATCAATCATTAATTACAGGACGATAATCTATAGAACTCTCCCATGACCCCACGAGAACAACCTCAGAGGTTATCTAATAGCGCTATAGTTTTATCTTTCCTGAGAGAAGTATGTATATAAACAAAGTTGAAGTGCTTCTAACAAAGCTTAAATCTCAGAACTTTTAACGGAAATAGAATGAAGCTTCCGTTCTGTAAGTTCTCTCTTACTTAATGCGCCAAATACATTCCAATGTCAAGAGCTTATAAAATGAAAAGATTTGATTGTCGTTTGATAAAAGCTTTACCTTTAAAGAATGAAATGCCGTTCGTATGTTAGTTGATCGTCAACCTTAGCCTAGCCCTGTCGGAAAAGCAGGTTTCCTTTGTAATTAAATTGTATTTTGTTTGAAGATGCAAGTAGGACACGTAGTGCTAGGAAAACCTATAGTCCGCTTAGGACATAGAGTTATGTCTGTCCAGGTCTTGTCAAAGGTAAGCAATTACAATAAATGGCGATTTTGTAAACGTGCATTTAATAGTGGTAGTGCCAATACATGCAGCTTCGTTGGGATAGTTTTAGTTGAAAGTATAAAACAATTATGCAGTGAAAACAAGTTTTAGAAGTTTGGCATTAGTTTGTTTTGACATTCTCGGTTTTAATTACGTAGTTTCATTACTTTCGCCAGCTTGTAGCTCCTGGGCTTTCTATACTTTTAATTAATTTTTGGTTCATTATCATGATTATAGATACATTGGGTACAAGCGAACTAACGTCAAGTGATAGGAGTTATCTTATCAACAAATTAAACCCTAGTGATAAAAAACCTTAAATTAAACGCAAGCTTTTCATGGATATTTTGAGAATTATATTATTTAAATTATTTAACAAATAATTGTAAATCAGGTCATAAGAAATTCTCTAATCTCGCTGCATTTTTCGTAGCTTGTAATGTGTTTTAAGCTAAATGCGAATCGAGTTATCTCGAACTATTGAATAATCATATTAATCGGCGAATAACTGATAATCAATAATTATTAAAGCATTTAAGGCTTTCTATAAGTATCTAGTTGTATTATATTGTTGTTACAATTCGGGTAATGAGATTTTTTGATAATTTTATGTAGTCTCTTTCAATATCTGATTGTTGATTAATTATTGCGCATTATGTTAATTATTTTAACTTCAGTTCAAAGGGCATAACATCTTGTAAACAATTAATAAATTATCAGTTTTTTTTTTTAAGATAGGTTATTCACAGTGTGCTATGTCTAATTACGTCGACCAGGTGTGTTTAAAAATTAACGCTAATTTTGAAATGCGGCCTTTATTAGTAGCTTTTCAAAATAGAATTGTCTTGATACTTGCGCTCCATTTTAAACATTTGGTTTATTTTGTCAGTCGAAAAGATTGCACGTGGTTTAGTGTGCTCATCTTTATCTGCGTTCACACTCCAAACAAACAGTCAAAAAAGCCATCTGTCATCGTATTCCCCTGACAACTCACCGTGATCTAATAGGATCATCAAAGAACAAATGTAAAACAATCATTTATAATACTGAAATAAAAACAGAATCCCAGAAGCGCTTCTAGGATTGGAAAAGAGACTGGCACATGTTTGACATATCTGAAGGAGATTACTTTAAAAGTAACAACATTGTTTTTTGGTGTATTTCACTAGGAATGCTTAGTAGTATAAAATATACGGGTACATGTTATGTTTACAAAATATATAGTCCTGCTTCCATCACCTGTTATAAGGATATAGAGCTAAGCTTCCTGTATATAAGTCGAAGAGTAGAGAATAAAATCAGAAAGCCTTAAGTACAAGCGACAAATCTTGAACAAGATTCACTTTTGAACTCGAGGTATTCCCGTGTACTCAAACAGATTATTAACATTAACAAACAATCCGTCAGCTAGATGACATTCTTCTTATACTTTTTGTGACGGGAATGTTTGGAGTTGTCCACTGTTCGCGTGTAGAGAGGAACCCCATAAAACTGGCAGCAAAACGGGGGCACAAGAAAATCAAAACCGAACTCGAGGTGGATCTTTAGATTTTTATTGTTGCGACTTAGTTTACAACTTAGTAACAACGCACAAGAATTCAATTTCTCTACATGAGATTGAGTTAATTTATTTCATAATTTATGTTGGATCAGCACGATGACTCGGAAGGTGTGCGCGCGATAATAGCTGGTAGCAGACTAACTGGTGGGCATAACTGCCAATTCAAAAAAGAACGCTGCTGACCTCATAGTTGGTGACAATCGGCCAGCTGATCCGCGACAGCTGCCGCGCAACTGGTATACACTGCGAATGTACTAGATTTCTCCAGTACATCCCAGCATATTCAACTGCCAATCCGCAACATTCCGCCCGCCTTCGCCAATCATTGGCGAACCATTTTGTTCCAGGGGACGGTGGCTAGGGGCCGGGAGTGTGCGGTCTGCTGGTGGCGGTTGTTGCTGTCCAATTTCACGTGGATGGTCGGTTGGGACGGGGCCGCCCGCCCTGACGGGCGCTGAAGGCTTGGCGGTCTGGGGTGGCCCGTAGGGTAGATGGCGATAGGATGATCTTTTCCACTGAAGGCGTCCGGTAACTTTTGTGGTCACGGAAAAGGCCAATTGATCTGGGTCGGATTTGTAAGGTCGCAACCCACGATCAATGACCACGTGATGACTGGTGATGAGTCTCGCTATGTTGAGGCCAGTGGTGGTGAAAGGTGATGCGCCCGTTGGCGCCCGTCCGAAGTTAGTAGCCGGCGGGATGCGGCCGCTGGCGTGTGAGGCTGTCGCGTGGAGTGTGGTGCGATGTCGTCTCTGGCACTGTCCGCGTGGCTTGGCGGAATGGCAGTCACGGGCCAAGTGCCTTCCGGAGTCGTTGGAGTGCAGCCTCTGTTGATGCACTGAGAGGCGTGCTTTCTTGTTGGAGTTCGAGAAACCGCTGGTTGCTGGGAAGCGCCGCCCGCCAAGCGGGGCATTGCGCGCTCCTGGTCCTGTTGTGGTGGCTGCACGTGGCAGCGGTTGGCCCGGGTAGATTTGGACCCGGGCAGGAGCTTGACCACGTGGCGTCCTGGGTGTGGTGGGATGCCTTGAAGTGTTCGAGTGGCGACCCGACTGGTCACCGATGTTGCGTTTTGGGGGTGGGCAGGTGCGTTGGTGAATTTCCTTGGCTTGGAGCTTCCTTGGGATTTGGTGGTCTGCCTTGAGACCTTCGGGTGGGTAAGCTCCTGGTTCCTCGATTGCCTCTTGCCCCTGCAGTGGTTCAGTGGGCGGGGGGTATGTCTGGCAGTTGGGTCGCGCAAGTGGTCGGTGGCCGGTTGTTGCAAGGGCCTCGTAGGTGGCCCCTGGGGCCAACGCCGGCGAGACCTCCTTTTGGTTTTCTGATGGGAGCTGCGAGCATTATTCGTAAGGTCGACCATCTCCTCTGGGTCGGAGTTGTAAATTCGCAACCCACGAAGAATGGCCATATGATGGCTGGTGACAGTCCTTGTCACCTTTAGGCTGGATGATATGGTGGGTGCTGCGCCTGTTCGCACCCATCCCAGTTCAGTGGCCTGCGCGACGAGGCCGGGACGTTGGTCCTTCCTTCGACCTTCGAGGATGATGGTGGGGTTGTTGTATTCCAGAATACTACCCTTTATTAAATTTAACACTGATTCTCCTTACACATCCTTAAAAACTTCCCTTAACATATATTACATTCTCACTTAATACATACCATTCATAAACATTCACAATATTGCCAGTTACAGCACATTTAATAACCTGCACCTTTTTATTCATTCAAAACATAGTAACTTTGATTTTCGTCCAAATTTTATTCATGTTAAAAGTCACAGAGACCTTGTTAAAAGTTGTTTTGTTCATGTTATAATTTCCAACCAATTAGAACACAATGTTCTATAAGAAGAGGAAAAAGTGTATTGTAAAGACACTTTTGAGTTCAGTTCAGTTTCAGTTTGGCAGTAGAGTTTGAATTTGAGAGTTGAAGAAGTTTGAGTTTAGATTGAGTTTATTTTGAATTGTGATATTAAAGTAACAACCTACGGATTGTGGCGACTAACTTTTATTTCAAAAATAAACATAATAAAAAATTCTATAAACGATAATATAATCAAATGTTTAAAATGGCTGGTAATATGAATTCATCGTAAAACCCTGAACCTCGGGCGTAAATAAAATATCCTTTACCAGAAGTAGACTTATAGTTCATCACATTCTGTTTCGGTCTGCCGACGAGACACTTAACGTTATTCATTTGGAAGTGTGTCTGCATCAAAGGAGACAACTAATTGCTTTCGGAGAGTACTTAAATAAGTACTTAGCAAAAGGAACAGCGAGAGTGGATAAGAGTAAGGACAAAAAGGAAAAATAAAAGGTCCCCGCTCTTCCCTCAACCGAGGAAGCACGGCGCCGGACATTCAACAGGGTACACGTCTGCCCCAAGGATGATGTCCACCTTGTCGGCGGAGGCGATGTTTGGGTCGGCAAGCTCCACATCCCCCATGAACGAGAGATCCCTCGTCGCCGATTGTGATGGTGGTGTATACACTGATAGCCCTGATAGGATGAACGACCTCAGTGTCCATTGTTTCGAGCCGTGGAGGCGAGGGGTGATGCTGATGGCGGCTTGAGTCCTGGTGGCAAGGCCACGACGGCTCCCAACGCCGTAGGTGGGGACGGATGATGCTTGGCGTCGGAGGTGCAACCTTCGGGCGAGTGATGATGAAATGAAGGTGCCGCTGGAGCAGGGGTCCAGCGGAGCATGGACTTCAATCCTCCGTTGGTTCTCCGACGTCACGATGACTTGTGCTGTTGGTAGCAAGGCGGAATGCTGTGAACGGGTGCTAACTGTGTGTGCACAGACCCTTTCATGGCGGTCGATCCGGGGGGCGGATCCTTTGGCCCCCGGCGGCGGTGAGGTTGTCCCGTCGATGGCGGTTGTCCGGACATGCAACAAGGTGTGATGTCTCCGCTGGCATCGACGGCACGCCTTGTTGGAGTGGCAGTCGCGTAGGCGGTGGCGACCCAAACAGTTGATGCATAAGTTCCTTTGGTGTGCGAAGGACTTCTGACTGCCAGGTGTGAGGGGTCGGAAGCCCTCGCAATGGTAGATCGTGTGTGGGGCCCTGCAGAATGTTGCAAGGGGCCTGTTGCTTTGGGGGTGCCGGCGGGTTCTGTGTCTCGGTAAACGGGGCTGGTTGGTCATTGGGCCGGCTGTGTTGCTGGAACAGTCGAAGGCGTGTTCGTGGGAGGCATTGGCGTTAGTTCTGGCACGGATCCTAAGTGCGCCGTGCCCACTGCTTTCTCTGGAAGCGGTGTGAAGGGAACCAGTTCCTCTGGGTCGGAGTTGTACGTTCGCAACCCACGACGAACGGCCCTGTCATGTTGTGCCCCACAACGCGTGCACGGCATCGGCTTCTGTGGGGGCTTCGGCATTGGGTCGATCATCGGGACCTTGGTCGGGTTGAGCTTTGGGCAGACGGCACTTTGGTCGGCGGCCTGCTGATCCTTACCTACTGTTCTGGGGTCCGGTTCCTTTTCCGCTGGCTTAATGTCGACCGTCGGCAGCTGTACTGGGGGCAGCCCGCTGGGGTGGAGGCGATTGGCGCTGTTGGCCATGGTTGGGGAGGCTGAATCGAGCGCGTACTGGGCCTCGAGGAGCTTCGTCTGTTCCTCGAGGAGCTTCGTCTGTTCCTCGAGGTATATTTCTTCGGTCTCGCCGAAAAAATCCTCCGTGAAGTACGCGTGTTGTTGATCTTCCGGTGCCGCCGCGTAAAAGATGTCGTGGTGCCGCCTGGAGATGACCTCCCATTCGGCGCGGAGTGCGCGTTTGGTTGTCTCAATCCTGGTCAGGGTTGGTTGTCCCTTGTCCTGCATGTTGAGGAAGGTGCTAGCGTTCTTCTTCTTTTACTTCTTCCTTTACTTCAGAGTGATCTGGTCGGCGTTTCGCTCTTTTGGCTGGTTGTAGCGGTTCGTCATTTTCTGCATCGGTGTCCAGATCCGACATATCGACTAGGTTAGTCGGTGGGCCCGGTGGCACGGCAGGCGTTTCCACTTTTTTTGCTTTTTCCTCAGCTTTCTTGCGTTTAGGCCTTTCTTCCTGGTTGTGCCGGCTTACTTCCTCAATGGCTTAGCGCAGACGTTCCTCTTCGGCTTCTTGATGTTTGCGTTCAGTCAGACGTTCTGATTTGGCGAGTCTTCGGCGTTTGGCCAATGCAGCCTTTGTTGCTTTCCACTCAACTGTCATTGGTGCCGGCATTTCGTTTGTGTTCGCTTCCAGTTTCTTTAGAACCAAATATTTTCACTGAACTATCTTCACTGTTGTCGTGTTGTTCTTCAGGTGTTGTGCCGCGAGCTGGGCAGCGATGGATTAAATCCGCAGATTGCTGGATCCGGTGTGTTTTGCCACGAACTGGGCGGCGATGGATTAGATCCACAGGTTGCTGGATCCGGTGTTGATTCCTTTAGAGGACTTCACGCCTATGGCCGCCGATGGACGGTCACAACGAACAATGGCTATTTGTATCCTTCCTTAATGGGGTTGGTCTTTGCACTAGACGCTCGTGATGGTATTGTTTCTGTTGCCTGATTCCTGTCTGATATGTTGAATCTCTGTTGTATTACGTTATCGTAGCCACTTTGGTTTGCGATATCATCATTATTGTAGTCGGACTTTGGGTTTGTAATTGAGTATTCCAACTATATACGGTGGCTTTCAATAGCTGATACGGTTCGTTGAGTTGAACTCTTATTATCGATGGCGATACTTTCACCCTAAGCCGCCGGTTGAGGAGATATTTTGTTTACGTCCTCCTGTCTTGATTCAAGCACTAGTTGCGATGCTTCGATGAGGTCAAATGTTTCATTTGTGAACTCCGTTTCGACATCATTTGCCGTATTACACTCAGAATTTGATTGATTACCAATGGTACTAGTGTTTGCGTTATTGTTGTCCGTTGTTATAATTGTTGTTGTGCCCCGAACTGGGCGGCGATGAGTACATTAAGCACTGGATCCGGCTCGAAGGACCAGAAAATGTGACGGGAATGTTTGGAGTTGTCCACTGTTCCCATGTAGAGAGGAACCCCATGAAACTGGCAGCAAAACGGGAGCAGAAGAAAACCAAAACCGAACTCGAGGTGGAACTTTAGGTTTTTATTGTTTAACTCGGATACGACTTAGTTTACAACTTAGTAACAACGCACAACAATTCAATTTCTCTACCTGAGATTGAGTTAATTTATTTCATAATTTATGTTGGATCAGCACGATGACTCGGAAGGTGTGCGCGCGATAATAGCTGGTAGCAGACTGACTGGTGGGCATAACTGCCAATTCAAAAAAGGACGCTGCTGACCTCATAGTTGGTGACAATCGGCCAGCTGATCCGCGACAGCTGCCGCGCAACTGGTATACACTGCGAATGTATTAGATTTCCCCCAGTACATTCCAGCACATTCAACTGCCAATCGGCAACACGTTTGAACTGAACACTGTTTTTCTTCTAAATTGGTCAAAAATTATTTGTACAACTAAAATGGCAATAATATTTTTAGAGAAATGATTTTGTGGAAGTAAATTTACAAAAAAAAAAATCCTTGATCTTGCGAAAGCTGGAAGAGGGCAATGAGTTAGGTTGAACATTTTGAGCCCTTTTCAAAATCATTTCTGCGAGGTTCTCAGCTCTTGGTTTGCAGCCAGCCTTGAAATGGGTAATAATTTGGATAGCGACGTCAATTAATATTCTTTCGGTTGATGTTTATTTTTAGAGTGTTAGGTGATCGAAATATGTAGCATTGGTAACTATTAGTTGGTCTGAAAGCGACTTGCTGAAAAAGTTTGCGAATAGATCTAAGAATCAGAAGAAGATATGTTGGCTAATTTAATGTGGAGTGGTAACCGTTCGATTTATGATTATATTGACGAATTGGTGAACACTTTTGGGTTGATAGGGTGACTTTTCTTTACAGTGTTACTACTACTACTACTACTACTACTATTCATTGGCCTGTAGGAACCCAAAGTTCATGGCTGTTTGTTTGATCACGTTTCTAATTGATACCTATTCGATCTCCACATCCCTCTTCTTCACTACTCACATTCTCAAGGATGCTTAACTTATTCGTCCGCTCACCTTCATTTTCTGTCGTTTTGCGGTGGTTGTTTTGTTTATCAACGTCGAACTTTTTGGTCATCTTGTTTTGCTGTAGTGGGGGTTGTTCCTCAGGAAGCGCGTTTTCTTGTCCTGAAAAGGACGTTTGATCTCTTTATCGATTGCTCCTGAAACAACACACTTCAGCAAGGGGTCGTTGCCGTGCTTCCTCTGACCCAGAGGGAAGAGCAACGTCCTGATTGTTCGTAGGACGTACCTTAGGGGATAGCGTCCTTATACTCTGCAACCTTAGTACCTGTTCCTGTACCAATTTTTTGGAAGTCGTCCTGGTATACAAAAAAGAATCATCCAACGTTGGGTGCCAGCACAAAATTTCCAAAGTATTAAAAGAAGTTTTTTATTTTGGATTAAGTTTTATTGTTGATTTAAGATGAAATACTTGAATTGGAAAATAACTGCTCTGTGGCAGGAGGATCTAGATACTGCGGCCTCGAGATCGTTTTGCTATCCCTTTATAAAGGAAAACACTTCGAAAATTGTATCCCAAAGATACACATTTTCGTGCAACAATCTCGATTTTTTGGGTATTTCGAGCGAGATGTTGTATTTACACAAGATAAGAACACAATTTCTTGAATTCTTACGAAACTATTGCGCAGATGTGGGAATGTATCTGCTTTTGGTTTTTTGTTTGCTTAACTCAATGGAATTTTTCAGATAGAGATAACGATCTTTGAATTTTGAATTTTCATGATGCCGTGGAGCAAATGTAGAACAATAAACGAATATTAGATTCGTTTATTGTGAATTTTAATTTTAATTCTGATTTTGGATTAAATTTTGCCGTGGGGACAAATATTATTCGATAAACGAATGTTTGATTCGTTTATTGCGAATTTTGGATCATGTTTGGGTTTTTGTGGGTTTTGATGGGTTTTTTGGTTTTAGCTTAAGATAGCTAGGATTTGGATGTAGGAATGGGGGAAAAAGGTAGTAGGGCTTTTTGGAGCACTACATCCTCCCCCGCTTGAAAAAAAGAAAATTGATCTTTATGAGATTAATTTTCTGGAAAATGGTGTGATTGGGAAGAAGGGATGATGATAACGCGATTACGTTACATAGGCCTGATTTTTTTTTTTTTTCATTTTAGTTTTATGTATGCAATATTTATTTTTCTTAGCTTACAGTACAAATTTTTTAGTTTTGATATTTAAAGTGATCAATGATTAAGTTGTAATTACATATATTAAAAGTGTTATTACATTTAGTAACAATTGTGAGTAATATATATATATGTTTTTTCTTCTTTTTATATAAGAGGTTTTTTTTTGTTTTTGTTTATAAAGTATTATTATAGATTTTCCAATTTGTGGTACAATATATATATATATAAGTGTTGCGTAAGATTATTAAGGCTTACTATTACAATTTGTGTATTACATATTAATACTAATTACATATTATTTACAGAGCATTTTTTTTTGAGGACTTTTCATTGTCCTTATTTATTTATATAATTTTTCCATGTAGTTTGTACGTAAAATTAAATTCTAGACATTTTTAAATTTGTTTTGAGTTATACTAAAATTTTATTAGAATTTATTCTTTCCAAAATGTTTTGTACTCATATAAATTCTTATTCTAACATTATTTCGTATTGTAAGCTTTGTTTTATTTATTATTACAAAACATTTTTGTTTGTTTATTTACTTAAGTTAGTGATGGTTGATTAAAATATTTGTATAATACATTTTTCGATAGTCAATATTTGTTTATAGTATAGTTTTGAAACTTCTCTTTTTGAAACACATGAGTTATGTGGAGATTTAATTTCTTGTTATATTTTATTTATTATCTCCTGAATTTATAAATTTTCTTTGTTTATTCTATCTATCTATTTGGTTTTTGAACAATAATTTGTTAAGAGGTGAATTTAACATTATTAATTGTATATATATATTTCTTTATAGATATACTTTTTGTTTTGTTTGTTTATTTCGGTTATTTAAAATATTGTATAATATTTACAAGATTATTTATTCGTGTAACAGTATTTGAAAAGAAAAATTGTTTGCAGGCAAATTTTAAATATATTATCGTAGTATTTTCGTACAGTGTTACTTTATGATTTTGCTAAGGTTTTTCTATACGTATATACATTTATTTTTTGTTTTTTTTTGTTTTTGTAAGGTTATCTATACATCTATACATTTACTTTCCTTCAACTTTTAGTTTTTCTTTGGAGTTTCCCGTTCGTGATTGCCTAATCCACAAATGGTTGTATATTATTGTTGTGGACTATTCGGGTTCCCTTTCCTATTCTGAGGATTGAATTTTCTTCGGATAGGATCTTTACAATTTCGTAGGGGCCTTTCCACAGGGAGGTTAGTTTGTTAGGTCTTGAGTGGATCTTTAACAGAACCTTGTCGCCAACATTAAATTTCTTTCTGCCTACTTTTTGGTCGTAGTATGCTTTGGATTTTTGTTTTTTCTCTATCAGTATTCCCTTTGCTGTACGATAACCATGTAGTAGTCGCATTTTTAATTCATTTGCGTAATGGTCGTAGTTATAAGAGCTTTCGGGGTTTTGTCTGAGAGAACTGGGTATTTCGGCTGGGAAACCATATAGTAATTCATGCGGCGTGTAGCCTGTATTACTGTGGGGTGTAGTGTTATACACAAACATTGCGTAAGCTATCGAGGTGTCCCAGGTGAGAGAATCCTGGTTTACATAGTGGTGGAGGTATTCCACCAGAGTTCTATGGCTCCGTTCTAGTGCTCCATTTGTTTGTGGATGGTAGGGTGCTGTGTTTAGTTTTCTCATTTTAAGTAAGGAACAAATGTCCTTAAAAAGTGCGCTGAGAAAATTTGCACCTCGGTCGGTTAATAGAGAAGATGGTATGCCGTGCTGGCAGACTATATTTTCAACGAAAATCCTTGCCACTTCCTTAGTTTCGGCGCTGGCTAGAGCGTAAGCTCCTGATAATTTAGTCAAATCGTCTTGAAACGTTAGTAGGTATTTATTTCCATTATAACTGACTGGTAATGGTCCTACTATATCTAAAGCAATTCTTTCAAACGGTTTGGAGCTTGTTGTGGTTATCTTCATAAGAATTCTAGGATTTCTTCCACTTTTGTTTATCTGGCAGGAAGCACATTTTCGAATATACGCCACAACGTCAGCGGTCATTGTGCGCCAGTAATATTTTTGTTTCAATCTATTGATTGTTCGGGTGGCTCCTTGGTGTCCTCCGAAAGGCGAGTTATGGTATTCCGCGAGTAACTTTTGTATTTCGTTAGGATCTGTTAGAAGCTTCTTTTTATTGGAGAAAACGTACATTGTCACGTTGAGGTGACCAAAAGTTTCTTTTAGCAGGTTATCAAGTGCTACTTTTGATTCGTTTTCTATCAAGGGCACTAAAATTCTAATGGAATTGAAATTCCGGTCTTTGCAAATCTTCTTCAGATCAATAAGGGAACTCTTAGCGGTTTCCTGGTCGCTTAGGTTTCTGAAAGGCAATGGCAATGTGATGGCGCACAACCCATCTTGCTCATGAAACGTAATTTTACCTACGTCTGGCTTGGTGAAGTTTGGGATTCTTCCTGCCAGGTTTTCTTCCTCAGCAGAGTCTATCAATGGGAGGATTATAATACGTAGTCCAAGTTTTTTCTTGGTATAAATGGACCCTGTTTGTTCTTGCCATACAAGATTGGTAGTATCTTTGTATGATTGTGCAGCCACATCTTCTTCGAGTTTGGCTTTACTTCGTGTGGTGATGAGGATATTATTTTTAATGGGATCGACTGAGGTAGTCGTTGTTATACGGCTGAGAGCATCAGCATTTGCGTTTTGCTTTCCCTTTTTATGGACGATTGTGTACTCATACTCTTCGAGGAGAATTCTCCATCGCATAAGTCTGGATGTAGAATCTTTTCGTCCTATAAGCCACTGTAGAGAGCTATGGTTAGTTACTATTGTGAATTTTCGTCCGTAGACATATGGTCGGAACTGGGCTAGTGCAAAAACGATTGCCAATAATTCCTTTTCGGATGTTGTATATCGAGTTTCTGGGTCGTTTAAAGTTCGGCTAGCGAAAACAATAGGTTTATTTTGTCCTATTGTACCTTGAGATAGCACTGCTCCCAACACAACATTGCCAGCATCCGTGGTTATTATAAACTCCCGGTTAAAGTCTGGATAAGCCAGTATTGGTGGGGTAATAACCTTTCTTTTTAGAGTTGTGAATGCCTCGTCACAAAAGGCATCCCAATAAAATGGAACATTCTTCCTGAGCAATCTGCTTAAAGGTTTTGCCAGTTCGGCGAAATTTGGGATACATTTTCTGTAGTAGCCTACAAAACCGAGAAAAGATTTTACGTCTTTTTGTTTCTTGGGCATTGGAAACGTTTTCACCGCTTTAGTTTTCTCTGGGTCTGGTTTTATACCTTCCTTTGAAATAACATGCCCCAAGTAGGTGAGCTCCTTCCTTATGAAGTGACACTTTTCTGGTTGTATTTTCAGATTGTGTCTTTGTAATCGCTCGAAAATTCTGGTAAGTCGGGAATTGTGATCGTTCAGATCGTATCCGTAAATTATGATATCATCTACATAGACGAAACATTGTATTCCTTGGAGACCCATGAGTACATTATTCATAAGCCTCTGGAATGTGGCAAGTGCGTTTTTAAATCCGAAGGGCATTCGATTGTATTCGTAATGTCCGAAGGGTGTGCTAAACGCTGTTTTTGCCTTGTCTCTATTGTCCATGCGTATTTGGTGGAAACCATTTGCTAGATCTAAAGTGCTAAAATATTTAGCTTTTCCCAGCTGGTCCAAAATATCTGTAATATTGGGCAATAGATATGCATCTCCGACTGTTAATTTATTGAGTGCTCTAAAGTCGACAACTACTCTCCACCGTTTTGTCCCATCAGGTCCTGCCTTCTTGGGTACTAGTAAGAAAGGGGAATTTTAAGGACTGAAACTTGGTTGTACCACGCCATCCTGAAGCATTTCATTCACTTGTTTGTGGATTTCTTGCTTCGAGCTATCTGGGAGGCGATATGGTCTTATGTAAAGTGGGGGCTTTCCTTCTTCCGTGATGATCTGATGCTCTATGGCGTCAGTGTGTGTGAGATGGTCGCCCTCTAAGTAAAAGATATCGTTAAATCGGCGGCAGATGTCTAGGATAGATTTCCTTTCCTCCTGGTTACAATGACGCAACTCTAGGAGTGATTCTTGTCGTTCAAGCCTATTTTTTAGAAAGTTTAGTTTCATCCGCCTGTAACACATTGTAGTCATCCAGATCTTCCCATTCGACTTCTATGTCGTTGGTGCTTACTTCTTGATCGGTGTTTAATGTGTTCATTAGTAATACCTTTATTTTGTTGTCCTGTGGTGTTGTCAAACTATTACCCAGATATATCCCTGGCATGATCTCGGATTTTTTAATAATCAGTTCTTGACTGGATTTTTCTTTAAAGGGGATCTCCATTATTTGTTGGGATCGCGGTTGCAATTTTATGAGATCAATTGTAGGATTTTGTTTTAATTTTTCTGAGGATACTGGCGTTTCAGGTTCATATTTTCCTGAACTCAGTTTTTCAGCAGTCTCCTTAACTTTTTCGTTACCACAAACTTTATTTAAATGGGAAGAGGAAGATTCAAGGGTGGTTGGTTTCGTTGTGTTTGTCACAGCATCAGATCCGAACCGTAGACAAACGGATTCGGATGTTGACTCACCAACGGTGTTATCCAATTTTTCATGAATGCCTATGTTTTCCGTGGAAGACGCCTCGTAAGGTGTGGCATTCTGAATATTTTCCTTGTCCTCGTTATTGTTTCTTAAAAACTGCTCGACTTCTACCGTGGTTCTCTTCTTCACAGCGAATTTAAGGAATCCCTTTTCAAAATTAATGTGGCACTGGTGCTTCGTAAGGAAATCGTTTCCCAGTATGCCATCGTGTTGAAATTCTACATTGTTTCCCACTACAAAAAGGTTATGCTTATAGGGTATGGAGTGCCTGTCTGTTTTAAATTCGAATTCCCCAATACCTTTCCGCATGTGCTGACCATTTTTCCAGCAATGGTGGATATAGGCACTGGGTCTGAGTTTTCTACAGATTGTTGAGTGTATTGATTATTTAATTTGATCAAGCTGATGTCGGCGCCTGTATCAATGAGGAAAGTGGAGTATTTTTTATCCAATGGATTAAATTCTACACGTATTACTGGCTCCTTAAATTCAGGGCAGAAAAATACGCGCATTTGAAAATTTACATTGGGGTGCGGTGTATATCGGTTATTGTCTGAACTCGAGAAGGATTGCCGTTGTTCACTGCCCGAGTGAGTTCGTTTCCCGGTTGTGAATTGGATACCCTGTTACTATTTTGATTTTGTCGGGTATTTCGATTTTCAATCCGGGGCGAGTTTGTCATTGTCCTATTTTGAAATTGGTTCAGTTGAGTTCTAAAAGGATTTCGACTCGTTGAAGGTTGGTCCTGGTTTCGCATATGAGCTAACCTGGTTCTGCACTCTGCCTGAGTGTGATTATACTTTCGACAGTATGTGCATTGGAGACGTTCAGCCTCAGTCTTAATGCGTTGGGGGACGAAATTAGGAAAATTAGTGTTGCGATAGCAAGTCGCAGAAGTATGTCCCCTTTTGTTGCATGTTTGGCAAACAATTTGTTGGTTATTTCTAAAATTGTTAGTGGAAGTTAGCATTGAGTTATCGTTACCTAATCTTCGAGATTGTTCTAAGGCGTAGCTGATGGCTACTTTTAAATTTGGGGCGTTGTGAGAATTCACCAAGATTCTGAGGCTGGAATTTCGTATCCCATCCTCAAACGTATTCAACGCGAGTCTCTGTCATCTTGTGCCTGTGAGAACAAAATCGTCAGGATTTCCGTTAAACGTCGGCACAAATCCTAATATATCACTTAATCCTATGGGAAAGTTCATTCGAGAACTCTGTTCGCGTATTTCCGTGCGTACGGTTTCTGATGTTTCGTCCTCGCGATTTTGTATGAGCTCGGGCTCGGGTCTCTGCGAACGCGTACCCGGTTTATTTTTTTCGCTAACGACGTATTTGTGGAACAGACCTTCCCAAATGATGGTAAAAAGGGGTAGAGAACAAAGAGACGTAATTTTCATTTAGAGAAAAAGATCCTAGAATGAATTTTCCGATGAGACGCAAATGATACCAAAAGAGAAATCCAAAGGAAAAGAATTCAACCCAAAAATGTCCTAAACAACGCTTAAAGACACGGACCAATAATTTTAATTTGTCCGCTATTGTTATCACATAAAGAGTGTAAAAATCTTCCCCAAAAAGCAGAAATAATTTTAGGAAAGTATATGTATATACGTGTATTAAATTCAAATAGGTATATAAAATATAAAAACCAAATTTTGTAGTTTATTTTTGGGATTTTTATTTGTCCCCTACTTGATAAATAAGTTGTTGCAATTTTGGATAATAAATGTGTATATGTATAGAAAGAATTTTTGATAAATGATTATATATATATTAAAAGAAAAAATATATTTAAATTTTGCCTCTATTATACAAGTAAACAGAAATTTTCTTGTTATTTTATTGCTCCCTTTGTATAAAAAATTTGAGTCAAAGAAATATGTATGTTGAGGAAAAATCGTTTGTTTATTATTTTGACCCGGGCATCCCCTTTTGATTACTAAAATGAATTTACTTTATTTTAGGGAGTTGATAACTATTACAAGGCCGACATTAAAAATTCACTTTAATCGGCTTCACAAAAGTTACATTAATTTTACTATGAAGAGCTCTCTTAGTCTCCTTGAATTTTTCACTGTATATTAATAAAAATGAAATTTTTTACCTTAAATAAACTGGATACTGTTGTCCATGTACTGCTGACGTAGCTGGCAATGTCCACTTCACAAAGATATACCAGCTTTTTCCTGACGGTGTCGCCGCTGCTGGATGTGGTCGTCTCCGCTTGTCACTTTTATTGTTTTGTTTGTTTTTCACTCTGCCGGTGTCTAAGCCCCAGGCGACGCTTTTAGAAATTTTAAAATGTTAAGTCACTTTGCCGGTGTTTAGTCCCGGGCACGCTGTTTTTATCAAAATTTGTTTTGAATTTATTATTATTTTCCACTGTCACGCTTTTTGTTACTTTGTTGCCGGTGGTTCTCTGTAACCTTATGTGCTCTATGCTTTTACTGGTATGGGATATTGGGAATCAGTCCGATTCACTGCTGCCACCAGAATTTTGTTTGTTCTGATCCTCCTTCGGTGGTGGGCGGATTTCGGTTTCGATTCCCACGCGCTGCCACCAAAATTTTGTTTTGCATAACTGCCAATTTTGTTTGCATAACTGCCAATTCAAAAAAGGACGCGGCTGACCTCATAGTTGGTGACAATCGGCCAGCTGATCCGCGACAGCTGCCGCGCAACAGGTATACACTGCGAATGTATTAGATTTCTCCAGTACATTCCAGCACATTCAACTGCCAATCCGCAACACTTTTGAACTGAACACTGTTGTTCTTCTAAATTGGTCAAAAATTATTTATACAACTAAAATGGCAATAATATTTTTAGAGAAATGATTTTGTGGAAGTAAATTTACAAAAAAAAAATCCTTGATCTTGCGAAAGCTGGAAGAGGGCAATGAGTTAGGTTGAACATTTTGAGCCCTTTTCAAAATCATTTCTGCGAGGTTCTCAGCTCTTGGTTTGCAGCCAGCCTTGAAATGGGTAATAATTTGGATAGCGACGTCAATTAATATTCTTTCGGTTGATGTTTATTTTTAGAGTGTTAGGTGATCGAAATATGTAGCATTGGTAACTATTAGTTGGTCTGAAAGCGACTTGCTGAAAAAGTTTGCGAATAGATCTAAGAATCAGAAGAAGATATGTTGGCTAATTTAATGTGGAGTGGTAACCGTTCGATTTATGATTATATTGACGAATTGGTGAACACTTTTGGGTTGATAGGGTGACTTTTCTTTACAGTGTTACTACTACTACTACTACTACTACTATTCATTGGCCTGTAGGAACCCAAAGTTCATGGCTGTTTGTTTGATCACGTTTCTAATTGATACCTATTCGATCTCCACATCCCTCTTCTTCACTACTCACATTCTCAAGGATGCTTAACTTATTCGTCCGCTCACCTTCATTTTCTGTCGTTTTGCGGTGGTTGTTTTGTTTATCAACGTCGAACTTTTTGGTCATCTTGTTTTGCTGTAGTGGGGGTTGTTCCTCAGGAAGCGCGTTTTCTTGTCCTGAAAAGGACGTTTGATCTCTTTATCGATTGCTCCTGAAACAACACACTTCAGCAAGGGGTCGTTGCCGTGCTTCCTCTGACCCAGAGGGAAGAGCAACGTCCTGATTGTTCGTAGGACGTACCTTAGGGGATAGCGTCCTTATACTCTGCAACCTTAGTACCTGTTCCTGTACCAATTTTTTGGAAGTCGTCCTGGTATACAAAAAAGAATCATCCAACGTTGGGTGCCAGCACAAAATTTCCAAAGTATTAAAAGAAGTTTTTTATTTTGGATTAAGTTTTATTGTTGATTTAAGATGAAATACTTGAATTGGAAAATAACTGCTCTGTGGCAGGAGGATCTAGATACTGCGGCCTCGAGATCGTTTTGCTATCCCTTTATAAAGGAAAACACTTCGAAAATTGTATCCCAAAGATACACATTTTCGTGCAACAATCTCGATTTTTTGGGTATTTCGAGCGAGATGTTGTATTTACACAAGATAAGAACACAATTTCTTGAATTCTTACGAAACTATTGCGCAGATGTGGGAATGTATCTGCTTTTGGTTTTGTTTTTGCTTAACTCAATGGAATTTTTCAGATAGAGATAACGATCTCTGAATTTTGAATTTTCATGATGCCGTGGAGCAAATGTAGAACAATAAACGAATATTAGATTCGTTTATTGTGAATTTTAATTTTAATTCTGATTTTGGATTAAATTTTGCCGTGGGGACAAATATTATTCGATAAACGAATGTTTGATTCGTTTATTGCGAATTTTGGATCATGTTTGGGTTTTTGTGGGTTTTGATGGGTTTTTTGGTTTTAGCTTAAGATAGCTAGGATTTGGATGTAGGAATGGGGGAAAAAGGTAGTAGGGCTTTTTGGAGCACTACATCCTCCCCCGCTTGAAAAAAAGAAAATTGATCTTTATGAGATTAATTTTCTGGAAAATGGTGTGATTGGGAAGAAGGGATGATGATAACGCGATTACGTTACATAGGCCTGATTTTTTTTTTTTTTCATTTTAGTTTTATGTATGCAATATTTATTTTTCTTAGCTTACAGTACAAATTTTTTAGTTTTGATATTTAAAGTGATCAATGATTAAGTTGTAATTACATATATTAAAAGTGTTATTACATTTAGTAACAATTGTGAGTAATATATATATATGTTTTTTCTTCTTTTTATATAAGAGGTTTTTTTTTGTTTTTGTTTATAAAGTATTATTATAGATTTTCCAATTTGTGGTACAATATATATATATATAAGTGTTGCGTAAGATTATTAAGGCTTACTATTACAATTTGTGTATTACATATTAATACTAATTACATATTATTTACAGAGCATTTTTTTTTGAGGACTTTTCATTGTCCTTATTTATTTATATAATTTTTCCATGTAGTTTGTACGTAAAATTAAATTCTAGACATTTTTAAATTTGTTTTGAGTTATACTAAAATTTTATTAGAATTTATTCTTTCCAAAATGTTTTGTACTCATATAAATTCTTATTCTAACATTATTTCGTATTGTAAGCTTTGTTTTATTTATTATTACAAAACATTTTTGTTTGTTTATTTACTTAAGTTAGTGATGGTTGATTAAAATATTTGTATAATACATTTTTCGATAGTCAATATTTGTTTATAGTATAGTTTTGAAACTTCTCTTTTTGAAACACATGAGTTATGTGGAGATTTAATTTCTTGTTATATTTTATTTATTATCTCCTGAATTTATAAATTTTCTTTGTTTATTCTATCTATCTATTTGGTTTTTGAACAATAATTTGTTAAGAGGTGAATTTAACATTATTAATTGTATATATATATTTCTTTATAGATATACTTTTTGTTTTGTTTGTTTATTTCGGTTATTTAAAATATTGTATAATATTTACAAGATTATTTATTCGTGTAACAGTATTTGAAAAGAAAAATTTTTTGCAGGCAAATTTTAAATATATTATCGTAGTATTTTCGTACAGTGTTACTTTATGATTTTGCTAAGGTTTTTCTATACGTATATACATTTATTTTTTGTTTTTTTTTGTTTTTGTAAGGTTATCTATACATCTATACATTTACTTTCCTTCAACTTTTAGTTTTTCTTTGGAGTTTCCCGTTCGTGATTGCCTAATCCACAAATGGTTGTATATTATTGTTGTGGACTATTCGGGTTCCCTTTCCTATTCTGAGGATTGAATTTTCTTCGGATAGGATCTTTACAATTTCGTAGGGGCCTTTCCACAGGGAGGTTAGTTTGTTAGGTCTTGAGTGGATCTTTAACAGAACCTTGTCGCCAACATTAAATTTCTTTCTGCCTACTTTTTGGTCGTAGTATGCTTTGGATTTTTGTTTTTTCTCTATCAGTATTCCCTTTGCTGTACGATAACCATGTAGTAGTCGCATTTTTAATTCATTTGCGTAATGGTCGTAGTTATAAGAGCTTTCGGGGTTTTGTCTGAGAGAACTGGGTATTTCGGCTGGGAAACCATATAGTAATTCATGCGGCGTGTAGCCTGTATTACTGTGGGGTGTAGTGTTATACACAAACATTGCGTAAGCTATCGAGGTGTCCCAGGTGAGAGAATCCTGGTTTACATAGTGGTGGAGGTATTCCACCAGAGTTCTATGGCTCCGTTCTAGTGCTCCATTTGTTTGTGGATGGTAGGGTGCTGTGTTTAGTTTTCTCATTTTAAGTAAGGAACAAATGTCCTTAAAAAGTGCGCTGAGAAAATTTGCACCTCGGTCGGTTAATAGAGAAGATGGTATGCCGTGCTGGCAGACTATATTTTCAACGAAAATCCTTGCCACTTCCTTAGTTTCGGCGCTGGCTAGAGCGTAAGCTCCTGATAATTTAGTCAAATCGTCTTGAAACGTTAGTAGGTATTTATTTCCATTATAACTGACTGGTAATGGTCCTACTATATCTAAAGCAATTCTTTCAAACGGTTTGGAGCTTGTTGTGGTTATCTTCATAAGAATTCTAGGATTTCTTCCACTTTTGTTTATCTGGCAGGAAGCACATTTTCGAATATACGCCACAACGTCAGCGGTCATTGTGCGCCAGTAATATTTTTGTTTCAATCTATTGATTGTTCGGGTGGCTCCTTGGTGCCCTCCGAAAGGCGAGTTATGGTATTCCGCGAGTAACTTTTGTATTTCGTTAGGATCTGTTAGAAGCTTCTTTTTATTGGAGAAAACGTACATTGTCACGTTGAGGTGACCAAAAGTTTCTTTTAGCAGGTTATCAAGTGCTACTTTTGATTCGTTTTCTATCAAGGGCACTAAAATTCTAATGGAATTGAAATTCCGGTCTTTGCAAATCTTCTTCAGATCAATAAGGGAACTCTTAGCGGTTTCCTGGTCGCTTAGGTTTCTGAAAGGCAATGGCAATGTGATGGCGCACAACCCATCTTGCTCATGAAACGTAATTTTACCTACGTCTGGCTTGGTGAAGTTTGGGATTCTTCCTGCCAGGTTTTCTTCCTCAGCAGAGTCTATCAATGGGAGGATTATAATACGTAGTCCAAGTTTTTTCTTGGTATAAATGGACCCTGTTTGTTCTTGCCATACAAGATTGGTAGTATCTTTGTATGATTGTGCAGCCACATCTTCTTCGAGTTTGGCTTTACTTCGTGTGGTGATGAGGATATTATTTTTAATGGGATCGACTGAGGTAGTCGTTGTTATACGGCTGAGAGCATCAGCATTTGCGTTTTGCTTTCCCTTTTTATGGACGATTGTGTACTCATACTCTTCGAGGAGAATTCTCCATCGCATAAGTCTGGATGTAGAATCTTTTCGTCCTATAAGCCACTGTAGAGAGCTATGGTTAGTTACTATTGTGAATTTTCGTCCGTAGACATATGGTCGGAACTGGGCTAGTGCAAAAACGATTGCCAATAATTCCTTTTCGGATGTTGTATATCGAGTTTCTGGGTCGTTTAAAGTTCGGCTAGCGAAAACAATAGGTTTATTTTGTCCTATTGTACCTTGAGATAGCACTGCTCCCAACACAACATTGCCAGCATCCGTGGTTATTATAAACTCCCGGTTAAAGTCTGGATAAGCCAGTATTGGTGGGGTAATAACCTTTCTTTTTAGAGTTGTGAATGCCTCGTCACAAAAGGCATCCCAATAAAATGGAACATTCTTCCTGAGCAATCTGCTTAAAGGTTTTGCCAGTTCGGCGAAATTTGGGATACATTTTCTGTAGTAGCCTACAAAACCGAGAAAAGATTTTACGTCTTTTTGTTTCTTGGGCATTGGAAACGTTTTCACCGCTTTAGTTTTCTCTGGGTCTGGTTTTATACCTTCCTTTGAAATAACATGCCCCAAGTAGGTGAGCTCCTTCCTTATGAAGTGACACTTTTCTGGTTGTATTTTCAGATTGTGTCTTTGTAATCGCTCGAAAATTCTGGTAAGTCGGGAATTGTGATCGTTCAGATCGTATCCGTAAATTATGATATCATCTACATAGACGAAACATTGTATTCCTTGGAGACCCATGAGTACATTATTCATAAGCCTCTGGAATGTGGCAAGTGCGTTTTTAAATCCGAAGGGCATTCGATTGTATTCGTAATGTCCGAAGGGTGTGCTAAACGCTGTTTTTGCCTTGTCTCTATTGTCCATGCGTATTTGGTGGAAACCATTTGCTAGATCTAAAGTGCTAAAATATTTAGCTTTTCCCAGCTGGTCCAAAATATCTGTAATATTGGGCAATAGATATGCATCTCCGACTGTTAATTTATTGAGTGCTCTAAAGTCGACAACTACTCTCCACCGTTTTGTCCCATCAGGTCCTGCCTTCTTGGGTACTAGTAAGAAAGGGGAATTTTAAGGACTGAAACTTGGTTGTACCACGCCATCCTGAAGCATTTCATTCACTTGTTTGTGGATTTCTTGCTTCGAGCTATCTGGGAGGCGATATGGTCTTATGTAAAGTGGGGGCTTTCCTTCTTCCGTGATGATCTGATGCTCTATGGCGTCAGTGTGTGTGAGATGGTCGCCCTCTAAGTAAAAGATATCGTTAAATCGGCGGCAGATGTCTAGGATAGATTTCCTTTCCTCCTGGTTACAATGACGCAACTCTAGGAGTGATTCTTGTCGTTCAAGCCTATTTTTTAGAAAGTTTAGTTTCATCCGCCTGTAACACATTGTAGTCATCCAGATCTTCCCATTCGACTTCTATGTCGTTGGTGCTTACTTCTTGATCGGTGTTTAATGTGTTCATTAGTAATACCTTTATTTTGTTGTCCTGTGGTGTTGTCAAACTATTACCCAGATATATCCCTGGCATGATCTCGGATTTTTTAATAATCAGTTCTTGACTGGATTTTTCTTTAAAGGGGATCTCCATTATTTGTTGGGATCGCGGTTGCAATTTTATGAGATCAATTGTAGGATTTTGTTTTAATTTTTCTGAGGATACTGGCGTTTCAGGTTCATATTTTCCTGAACTCAGTTTTTCAGCAGTCTCCTTAACTTTTTCGTTACCACAAACTTTATTTAAATGGGAAGAGGAAGATTCAAGGGTGGTTGGTTTCGTTGTGTTTGTCACAGCATCAGATCCGAACCGTAGACAAACGGATTCGGATGTTGACTCACCAACGGTGTTATCCAATTTTTCATGAATGCCTATGTTTTCCGTGGAAGACGCCTCGTAAGGTGTGGCATTCTGAATATTTTCCTTGTCCTCGTTATTGTTTCTTAAAAACTGCTCGACTTCTACCGTGGTTCTCTTCTTCACAGCGAATTTAAGGAATCCCTTTTCAAAATTAATGTGGCACTGGTGCTTCGTAAGGAAATCGTTTCCCAGTATGCCATCGTGTTGAAATTCTACATTGTTTCCCACTACAAAAAGGTTATGCTTATAGGGTATGGAGTGCCTGTCTGTTTTAAATTCGAATTCCCCAATACCTTTCCGCATGTGCTGACCATTTTTCCAGCAATGGTGGATATAGGCACTGGGTCTGAGTTTTCTACAGATTGTTGAGTGTATTGATTATTTAATTTGATCAAGCTGATGTCGGCGCCTGTATCAATGAGGAAAGTGGAGTATTTTTTATCCAATGGATTAAATTCTACACGTATTACTGGCTCCTTAAATTCAGGGCAGAAAAATACGCGCATTTGAAAATTTACATTGGGGTGCGGTGTATATCGGTTATTGTCTGAACTCGAGAAGGATTGCCGTTGTTCACTGCCCGAGTGAGTTCGTTTCCCGGTTGTGAATTGGATACCCTGTTACTATTTTGATTTTGTCGGGTATTTCGATTTTCAATCCGGGGCGAGTTTGTCATTGTCCTATTTTGAAATTGGTTCAGTTGAGTTCTAAAAGGATTTCGACTCGTTGAAGGTTGGTCCTGGTTTCGCATATGAGCTAACCTGGTTCTGCACTCTGCCTGAGTGTGATTATACTTTCGACAGTATGTGCATTGGAGACGTTCAGCCTCAGTCTTAATGCGTTGGGGGACGAAATTAGGAAAATTAGTGTTGCGATAGCAAGTCGCAGAAGTATGTCCCCTTTTGTTGCATGTTTGGCAAACAATTTGTTGGTTATTTCTAAAATTGTTAGTGGAAGTTAGCATTGAGTTATCGTTACCTAATCTTCGAGATTGTTCTAAGGCGTAGCTGATGGCTACTTTTAAATTTGGGGCGTTGTGAGAATTCACCAAGATTCTGAGGCTGGAATTTCGTATCCCATCCTCAAACGTATTCAACGCGAGTCTCTGTCATCTTGTGCCTGTGAGAACAAAATCGTCAGGATTTCCGTTAAACGTCGGCACAAATCCTAATATATCACTTAATCCTATGGGAAAGTTCATTCGAGAACTCTGTTCGCGTATTTCCGTGCGTACGGTTTCTGATGTTTCGTCCTCGCGATTTTGTATGAGCTCGGGCTCGGGTCTCTGCGAACGCGTACCCGGTTTATTTTTTTCGCTAACGACGTATTTGTGGAACAGACCTTCCCAAATGATGGTAAAAAGGGGTAGAGAACAAAGAGACGTAATTTTCATTTAGAGAAAAAGATCCTAGAATGAATTTTCCGATGAGACGCAAATGATACCAAAAGAGAAATCCAAAGGAAAAGAATTCAACCCAAAAATGTCCTAAACAACGCTTAAAGACACGGACCAATAATTTTAATTTGTCCGCTATTGTTATCACATAAAGAGTGTAAAAATCTTCCCCAAAAAGCAGAAATAATTTTAGGAAAGTATATGTATATACGTGTATTAAATTCAAATAGGTATATAAAATATAAAAACCAAATTTTGTAGTTTATTTTTGGGATTTTTATTTGTCCCCTACTTGATAAATAAGTTGTTGCAATTTTGGATAATAAATGTGTATATGTATAGAAAGAATTTTTGATAAATGATTATATATATATTAAAAGAAAAAATATATTTAAATTTTGCCTCTATTATACAAGTAAACAGAAATTTTCTTGTTATTTTATTGCTCCCTTTGTATAAAAAATTTGAGTCAAAGAAATATGTATGTTGAGGAAAAATCGTTTGTTTATTATTTTGACCCGGGCATCCCCTTTTGATTACTAAAATGAATTTACTTTATTTTAGGGAGTTGATAACTATTACAAGGCCGACATTAAAAATTCACTTTAATCGGCTTCACAAAAGTTACATTAATTTTACTATGAAGAGCTCTCTTAGTCTCCTTGAATTTTTCACTGTATATTAATAAAAATGAAATTTTTTACCTTAAATAAACTGGATACTGTTGTCCATGTACTGCTGACGTAGCTGGCAATGTCCACTTCACAAAGATATACCAGCTTTTTCCTGACGGTGTCGCCGCTGCTGGATGTGGTCGTCTCCGCTTGTCACTTTTATTGTTTTGTTTGTTTTTCACTCTGCCGGTGTCTAAGCCCCAGGCGACGCTTTTAGAAATTTTAAAATGTTAAGTCACTTTGCCGGTGTTTAGTCCCGGGCACGCTGTTTTTATCAAAATTTGTTTTGAATTTATTATTATTTTCCACTGTCACGCTTTTTGTTACTTTGTTGCCGGTGGTTCTCTGTAACCTTATGTGCTCTATGCTTTTACTGGTATGGGATATTGGGAATCAGTCCGATTCACTGCTGCCACCAGAATTTTGTTTGTTCTGATCCTCCTTCGGTGGTGGGCGGATTTCGGTTTCGATTCCCACGCGCTGCCACCAAAATTTTGTTTTGCATAACTGCCAATTTTGTTTGCATAACTGCCAATTCAAAAAAGGACGCGGCTGACCTCATAGTTGGTGACAATCGGCCAGCTGATCCGCGACAGCTGCCGCGCAACAGGTATACACTGCGAATGTATTAGATTTCTCCAGTACATTCCAGCACATTCAACTGCCAATCCGCAACACTTTTGAACTGAACACTGTTGTTCTTCTAAATTGGTCAAAAATTATTTATACAACTAAAATGGCAATAATATTTTTAGAGAAATGATTTTGTGGAAGTAAATTTACAAAAAAAAAATCCTTGATCTTGCGAAAGCTGGAAGAGGGCAATGAGTTAGGTTGAACATTTTGAGCCCTTTTCAAAATCATTTCTGCGAGGTTCTCAGCTCTTGGTTTGCAGCCAGCCTTGAAATGGGTAATAATTTGGATAGCGACGTCAATTAATATTCTTTCGGTTGATGTTTATTTTTAGAGTGTTAGGTGATCGAAATATGTAGCATTGGTAACTATTAGTTGGTCTGAAAGCGACTTGCTGAAAAAGTTTGCGAATAGATCTAAGAATCAGAAGAAGATATGTTGGCTAATTTAATGTGGAGTGGTAACCGTTCGATTTATGATTATATTGACGAATTGGTGAACACTTTTGGGTTGATAGGGTGACTTTTCTTTACAGTGTTACTACTACTACTAATACTACTATTCATTGGCCTGTAGGAACCCAAAGTTCATGGCTGTTTGTTTGATCACGTTTCTAATTGATACCTATTCGATCTCCACATCCCTCTTCTTCACTACTCACATTCTCAAGGATGCTTAACTTATTCGTCCGCTCACCTTCATTTTCTGTCGTTTTGCGGTGGTTGTTTTGTTTATCAACGTCGAACTTTTTGGTCATCTTGTTTTGCTGTAGTGGGGGTTGTTCCTCAGGAAGCGCGTTTTCTTGTCCTGAAAAGGACGTTTGATCTCTTTATCGATTGCTCCTGAAACAACACACTTCAGCAAGGGGTCGTTGCCGTGCTTCCTCTGACCCAGAGGGAAGAGCAACGTCCTGATTGTTCGTAGGACGTACCTTAGGGGATAGCGTCCTTATACTCTGCAACCTTAGTACCTGTTCCTGTACCAATTTTTTGGAAGTCGTCCTGGTATACAAAAAAGAATCATCCAACGTTGGGTGCCAGCACAAAATTTCCAAAGTATTAAAAGAAGTTTTTTATTTTGGATTAAGTTTTATTGTTGATTTAAGATGAAATACTTGAATTGGAAAATAACTGCTCTGTGGCAGGAGGATCTAGATACTGCGGCCTCGAGATAAAAAAAAAATTGTGGCGAGAAGGCCGAATTTAGCGAGACAGGACATATGTGTCCTTCATCTTGTCTCTGACTTCTGGTCATCTTGCGATAACCAGAATCACCCACATCCGTGAGGATGTTGGGCTCGGTCTCGCGGCATCTGAAAAGAGAAGAAAAAAAGGGGGGTATCCAAGGATAGTGTGGACAGTGTTAGTCCAAGTGTTCTCTAACTACTTTTATAGAGGGATGGTGGGAAAGAAATCATACAAGACCGGCGGGTCTTGGATGCGGTAGTAAACCCAGATCACGTCTTTGGCGTCTGATAATCTGCTCTTTGGTCGGTGTGTATGTTTGTGTTTGTGCCGTCTTGTACTGTGCGTCCGTGTGTTTGGTTTGTTAATAGTAGACCCTATGGGATGGGTCCAGGAATCCTCTATTATAGAGGGGAATGTTGTTGGGAAGGGTGCTTTCTTCAGTTTTGTACTGAAGAAGAAATTGTGGGGGTTTGATCCGAAGAGATCGAGAGAGAGAAGGGTCAAGAACGCAAGAGTCCCGTACAAGTAGGTTCTCGCTGTTCTGAATGTTTTCGAGGTACTTATATGCTAATTGAAGCAAGTACTCGTTGATAGGGGTAATGGAGGCGCCTTCGTATAGGTGAGAGTTGGGGTAATGACGACCGTCAGGCCTTCTAGAATGATTGGTGCATCTTCTGAGGAGTTTCCTTTCGAAAACCCGAAGTCTTTCCATTTGAGCCGAAGATATGCAGGACCATATGGGAAAGGCGTACGATATTCCAGATCGGATTAGCTGCTTATAGCAGAGAAGCTCAACTTTGGTGTCAACTTTGTTCCCCCACTTCAAGATGTTGTGCAGTTGCTTAGACCGACCGAGGCCCCTTTGTAGAATGTGGGTCACATGTTTGATGAAATTCATTTTTGGGGTATAGGTGACCCCGAGATATTTCATCTTGTCCTGTGGTCTAATCGTAGTATCTCCCATTTTTATTCGAATATTCTGTGAATATCGAGAAGTAGGTTGGGAGTGTTTACTACTCAGAATTATGGCTACTGCTTTGGATGGATTAAGTCGTATTTTCCATCGACTGTAATACTGATACAGTTCGTCCAAGTGACGGTTGAGTCGATTTGTTGCGAGGTTAGGGCCTTTGGTTGACGTGTACACCATATATAGCATAGCATATTTGGTTTACTCTCCCGTCCACAGGGCGGGGAATATCGGAGGTGTAAATATTGAATAAGATGGGGCCTAGAATGGAGCCCTGTGGTGCGCCTGCAGCGGCGTGAAAAGTTCGGGAAAGCTTTCCATTCATCCTAACTTGGAAGGTTCTGTTGCGAACGAACTGGTAGATGATGCTACATAGCGTTCTACTGAGGCAAGTATTCAGTAGCTTAAAAGCAAGACCTTCGATCCAAGTCGTATCAAAAGCTTTTTCAATGTCTAGGCTTACCGCAACGGTGGGTTCCTTATTAAAGAGCCGCACGCAGACGTGGTTTTGAAATAAATTGAGAGCCATTGCGGCCTCGAGATCGTTTTGCTATCCGTTTATAAAGGAAAACACTTCGAAAATTGTATCCCAAAGATACACATTTTCGTGCAACAATCTCGATTTTTTGGGTATTTCGAGCGAGATGTTGTATTTACACAAGATAAGAACACAATTTCTTGAATTCTTACGAAACTATTGCGCAGATGTGGGAATGTATCTGCTTTTGGTTTTGTTTTTGCTTAACTCAATGGAATTTTTCAGATAGAGATAACGATCTCTGAATTTTGAATTTTCATGATGCCGTGGAGCAAATGTAGAACAATAAACGAATATTAGATTCGTTTATTGTGAATTTTAATTTTAATTCGGATTTTGGATTAAATTTTGCCGTGGGGGCAAATGTTATGCGATAAACGAATGTTTGATTCGTTTATTGCGAATTTTGGATCATGTTTGGGTTTTTGTGGGTTTTGATGGGTTTTTTGGTTTTAGCTTAAGATAGCTAGGATTTGGATGTAGGAATGGGGGAAAAGGGTAGTAGGGCTTTTTGGAGCACTACAATCTCATGTGACTACACAATCTTGTGGGAGGTTTTTATTTGGTATCGGCAAGGATACGATTTCAATAAAAACTCCACTGTTGAAAAAAACACAAGAACACTAACTGCATCAGAGAAGATGGTATAAGAAAACACGGCATGAGTTCCTTGTTGACGATACTCCACTAACGACACGTCCGAAATTCCTTCGTGGTGCGCACAGTCGTCTTACTGCTAGCAGCAGCCTTTCGTCCAGAAAGAAGTAAATAATAAAGCACTTCGCGTTGTTGTTGGTCACTGTTTTTTTATTGTTCGCATATTCTTTCTGTTTGTTTTACAAATGTTAGTCGCGACTAAAAGCACATCTAGATATTCCAAGAAAGTCAAAGCACTTCGTACAGTTGAACTATTCTAATCGCGACACTGTTCATTTATTGATTAAACGTTCGATTCGACGTGCGATCGTCGTTTTGTAGTACTTATGGTATCGCGAACTCCACGGAGGAAGCATTTTTTTCTCGCACACGAACTCTTCGAATATTTAAATTTGACTCTCGGGTCGGTGCATGTGCACACTTCGGGATTAGAAATCTGACTCGCAGCACAAGTGCTCGCGACAAGGGATGCAATCTCACATCCATCAGTTCGATGGCCGCGAATTGCATAGATAAGGGAAGACTCTATGTGTCCGTATAGGACAAGTGCAATGCCCTGCGATGAGGACGATGATCGGTGGACACCTGATTAAACAGAAGTGCCATCGTCGGGGGCGATGTACCCATACATCATTGGTGATGTATGCCAGAGATCGAAATAGATTTTTGTTTCAAAGTAAACAAAAACGCTATTTCACAGATGATGTATATGATGTGCCTATAAAACAAAATGGGGTCGTCATGGTATTTGCCTAAGATTCCTTGGAAACACCGATGTAGGCGTTATCCAATCTAGCCATATGGCTCCGGTGCACAAGGAGGCAAATTATTTTGTTGACATAAGTCAGCAGAAACGTCGTCGACGGCGGCAAAGGGTCAGGCTGGATGGCTATATGTTTGATTAATATGCGGGTAAGCAAAACGCACAGTGAGATTGTGGGGCTTTTCAGGGCCCGAAGAGCCATGCATCGCTCGATCCCCACCATTCCCAGCGATGCGACTTACCTTGAAGTTGAATCTTCAGCAAGGTTACGCAACCTTGCTACGGCATTAACCGCCAACCAATTCGCTGGAATTAATTCGGTTATCCCCAAGGATAACCGACATAAATATATATTAGGCAGCTTACGTTTTTTGGGTGCTTTTCCAAACCTCTTCCCCACGGTCATTCCTAAAAGCATAATTCACGGCAAGATTATCATCTTGCCATGACATCAATTCATCAGCCGAGCTTCCGCGACCGAACAATGGATGGCACATATCCACCAACACACGCTGATCTTTCCGTGTGTTATTTTCGTACCCATTCATTGACCTAGCATTATTTCGGGTTGCTTGCACAGCTGCAAGCCAGATTTCCAACGGCATGTCTACGAGCTATCTTTCCTTAAGTAAAGAAGATCAAATCAAACATTGGCCTTTCAGGCGCGCATATTTTGCTTGGATCTAAGCATGACCGATTTTATGATCCGTTGCCGTTTCTTGGAACTATCACCAGCATCGGTCATGGCCACCAATTTTAGTTTACACAAAGTAAACATTCAAGCGGATACTTTCGCCTGACAGTGCCCTTCAACGGGATTAACACATCCCTAACATAACATGCATCGAGTCATACGACCGAAATTTGTTTATGCTAGATGATCTAACCCCTGCCATGCCCAATGTCCGATACATTTTTCCAAGATAGATTTCTGCCTTCGGCAAGGGTTTTATTGACTCACGTCAATCAAGAATCTATCCCTTGCGTATGGCGGCAGTTTATCTTGCCCAAACATGTAGCAGCCGATTCGATCTGCTACATGAGTTTTTCTCTTTTTCTTTTGTTTGGACCTTCGCCATTGGCGGCGGCTCTTTTAGTTTTTTTTTTTGTTGTTTTCGTCGGATGTCTGAAAAGAGTCATCCAAGTGGGGTCAGATGATAGCTCCCGAGTATAGAGGTGCGTCGATAAAACCGCGGTACGGATTCCGTGGAGGCAAGTCGGGCATCCACGTTAAATAAATCGACAGTCTGAATCGATCATAAAGTGAAACCGGTTGGGTTTTTTGCGACGTGAATTACTGTTTGAAGAACTAAACCTTTTTTATTTCCAAATAGTGTGCTACCATTTTAATGTTACTGTGCAATCAATATAGAACTCCTATGATTTCCGAATTGTGTTACCGTTGAAATATTACGATCATAAAGGGGAACCGGTTGGGTGTTTGGCGACGTGAATTTCTGTTTGAAGAACTAAACCTTTTTTTATTTCCAAATAGTGTGCTACCATTTTAACGTTACTGTGCAATCAATATAGAACTCCTATGATTTCCGAATTGTGTTACCGTTGAACAATTAAGAACTACAATTACTTGCAAATTGTGATATCGTTTATTGTCTTACAATTGTATTACCATATAAACAATTAGAACTCCTATTATTTCCAAATTGTGTTACTGTTTTGAGAAAGTTAAGATAAATTGTATCCTTAAGTTCACTGTTGAAGAAATATAGAAATAAATAACTATTGAGTTTCGTTCAAATTTATTGTTAATTTTGTTAAACACGGAGTCAGAAGTGAAACGGAACGGTGGTAAGGTTTGTGTGAATCCGTGTCCCTGCTGACACATAACAGGAAAACCTTTGACCAAAACACCACAAGATACTGTATGTTTACTTTAGATCTCAGCCGGGTCATCGTAGGCATGACTGGGGTATGATTGTTTATGGCGAATCATATTAGTGCCCAAATCCCATGATCGGTAGATAACCGATAAAGAAAATTGGTCGCAAGTGTTGCGAACCTCGTGACTGGGACAATAAATGGTTATGAACCGTAGCGAAACCCATCGGCTACGACTGTGTCAACAATTACGCTGGCCAGCTAGTATTTATCTATTATAATTGCTGACAAGCCGAGCCGATGGAGATATGGTACGGCTCATATAATAATTCAATGTGATGCATGCCTTGATAAGGTTTAACTTTCAGGCGTGATGCTGCCGGGGAGCTTACGCTGCCCCTAATTGCAGGTAAGTACTATGGGCTTGGAAGGTGGTTAATTTAAGAGGATGGGCGGTTCTTTGGGAATGTATTAAAGAACCGTCAGAATCTTACGTCAACGATGTTCGATTGGTGCCTTTTGTTTATGAGGGAGCGGGCTACTTGGTGGTGTATTATGCTGTCGAGTGATATCCATGTGACCGTATAAATTCTTTTAGGTAAAAACATCGTGCTTTTCACCGGCAGATCTTTTGACGAACATGATAACTCGAATTCCATTATCTTTTGAGACGTCATGTAGGCTTTCTTTTCTATAGTTGGTTGGAAGATATCTTCCTTTCCAATTATCGAATTGAATGATGAAATTCCGTCAAATACTTCCTCTAGGGTCTTAGAGAGCTTGTCCTTCGTTTCTTCGTCATTAGATTCCGTTGCAGCGTGTACTTTTATAATTACATAATTGTACCACGAACCATGTATTCTTAGCATCTATATCCGGTTATTAATGATGTTCATGGCATTTACATTCCCTCGTTCGAGCTACGACGTGTCTTGCCCACCGGAGTCTACCAAGCTTGATTTTTCTTACAACGTTAGCTTCAAGGTAGATCGCGTACAGCTCGTGGTTGTAGCGTCTCCGGAATCGTCCTCCCTCACATACGGGGCCAACAATTCTCCTTAAGACCCTTCTCTCGAATGCTGCTAGGAGTTCAGAGTGCTTTTTATTGAGCATCCAGGTCTCGGATCCATACATGAGTACTGGGAAAAGCATGGTCTTATACAGTAATAGCTTGGATGTTCTGGATTAATTTCGGGATTTAAAGAGCCTTGATAGACCATAGTAGGCTTTGTTGGATTTGATCAGCCGTTCGCGTATTTCTTCTTCCATATTGTTATCGGCTGCTACTATTTACCCAAGGTAGTTAAAGGATTGCGCTACTTCAAATTCGTGCTCCACTACCCTGATGTTAATTATATAACAACCTATCGGTTTCTTTTCTGTTTGCCGTGTGTATAGTTTCCATTCATACTTTTGTTGTTGTCTTGGGGTTTCAAATAGTCCGATATATCACAGCTCCGTTTTGGTATGGTAATGTCTTCTTACTGCTCTAATTCGACCTAGTATCAGAGAGGCACCCCTATAATACAGCCGGTATTCCCCTGGCTGCAAACCACCCAATGAGAACGGTACGGTTAACACCTTGGATTAGGGGTGGCAGATATTTGTCAGCATAGCCTGAGTAATTCAATTAATTTAAGTCCCCGCACCACGTCAATGCTCCTACCACGTGTTAACATAATCGATATACAAAGTTTAGCAAGGTGAAAAATGCGAATATGACTCATTGTTGTGTTTGTCGTTCAAGCTCAGATCTAGATCAGCGGTTTCCAACCTTTATGCTACCACGCCTCCCCGAAAAAAAAATTTTTTTCGCGCCTCCCCTACCTTTTATTGTTTTAAGAGATTAAATAATATAGACACGTTTTAAAAAATAAAATCTTTATTAAAAAAAAAACTGAAAACTACAATCAACAGAATAATAATAAGGTTTAGCTATGACATATACATACGTGGATATTTATTTTTATATAAAATTATTTTTAAACATTTAAACCAACTACATCTATCGCATACAAATTTAATGCGAGGGTTATTGTTGCTTAACTGGCACAAAGTTTATCAAATCTTGGGGGCAATGTGGAGAGTACCACTCGTATCTCTTTTTCGACTACTAACATGGCTCGATATTTGGTTTTCATTGCAGCCAGTGCCGACAAGCCCGTTTCGCATAAATACGATGTTACAAACGGTAGAAGTGTAGGAAATATCTTCGTCATGTGCCGGCTTTGGCACAGGTTCACAAAGATTTCCTATCATGTTTATGTGTGAGATGCACTTTAAACGCCATGAAATACTCCACCTATTTTCCAACGATCGAAAGTTCACTGTTCAATACAATGAGAAAAAAAAACTCCACGGAATACCTCGGACAATCGTTCAACAAGCAAGAAATAAAACGCACGGTGGTATTGTTTCGTATGAATCTTGTTTATTTTGATTTACCACTAAATTTTGACACTCGAACAGTTAATGCAATTTACAAATGGTTTATTGGTTTTCACAAAACTATTGTTAAATTAAGTTTCACAGTTTCAAGGATCACGTAATTATCTGTGCCCGACTTCGACTCTGGAGTGCACTCCGGTACGCACTCCATTCTCACTCTACTAAGGGGGAAACGCGAACCAGCGATGTGCGATCGTTGGTGATTGAAGTGAGACACCGCGGTGCTGTGCTCGATGCAGAGCCACTTCGCAGCTGGGGTGAGTTTCCTCGAGAGAGAAAGTCTTTCTCTCGTGGTGAAAACAAGGAAGAAGGACTTGGTAATGTATGTGTATGTGTGATCGTGTAGATCATAGTGTTTATCGAGGCGTTTCGGCAAAGGATAAACGAAACCTAAAACGAGAGAAAAAAAAACAAAGGGAGAAGCGACCTAAGGCATCGTTCTGTAATGCGGGTTCAGCTAAATATGTACGCTGCCACTCATTAGGTGCTAATAGGTTTGGGATACATCATACAATTTGTATATCGTATCTTTGGTCGTTGTAAGAAACAAATTCTTTATTTGCATTTGTTTATGCTATTGAATTCGAATCCGGTGGCTAAGCGCGAAGTTGGTGATTGTTTGGAGATTCAAACAAAGGAGCATTTCTGGGTGAAGTGGTTGCAGCTGAATCAATAGTTGCAAGTCATTGAGAAGCAATATAGATGGTTACACAATGACGGTTGTGTATATCATCTATGCCGGTTGTATATGGCATCTATGACGACTCAAGGGACAGATTCCAGTGTGAATATTTACACTACTAAAGAATTCGGTTCTTGGCAGCTAGTCGCGAGTTGCGCTATGCTTTGTTGGTTGGATAAAAGCCGCCGTGGATACAGATAAACTAGAAAAATCTGCCGCGCACGTGTGAGATAGAAAACGTAGGCAGGCAGAGTGCCGTTGATTGTTGCCATAGTTTATTGCGGTTACCTAGTACGGCAACCAAAATGTTTTTCTTTTCAGAAAATGCCGAGATGCCTCGATGCATGCAAAAATGGTGTACCGATTTCTTTCAGGGAAATTGAATAACGCACTAAATGCGTGAATGCCCTTGATGGAAGGAATGCTTGAGGGTGCTAATGCGATTGCATAAGCGAAAAACTATGAGATTTCTGGAGCTTTGGGAGGAAGTTATTGGGGTGATTGAAAAGGTAAGTAGTGGAACCGCCACAGAAGCACTTGTATTGCTTTGCAATACAAAGATTCATACTCACCGCCAAGATTCATCCAAAATTGAATGTAGGTTTCATTTTGAAACTTGTTTTAGTAGGTTATCGCATGTTAATTCTATCAATTTTTCCTTTTCAATGGTTGTCAGCTCAATTCGTCATCTTCATTGTCGATAAATGGATTCTATACCCACAAAAACTTTGAGAAATCAAGGCCTTTAAAATAGTTTCAAAAATGCAGAATTAACCATCCAAATGTTCAATAAAAAGATTCTTACTTGTTTCAATATTGGCTGTGGCCCAGAAATCTTTTGACAGTGAAAACATGTCTAACTTATTCTGCAACCACTCAAAAATTTATCCATTCATCTAAAAAATATTTTATTGATATGAATTAAAATAAATAATAGTTTAAATAAAAAAAATAAAGTTTAAAATATACTAACGATTATTTTCAGAAAGAAATCACGTCAAAAACAATATTACACCCTGCCGACACGGATCAGTTGACACTTTAGCTACGAGTGACATTTAAATTTCAGGTTATTGTTTTCATGCATTTTGTGCATACCGAAACAGAGCGCTTGCAGACGCGCCATTTTTAAATTTCTCCGCTCCAGACAATTTTTTTAATAGGACTTAAATATATGTAAATGTAAAAAAAAAAATAAAAATAAATATTCATGCACTGAATTTTCACTGTTACGTTAAGATATGAAATTTTATTTATTTGTAGATATTAATGGTATAAAAATTAGTTTATTAAAAAATGTTGGCACCTCCTCTGGCAATAGTCCGCGCCTCCCAGGTTGGAAACCGCTGGTCTAGATGAAAGGTAGACGGCCTATAGTTTCATCTAATTTACCTGTACAGAGAGGCTGTCTGTTACCGTCGTCTTGGTTGCTCATTGAAGTAGCTACTTCAATTAGTGACTCTCAACATATCTGCTAGTTGTGCGAACGTTTTTGTGGAGCAAATATACTCAAAGTCGAATGTTATCGATAATTTTTTGAGGCTTATACCCTATTGAATACATTTCTACTGTTCCAATTGGTTTGCGTTATTTTTCTTTTTTTCCAGTAAAAGTATCGAAACTCGAAAGAATAAATGTTATAAAATTTTAACAGCACAGATCTAAGCGAAATTATGTTATTATCAAGAGATTAGGTCTGGTTTATCAAATACCCGATTCCAGATACTAATCTTCATTATCAATTAAATGGAAAAGTGTACGTTTCGGACGTCATTTATTTTATTTATACAGTCTAAAGCATCTCCAAGAACGGATCAAGAATGGCTACTTGCAAAGGACTTCAGCGAAATACCGGGACCATCGAGATCAAAGCTCATTTTTTATCATCTCCCTGGAGGTAGACATTATGATATATTTAATGATAAGAACAAGGTTTTAACAATATAAGTCATAGGCAAATTGCACAAATCAAATTTAAAACAATTACATGAAATTCTTCGGCATGAATACGGAGACATATTTCGTCTGAAAGGCATACTCGGCAAACCCGATGTGGTATTCACCTATAATCCTGTGGATATAGAGAAAGTTTACCGTACTGAAGGTTTGTGGCCAATCAGAAGAGGACTAGATTCTTTTGAATATTATCGTAAACATGTGCGTCCAGATATCTTCCAAAATACAGGAGGCCTAGTAACAGAGTGAGGACTTATAATTCATTTACTTTCTGTCGTACATAACTTTATTGATTCCAAGCCAAGGAAAACACTGGGGTGACTTCCGAACGAAAGTGAATCCTATCCTGCTGAAAGTCCAGACAGTTAAACAGAGCTTACCGGTCATAGATGAGATTGCTTCGGAGTTCATACAAAAGTAATTTACATTTTGGTATGTGATTTAAATTAAGTAAATATTTCCTTATAGGTTAGAATACCTTCGTAACCCGAAAACGAATCGATTACAGCGAGATTTTTTGGAGGAACTAAAATTATGGGCCTTGGAATCAATGACGTATATAGCATTAAATAAGCGACTGGAATTGCTTACTAACTCAGGTGGTAAATCTCCTTTTGCCGCCGACATGTCAGAAAGTGTAGCGAACTTGTTCCAACTGATGTTCGAAATGGATATACAGCCATCAATATGGAAATACTACCAAACTTCAAAGTTTAAACGTCTTCTACAGATATACGATACTATAACTAATATAACTACGACTCTTATAAACGAAGCCGCGGAAAAATTCGGAAACACCAAAGGAGCGAAACCTTCTAGCGTTTTTGAGAAACTTTTCTGCATAGACAAGGATGTGGCTTTAGTTATGGCTGTTGACATGCTAATAGCGGGGATCGATACGGTGAGCAAAATATGATACCCTTTTACAAGCTAAATTTTATTTTAAATATCTCTTCAGACGTCTTCAACACTGGTTACAATGCTTTATTTGATAGCAAAGAATCCTTCAAAACAAGAAGTACTACGTGAAGAAATAATGACCATATTGCCGGAGAAGACTACTCGACTAACAGTAGACAACACAAAAAATATGCCTTATCTTAGGGCTTGTATCAAAGAGTCACTTAGAGTAATACCTATCACCCCTGCAAATTTTCGAGAAACCGGCGCCGACCTTGTTCTTAGTAACTACAGAGTGCCGAAAGGTATCGGTGTTTCTATGGGCAACATGATATTAAGCAACAGCAGCGACTATTTCGCAAGAAGCTCGGAATTTTTACCTGAGCGTTGGTTGAAATCAGGAGAGCAAGCATGTCCTAATGCAAGGTCGACGAATCCTTTTGTTTATTTACCATTTGGGTTCGGGCCACGGACTTGCATTGGCAAGAGAATTGCTCAACTGGAATTAGAGACTCTTATGTCTAAGCTGATACGTAACTACAAGATCACTTGGGAAGGCAATGATCTAACTTATACTAGTAACACCATTTTAGTACCGTCTGGGGAAATGAGATTCAAATTTGAACCGCTGTGAAATAGGTATAATGACATAATGAAATAAATACAATACAATAGTATATTGTAATATATATTCATCGGTTTGTGTGACCGATGAGCAAAATAACGTTGACATATTTACACTTTTACAAAGGGCTGTGAAATAAATACATACTATATAATTTCCAAAAATAATTGTTAAACCTTGGATTCAGAAATAAATAGCATGCAATGTCACATACGACATTTTAAGATCTAAAAACAAAAAAAAACCGAGTTTCTTTTTACAAAAAGTGGATCTATGCCAATTGAACAGACCTTCCATCGTGTACGAGCAGAGTTTTAGAACCAGACGTTACAATAACAAAAGAAAAATCTTTGAATTCTTGATAATCCGGCGATTCGAAGTGACGAAACGAATGCTTGAACCAAGGCAACTGCACTTCGCGTGGGTCGATTAGGTGGAAATAGCAATTAAGCAAAACGAATGATTCGTGCCCGGTAATTGCATTCAATACGGGTCAAAGCCGACTGAGTGGAACGGCGGCGGGTAAACGACTTGCGCTCGAGGTCATGCCAAGTGTAGAGGAATAGAGTGCATCGTTTGCGATTCTTCTTCGATAATTCGGATATAAAAAGAGCGGTTTTATAGGGAATTATGCGATTCATTCGCCGATCGTTCATGCAGTCAGTCATAATCATCGTGTGCTTGTTTATAAATGAAATTGAAAAAAAAAAAAAAGAATTCGTAGACCTTAAGTCGTCGTCGACCTATAGCGGTTTACATCGAATCTTGTGTAATTTTTGTGTGATATATTGCGTTTGTTCGTGCATATTGCGACAAGTTCTGAATACAAAAAAAAAAAAAAAAAACTACAAACACATGTAATTTTCGCTGGATGTCGTAGTCGAAATCTGTCTTCACAGATGCAAGACAACGATCCGAGCGACCCGGGAATACATATTAGAGCGGAAGAGAAGAGCCATCGAAACTCTTCAAAACTCAGCGAAGAATACCACAAATATGGAAAGTCAAGGAAAACACATTGACTACGAAAAAAAATTCCACGAAGCCGTGGAATACATCCAACAACTTACAACACAGGTGAAGCAACTCCGGGAGGAAATTCACTCCCTAAAGAAACCCACCAAAAACAGTGACGATGCCAGTATGGAGATGACGCCCTTTTCCAGCTTAAACCATCAATCATCTCCACCCAAACAACTATCACCAGGCCTTAAGGAATCCACCAAATAAGCTAAGCTAGCACCGAGTCCCCTGCCTGACCAGCACAAAAATGTTCGACCACCATAAATCTGCATAAAAAATGTGACCAGTATCAAGCAAATAATCATAATAGTAGAAAATGCCTTTGGACACCGCAACTTCACCACAAACACTAAAGCCACCTCTGTCTCCATTGCAACAACAACTCTAGTTGATCACAAGAAAACCGTTAGACCTACAAGGCCAGGAACATCATATGCGGATGTCATCAAAAACAATCAAAACACGCCGGCGTCAAACAACCCCAACTCCATTGGCCTCAACCTGGACATCATGGGCTACATCAAGAGTCTACAAACTATGCTTCCTAGAATAAAGCATATGTCGGATATCGAAAGAAAGGTCAGATTCTCTCACTTATAATCTCCCATATTCTTTCCCTCAATGGCTGAACTAACTATAGTCGCCCTCAACGCAGAATCTATATACTCCAACGTCCGTAAGCAACACTTACGGTTGTTTGTTAAAACCGTCTCCCCAGACATCCTTCTCAGAAGGCTTAAGTCCAACTCCCGAGTATCCATCCCCAATTATACATGTATTTCAAATCCCAGAACTGCTGGATCCCATGGAGGTAGCGACATCCTACTAAATAATAAACTTCAATTCACCGAAATCAGGTTCGCCAATGTTTTCAACATTGAATACACGGCAGTTAAACTTTTTTGTGAAAACAAAAAAGTAATCATATTAATATCTATTATCCAATATCCACCCAACACGAGAACCAGACTTCACTGACTCTGACATATCTCAAATAATCAGACAGTCTCTCCCCGCACCATTCATAATCGGGGGAGACTGAAACGCTCGACATACAACATTCAACGACATAAAGAATAACAAATAGGGTTGCCAACTTTTGGACCTCCTCTCATCTCACCCATATACGTACATCGACAGTCCACTACAGCCAACTCGTATCACCAACTCGACGCAGTCAACAACTGACTTCTTTCTCAGGTCGGCTGATGTCTACTCAACGAGCCCCCCCCCCCCCCCCCCCCCCCCAGTATCCTTCCTCTATCCCTCTGATCATGGTTCCGTTCCCACCTCGATCAAAGTTCCCTCTTTCGAACTGCTCTACTCACACAGTCCTGTCCCGAACTTCTCCAAGAGTAACTGGAAAAGGGTCAATAGGGACGTCGCCGAAAGTTTTTCTAACTTGCAAATGTAGTATTCCAGAATACTACTGTCCTTATTAGCTTTAACACTGAATCTCATTACTTATCTAACATATCCTTAAAACTTTCTCCTTACATATCTAACATTCTCATTTAATACATATCATAAATAAACATACACAATATTCTTGATCACCTTATCAACCTACTCAACAACAGTCTTATCCAATCCGACACGGACATAGCCAATTGCCTCGCTGACCACTTCTCAAAGATCCATCAACAAAATGATTCCCTCTCAGTCCCTAATTTTCGAAAGACTGTAAACGGATATATTTCACACAGATTACCCGCATCTTATACTCCTTTCTTTGGGGAATTTAACGACACAAACAAGGCGTCACATCCTTCAGACGCCAGCACATTTCTAACCACAGATGAATTAATCAAGTTCATAAAATCACGACCCAACAAAAAATCGACCGGTCTAGATGGAATACCACACACCACACGTCAAGAAACCGCGTTAACAACTTCATCCCGCTCATCCCAGCATACATTAACAAATGGCAAATTCGCCTCAACCCAACAAAAACCCAGCTAACAGTGTTTAAGGGCAAAACCGCTCACTGCACAAACAACACTAAACGTTGCCACAACAAAATTAAACTCAAGCTAAATAACCACCACCCCCATAAAACCTTCCAAAACTCTAAAATATTTGAGAGTAACCCTTTCCAACGACTGGTCATTCTCAACCCACATCAAAAATTCCTTTCATAAAGCCTCAATACAGCTTAACCTCTGCAGACGAGTGTTGTGGAAACTTAAAGGGCTCTCTCTCAAGGTCAAACAGCTCATCTGCAAACAGATAATCAGACCCACTCTTACTTATGCCTACCCATTATGGTACCGCATTTCACCCTCCCAAATGGAGAAATTACGAGTTTTTGAACGAAAATGTTTCCGATTTATCACATAGATACCATAGTAACAATGATCTTTACAAGACCGCAGGCATCGAACGACTGGATAGACGGATCCTAGAACTGTCGATAAATTTCATAGAAAACCTTCCTAACAATCCCTAGCCGATAATAACAGACCTACCATCACCCTCCACCAATATGGGAACTCACTACGGTAATTGTCTCCAAATCGGGACCCTCTTCACCTCAGGCAGACTGGTCAACGATCTAAATGAGGTCGTGTACCACAACACCGAACAGCCACCCGATCAATTCAAGTACAGCAACATCCAACCGTTCTCCAAGATTCTTTTAATACAGAACCAAATGGCACTCCCCTCCTTCAAGAACATACCTGACCATACCCCTTACTACCCTCAATCAAAACAAGATATCCCACATCCACATAAATAAAAATTGTAAATATTATTTTTAAGTGATCAAAATATATATAAATCCCATTAAATCCTAAGCACATTTAAAAAAGAACTGTTTGAAAAATGTTAACAAATAACATGTAAACACTTATTATGTAACCAATCTATTAAAAGTTCACTGTATTACTTATTGTAACTCTTAATTTTTGGTGAAATAAATGAAAATAAAAGGAATTGGGCAGAGTTAATTGGAGACTACAATAAGGAAGGTATCGGTAATAAATAAAAAAGTCATTAAATAAAGAAGTAATCAGAACAAAAGGTCGAAGCCTCGCATAAGTACAGCAGCCCTTTTGCTTAAGAATAAACGTTAACTAATTAATAATAAAATCATAAAACAATAAAAAGGTATAAATCAATTAAATAAAAAAAACATCTTTTGTTTTTAAATCTCCACCTACTCGCTCTTCCCTCGCTATTGAGGAAGCGTGGCGAGACGCGTCACAAATTTTATGGCAACGGTGGGATATACATACATTCCGCTACTAACCATAAAAACAATAATAACAAACAACAATAAACAAAAACATACCTGGGGCTAAAACACCAGGAACAGTGTAATATTATTAAAAAAAGAAGAAAAAACACAAAAATGTCTTAAGACAGTAAGACCAGGCGAATTCCATAACGCCGGAAGCAAAGTTTGAGCAGTGTTGAAGACCAGGGTACCTTTTTTTCATCTGTAAAGCTTACCTAAAAAAAACCCCATAACTCCCATTCAATCTCTTAACTTCGCTAATGCAATTGCATTAGTGCCTGTAAATGCTGCACGCATCAAGCTTACCGAATTTATTTATTTCAAAGCTTCTGTAAAAGAAAACTTACCATCATGCATCTCTTCGCATACAATTCTCTGTAAGAATTCTTCATTACCTTTTTAGGAATTCCACAACGCCCATTGTTTCCCGCCAATGCATTTGCATTGGCACCTGAAAACATTTCCTTCTCCCAGGACATTTGATGCATACAATGCATTATGTGAAATTCCTAAACAACAATTCTTTAACGTGCATATGCACCATAGATTCCCGACCATTGGGCTCCCTTGTTTCACCAATGCAATTCCGCCGTACATGTGTATACCACATGTCCCTGGCATTTCCTCGGCCGCGGCAGATCTTTGACCATGGGACAAAATCAAATACTCTCATCTTACTCTAGAGTCATAAAACGAATTCCTTCGCATGTAATCATGTATACAATTCGATCCCTTTAGCATCACCAGCGATACACATTTCCCATTGTGTAAATAGAAAAACCATTAGCACTTCTTCCTAATGGCGATACTTTTACTTACGCATACGCACCCTTAAGAGAAAAGTTTTTCTCTCTCTTCTTTTGTTATTAACCCCAACCTAGGATGGAATTCATGTCAGAGTTCTATCCTCGGTGAGTCAAATTCCAACCGCCGGCCGCCTTGGTCGTTGCCACTCCCGCTCTCCGCCGGCTGCGGAGACGCGATAATACCCGGAGTTGTGAGAGGTATTTCGAACTTGTCGGTTTCCAAATGTTTGTCGAGTCTGTGCCGCAATTCGTTTGTAATAGTGAAAGTAAAAGAATTTATAAGTGAGAAAAGTAACCTTATTTGATAACAATAAAAACCAATTGCAATAAATAAAAACAGTGTTTCATTTTACTTTCTCTATTAGTGCATGTTTTTTGGCGAACAGTTTAATTTCTCCTATGCGTGCCGTTTCTCTCTTGGCGAACATTTAGCTGCGCTGTTCGGTGCGTGATCGTCGTTCCTTGTTGGTGTTTTCTTTCGTTAAACCTTTTAGTGACGGTGGAGATGAGGTAGAACTCTCGCCCACACTGGCGTCGCGATCTCCTTCCCCACAAACTTACCTGGCAAAACAAAGCAACATCAACACCAGCAGCGAAGACTTGGCGAGAAACATGAACAACAAGGCAAGGTGTAATATAGCAGTCAAAAAATAGAAGGAAACTGCAGTAATTCCAAGCTTCACATGTACTACTGCCAGCACGACACTAACATCAGCAAACAGCACGTAATATATATATATATTTTTTTGTTTTTGTTAGTATTATATTTCATTTTATTTAAAACATAAGGAGGCTACATACGTTTTTAAGAAAAAAAATATTAACAATATAATACTCGAAAATTTGTAACAAACAAGATCAAATCCAAAAAAAAAAAAAAGATTTTTGTGCCAAACTCCAAGGGGCAGCTTTCGACTTTATCCAGTACAAGACTTTCTCCAAATAGAACCACTTAGTAATGGAACTAGAATCCCAATTTAAGCAACGATGATCACGATCTGCTGCACACGCCGAACTTGCGCCCGCTAGGCAAAGACATAGGGAAACAGTAAAAGAATTTGGTGACAGGGTAACTCAATTATTGTTGCGCTTTAGATACTAACACACAGTACTATTAACAAACAAAACATACAAGATTACTTACTATCAGAGAATAAAAAACTAGCTCCACAAACTTTCGAGGATGGATTAAAAATCCCACTCTGTTACGTAGTAAAATCCCCCATCCCCGATGTCTCGCCAATATACTGATAGATTTCATATTTGTAGCAAATAAATTGAAAGGAATTTTAAAAGTAGAGTTGAGGTTTGAGAACCGGTGATTTACATTTTCGGAGTGGCAATCATTATGGAAAATTTAACAAGCCTCAGGACTTGCTAAATAAGGCCAAGACCGGTTCCAGGTTGTAGTGCCGATGATGATGATGATGATGAATCGTTAAAAGCGAGTGCACGATCCTTTTCGTTCCTTCGTTAATGTGGACTCCGCGGAAACAGCTGCGGCCCGTTTGATTTCGGGTAGATGGAGAGAGAGACGGGTAGTAGACAGAAACTTGTGAAGAGCAGTAGTTGTAAGAAAGAACTTGTGAATAGCTACAAGTAAAGATCCGTTTTTTCGTTTGTGCCCGGAAAAGTATAAAAAAAAGTCATTATAATGTAAAATTAAGAGATAATACGATACGGGGATGTTTTTTCACACACCTATTTGTAATTGATATTGTTTTAAGAATTATCAAAGAAAACGTCTGTGTATTAGTTGAAATAAATTATATATATATTTACTGGAGTGATGTTTGGAATCATTATCCGAAAAACCACAGGTAACCTGTAAATCTCTTTAACTTCCCGTTTCGCAGGGTGCGAATAGCCGGCCGCTAACTGCGGTTGTGCATAACCGTATCTGGTGGACTCCGTTGTCTGTGTATATTCCAAAATTGCATATTTAATAAGAAGACATAAAAGCAACAACAACACTTAAAGGGCTAATTTATGCAACACAACGGCAAGAATATTTATCACGCCGAACATATTCATGCAACACTGGAACAGATACCTGCAACACATTTCTACAACACACATTTCTAAAATTATGCAACACTGCACGAACATAGTTTCGTTACACTGATACCGCTGACTGGATAGATTACATCAGCACATTTAAGTACACTTAAATACAGGAACACTTTTATTATATATATCATCGAAACATATTATGCTACACTAAACTGAGGCACACATCATTGAGACATTTGAGGCGTGCCATTCCAAAACTAACTTTCTCCATTTAAAAAAAAAGCGAGATATTGGTACCACTGTTTTTAGTGGGTTAATATACGTGATTTTACAAATAAAAATCATTCCAAAAACGCCTTTATCCTCGCCTAATTAAGTAAAGAAAACCTGGTGTCATTCCAAAACTTACTTTATTTCGTTGAAGGGACGTGTCAAAACTAACATAATCCAACAACCAATAGGAAGCGTTTGTAAGATCACGTGGTATACGTTGCAACCAATAGAAATCATGACAGCGTTTAATCAGTTTCTTTTTTGATAAACATAGTTTAGTAATCATTTTATTGCCGGTTTCTCTTATAATTTTATTGTAATAATATTTTATTTATTTAATTACGTTCATATAATATCATAATAATGGATGTTCATATTACTCCTACAAGCCCTGGAGGTTCAAGAAAAAGAATCTCTAATCCTGATAAATGGGCAAAAACAAAGAAGAAAAAGTTAAGGTATGTTCCTTCGATCTTTCAAGATTTTTATTGCTGATAGTATCTATTTATTTACTATTTTCATGTCGCATTAGGAAATATTTTGAATGTTGATAAATAGCTATGAAAACGATTGCTTTAAAAATGATTTTATTTTGTTTTGTTTTTAGGTACAGCGCAAAGTGTCTACCACTTTATCCACAATTCAATCACAAAAAAGTGCTACATACAGATGTAAGTTACTAAAGATGGCAGATATTCAACTGTTCCACACAATTTTTTATAAAACTAGCGTCAAGACTGAACAAGATTCTTTTATTCTGAAACACATCGAAGTCAGTAAGCCAAAAAGATCTAGATCTGAAAAGAATACTGCTCGAAATAATGTAAGTGTTAAATATTTTGTGCAAGTCAAAAACACTGAACGTTTTAAAATACAAGTATGCCAGAAGACATACTTGGGTATTTTGAACAGAAGCCGAATTCGAATAAATTTAATTGCTAAAAAGTACCTTGCAACTGGAGAAATGCCAAAAGAATTACGCGGTGGAGCACGTCCCAATGCAAAGTTTACACAAAGAAGGGACAGTGTAAAATCATTCATTGAAAAACTGAAATGCATTGAATCCCACTACTGCAGGGGTAAGAGTACTCGACGTACTTAAGTAGTAATCTGAACATTGCAAAAATTTTAAAAATGTATAACAGCTACGTTTGTGAAAATGATCTTAGAGCCAAACGTACTTTTTTTTAGAAACATTTTCAACCGCTGTTATAACATAGGTTTTGGAGCACCGGTAACTGATGCTTGCTCACGCTGTATTGAACTGAAAGAAAAAATCAAAACAGAAACTGATCTATCTAAAAAAACTGAATTGATGATGGTTTTGAGAGTACATAAGTTAAAAGGCAAGTCTTTTTTCAATAAGTTGAAGGAGAATAGAGATGGGCTTTTAATATTGTCTTTTGACTGCCAAAAAGCTTAGTCAATCCGAAGGTTCCGGATCAGATCGCTTATTATAGTAGACAGTTGTAAACATACAACTTCACTGTTGTTAAAGGGTGTTCAACGTCTCCAATGAATAAAGAAAACGTGTTTATATACACTTGGATGGAGCATGAATTTAAAAAGGGATCCAATGAGATTAGTTCTGCCGTGTTTGTGTGCTGATGGTTGCGGTGGACAAAACCGTAATAGTATTCTGATCTTTATGCTGAGTTATTTTTACGTACGGTAGCACCAAGGAATATAACACAAATAGAGGTGGTATTTCCCATACCACCCTGATCGGGTTTTTGGTAGAATGGAGAAAGTATTTAGAAGAATGCCTACGATTTGCAATCCTGTGAAATATGTTGATGTTTTTCGCCAACATGGAAACGTTATTACTTTAGGAAAAGACTGTGTGGTGCAAGATTGGAAAGCCGCACCTGTTGAGTTTCAAAAGCCAACAAGTGGATGGCATTTCAAATTTAATTCTGTAAGAAGATTTTTTATTCGACGACTTGGGAAAAAAAATTAAATATTGGTGTGGGCGGCGAAGAAAATTACAATGTTGATAACTCTGTTCCAATATAAAATAAAATTTTTATGTTACACTGGCCCTCGTCCTCCACATTTTATGTTACACTGGCGCTGCGGACAAACACCTTCCCGGGACAATTGGCATAGCAACTATATCCATAACCGTGTATAATTACAATTTCTGTAACACTTTTGTTTGAGAATTTTTATTTATTTTGTGTTAGGATCAATTTTGTTAATATTGTTCTGTAAAAAAAAAATTCTAGTTAATAAGTTATGAATTTCGATGCATTTGAATACGATTAAGTTTTTCTTTTTCATAATATTCCTAACATTGATGGCATGAATGTGTTAACGTCCGGCGCCGTGCTTCCTCTATCGAGGAAAGAGCGGGGACCTTTTATTATTCCTTTATTAAATCTTCCTTCATCAATTCGCGTTTTGTTTTATTTCAATTCTTGATATAAAGTTGTCCGGTTTTGAATTGAAAAATGCTTCTTCTCAACTTCCTCAACTCTTTGATTGGCAACCAACTAACTGAACTCAACTCCAAACTCAAACTGATTTTACAATATAAATTTCTCTATACTTATAGAACATTGTGTTCTAATTTACTGGAAATTATAACATGAACAAAACAACTTTTAACAAGGTCTCTGTGACTTTTAACATGAATAAAATTTGGACGAAAATCAAAGTTACTATGTTTTGAATGAATAAAAAGGTGCAGGTTATTAAATGTGCTGTAACTGGCAATAATGTGAATGTTTATGAATGGTATGTATTAAGTGAGAATGTAATATATGTTAAGGGAAGTTTTTAAGGATGTGTAAGGAGATTCAGTGTTAAATTTAATAAAGGGTAGTATTCTGGAATACAACAAATGTGTTTCTTGTAGAGGAGTTAATGTGATCTCGTATCGTGGGATCTTCTTTATTTTTATTTTTAAATCGCGGAATATAGTTCGTGTGGTTGAAATTTTTCTCTGTTGCAGGTTCGTGCCTCTCTCTCTCTCTTTTTCTCTCTCCACCTCTCTTTCGACTGTGAGGGACCGCGTTTATTCTGATTTTGCTGTTAGCTTCATCATTGAAGTGCACTTCTTTTTTTTTTTGTTGGTTATTTATTTTGTGCTTTTCGTGATTCCGTTCGCGGCCCATCCTGTACTCCTAATGGATATTGTTGAATTCTGTTCTTAGTATTTCGATTGGCATTTGTTTTTGAGTTGAGAATGAATTGATATTGGAGTTGGGTTATGTAGCGAGATTTTGTTGTTTTTTTTTTGGGATCTTTGTTAGAATTTGTTATTTATTTATTTATTCTGCAATTTAGTGTTCGCAGGGTGTGCTGATACTGTGCGTTATATTTTTTCGGTTTTCGGTTGTTGTTGTGTATATAGTGGATTATTTCTGTATTGTTTGCCGTCTTTCTATCGCCCCGATGATAGTTGATAGGGAATTGATTCCGGTACGTCTTTAGTTGTGTTTTACCTCGAAACTATAGTGTCGTCGGCTAGGGCGAGCCTCCGAAGGGAAAACACTGGGCGCGATGGAGGAGGAGTCCGACCAGAATATCTTTTGTTTGCATATTGTTACACCTCGTCTAACACCCTCTCTTAAATAATACAACAAGATCACACATACAAACAATAAATCTTCATCCCGAACATTTTGCATACAATGCAATACTTCATTCAATTCATATCACAATAAACGCAAATATCAAATCTTCATCCCAAACATTTTGCATACAATGCAATACTCGCGTTCATTCAGAAGCAAAGCCCTCCCCACGAACAATTAATTCATATCGCAAACGTTTCGATAATTTCCCATCCATGCCAAAGCATATCAAAGCTTCGGATTACGAAAAGCAAGCAAGCACCTGTCCACAGACCTACACGGTCTCATGTTACAGATACACTTGTTTATAAGTGTGATACATGACATGCGAGCACAGGCGGCATTTTCAAAGACCACCGACGACGAAGCAGTTCAACGGCAATGAACTGCTGACTTCGGCGAAGTATCGACCGTAGCGAAAACACTAAATTAAACGTATGATACGATTGCACATAGAGCAATGCACTGTAATTGGTTCGGTCATTGCTACTGCAAATCGGATTAACATTTAAATTGATTCCGCTGCACTTTTTTTTGCAGAAGAAATTAAGTGGTAATTAAGAAATTGCGAATGGCAGGCGATTAGCCTCGAAATAGGTTACGCATTCGGTGAGGAAAAATGCACCATATGCATTTTTGTCGCATTAAAGTGTTACATAAAGTGGTTGCAATTGAGTGTTTTTTTTTCTCTGGTTGACGAAAGGTGCGGCCATCGGAACTGCACAGCGGGCTCTCGTACTACCAAGTAAATTATTTACCTTAATTAAGAAACTATATACAAGTGAAGTTTTGTTATCAAAGTAATTCTGCCAAGACTAATTAAGAAACCACATACAAGTGAAGTTTTGTTATCAAAGTAATGATGTTAATACTAATTAAGAAACTATATACAAGTGAAGTTTCGTTATCAAAGTAATGCTGTTATGACTAATTAAGAAACTGTATACAAGTGAAATTTTATTATCAAAGTAATGCTGTTAAGACTAATTAAGAAACTATCAAAGTACAGCTGCTAAGACTAATTAATAAACTATATACTAGTGAAGTTTTGTTATCAAAGTAATGCTGTTAAGACAAATTAAGAATCTATCTACAAGTGAAGATCTGCTGTCAAAGTAATGCTGTTAAGACTAATCAAGGATCTATACGCAAGAGAACAAATGTAAAGTGATGTTGATGTGAAGCTGTTGAGAATAAAGGAGACGATTTGTGACACTAAAGAACGTGCTGTTTTAATTACGACCCGTCTGAACCGGAGGAAAGCAGAGAGACAACAGGAGAAGCCACAACCACGCAAGACAAGTCCCCAGCAGAACAACAGGCAAACCCGGAAGGAAGTCCATTTACCCAAGGCACGTAAGCAACCTTTAGTCAATAAGCATTAAACCCCGACACGGCATCTTCAATGAACCAATAAGACAAACTTTAGTTATTAATTATTAAATCCCGACACGGCATCCCCCACGAATAAAATTTACAATTCCTAATGAATAAAAATTAAAATATGACAATCCCTACTAAATAGGTACTACAATCCTTAAAGAATGAATGTAGAAACTAGATACGGCGTTTCCCAGTGAATAAATAACCCAGCTACAACCCAATTCTGCAATCTTTGTTGGAAACCAAATGTCCTCCAACGTGATACAGGAGCAAAATAAAATAAAACCTCTTCAGATAACTAAATATTAAATGTTAATGTCAGAGCGTTACAGCCTGATGTTACATTTTGGCGCCGAACGTGGGGCATTAGGGAAGCCCAAGTTTGATAACTAAAGCAAACAAGTGTACCTGTAACACGAGACCGTGTAGGTCTGCGGACAGGTGCTTGTTTGCTTTTCGTAATCCGAAGCTTTGATATGCTTTGGCATGGATGGGAAATTATCGAAACGTTTGCGATATGAATTAATTGTTCGTGGGGAAGGCTTTGCTTCTGAATGAACGAGAGTATTGCATTGTATGCAAAATGTTTGGGATGAAGATTTGATATTTGTGTTTATCGTGATATGAATTGAATGAAGTATTGCATTGTATGCAAAATTTCTGGGATGAAGGTTTGATATTTGTGTTTATCGTGATATGAATTGAATGAAGTATTGCCTTGTATGCAAAATGTTCGGGATGAAGATTTATTGTTTGTATGTGAGGTATTGTTGTATTATTGGTTGCGTGATCTGGTTGTATTATTTAAGGGGGGGCGTTAGGCGAGGTGTAACAATATGTTGTCGCTTCGTGTCGTGACCCTCTGCTTCCGTTAGGGTGATGCCGACTGTTTGCTTGGTATTATTTTTTTTGACGGTGCCCTTGGTCTGCCCCCGTGTGGATTTGCGTTAGTGTGAGTTTGGATACACGGCCTACTGATCCTGAAGAGGCAACGGCAGAGGGAGCACAGAGGGGACACTCCTTCCCGGGCACAGCCCGAGATGTTCTGTGAGCCGCTCGGTGCCGCGGTGAACACAGAGACTTTCCATGATTCGTGCGGCGACCCCATGGACGCCCCCCCCTCCCCCGACACAAAATTCCACCCGCTGTCCCAAATTCGCGACCGGGAACATGGAGGACACGCCGAGAGCGTTGTCCGCGGCCAGGGGGCGAGGGGTGGGTCTTCAGCCATGTCCTGCACCGACCATATTGGGCGCGGACAGGGTCTACGAACTTGTCTCGAGGGCGGTCCCGATGTTCTCTGGACAGCAAGGCCCCAATGCCGCCGAGAAACTTACCCTGTTTCTCAAGGGCTGCAAGGGGACCTTGGATTGTTTGGCGGAGGAGGGGGAACATAGCTTCCTCCGATGGCTACCCACTAGACTGTACGGCGAGGCCTGCCGCATGTTCGAGGAGCGACCCCCCGCGACCTTTTTTGAAACGGAGGAACGTCTCAAAGAGGCCTTTGAGCCCGGAGTGTCATACAAGGAGTTGTGCGCACAACTATCCACGATGCGACAACTCCCCACCGAGGACGCCATGGGTTTCGCTTCCCGGGTGAAGTGGGCTATTGCACGATGTGAGGAGGCCGCTGAGCGCTGCTACGTTCGGCGTGGTAGGGCTGTCTTTGCCAGCCAGTTGGAAAGGATGGCGAAGCCAGTGTTAATTAAGGGCGTAAGGGAGGACGGTCGCAAGTACTTCCTCCTTACGTTGAGTGAGCCCTCTTTTTATGGGCTGGTGGCCCACCTCGTTCACTTCGAGCGTTCGAGGAGGGAAATGCTACAGCAGGACGGCCCTTCTCTTGTTGACGGCCTTCAGTCGCCCAACCCTTCGGCTTTTAGCCCCGGCCACTCCGCAACATTTATGGAGCGCTCCTCAGCGTCGGCACCGGATTTGTCGCGATTGAACCCACAGGCTGCATCGTTTGTCGTCCCTGCGCCGGAAAAACACCATAACCACCAGTGTGAGACTAGGACTTTCGCTCCGGCTCAATCATTTTATCCACAGGAATTTTACCAACCGGGTCCACCCGCGAATGCTTGTAAATATGTATACGGCCACTTCTGGCGGAGGAGCATGGAAGAACACAATTTCTTCTTCTGGCCGGAATGAAGTGCCACAGGAATCGGCTCGGGGGCAATACATGCCCCAAAACCAATCGAGTCGGGCTACTGGCGGTGTGTTCGGTGTGTCCTTCGACCACACCCAGACCCAATGGGGTCAACCCCAGTATGCCCTTGGAGAGCCCACACGGCCTTCCCCGAATGAGCCGTCCCAAGATCAGCCACAGGGTGGTCATGCACCCGCGGGATCGGGGGCACATTTCCCGCTGGCGGTGGCCGTTAAGCAACAGGTCATATATATATATATATATATATATATATATATATATATATATATCATCATCATCGGCACTACCACTGGAATACGGTCTTGGCCTTATTTAACAAGTCTGCGGCTTGTAAATATTTCCATAATAATTTGTTTTTCCGGGCAAGCTTATTAGCCTTGCGCCGTATATATATATATATATATATATATATATATATATATATATATATATATATATATATATATATATATAATATGTATATATAAGACCCAAAAACTCATAAATAAAAGTATTAATAATGAACACCCATAAACAGAACAAAAAAAAATGCTAAAGATATTCAACTCAAATAGGACAGACTAGAAAATTTCAATAATATTAAATATTTTTCTTTGTCATTTAAATAATTATAAGTATATAACAAAGTTCTGTCGCCGAAAGGCAAATTATACAATAGTTCTGTAATGTTTAGCTTAGAGTGTCTGTGTACGACCAGTAAATTATAATATAAGATAATTAAGCTAGAATTTAACCATTTTTTGTCTAGCATGTAATTTAGAAACTAAGAATATAAAAAGAAAATAAAAAAATGTTTCAAAAATGAAAAAGACAGACTAAATTAATTAAAATCAATCATTGATCTCACCCACTGTAACAAGAAAGGGAAAGAATCCATACTTAGAATGTATGGGGAGTACAATTATTTATTTTTCCTCGAAGGAGACGATCTGACGTTCACAGAGACCTTAAGACATAAGATCATGGCCTATTCAAACAAACCCACTTTATTCGTCAAACCATGACACGCAGAAAAACGATATTCACAGACAAGTGAATGAAATGCTACAAAATGATATCCATTCAGCCTAGTGCAAGCTCATGAAACTCGCCTTGGTCGTGGTGGATTTTCGAAAACTAAACGAGTTGACAATCGCTGTTGCATACCCCCTGCCAAATGTTACCAATATATTATTATAATTTCTTTTTTATTTCATTTCTCTCGGGAGAGGTGAACCTATACCCCCGACACAGCGCTCCTAGATGCCACCAAATAACTGTTGCAGTTCTTTTTTAACAGTTGCAGATTGTAACGCTCTCGAAACACTCGCGTGGGAAGGGAGTTCTACAGCTTTCCCGCTCTGTAACGGAACGAGTTCTGATGCGGGGATGTACGCGCCGTCGAGAGATGAACCCCAAATTGGTGCAATACAAATTATATTGTCTTGTAAAGCGCATACAAACCGAATTGCGCGGAACAATGCCACAAATCTCCGAACAACAGTACTCGTGATTATATCTGTAAAACAGACAGAGGTCGGCTACGCACCTTCGATGTGATAGCGACTGTAGTGCCGAAGTCAGTGCCGTGTCCCAATCAGGCGGATCGCTCGCCTCTGTATGATCTCAAGTAGGTCGAGGGTATGCTTAGGAGCAGAGTCCCAAACATGGGAGCAATATTTGAGCGCGGGTCTAACTTGGGGTTTATACAGAAGTAGAAGTTGGGCCGGAGTAAAATATTTCTTGGCTCTAAAACGATAACTTCGTTTTCAAGAGGCAGATCTGGTGACGTTCGACATGTGTTCATGCCACGATACATTCCCACAGAACGTGAGAACGGTTGGCGCCAGGCTAACAATCATGCCCGTAAAAACAAATTATTATGGAAAACTTAACAAGCCTCGGATATGAACCGGATAGACGACGACCAACCACGGAAACGAAAATGGCTAAACGATTTGAGAATTTTCTCATGGAACGTCCACTCACTATACAGAGCTCGAGTTACACAGCAGCTAGCCGACGCCTTGTCCGAATATAAGGCTGACATAACAGCATTACAAGAAATTGGATGGACGGGGAGTGGTGTTATTCAAAGAAACGAGTATGACATTTATTAAAGGTGTCATGCAAAATACCATGTGCTCGGGGTAGGCTTTCTAGTAAGCCAAAAATTGAAGCCTGCCAACATCGGCTTTAATGCAATAAACGAAAGGCCATGCACTCTTCGAGTGTGAGGCAAGTTTAAGAACATAAGCCCCATAAACGTTCACGGACCTACAGAGGAGTCCCCTGACGACGAAAAAGAAGAATACTACGAGAACGTCGAATGGGCCTTCAATGCCTGCCCAAGATACGATGTAAAAATCATTCTTGGTGATTTGAATGCGAAAATAGGTCGGGAGCCGGTTTTCAGGCGCTACGAGGGTTCTCATAGTTTCTCATAGTTTGCTTGAGAACACTAATGACAATGGACTACGCGTCATCGAACTGGCAGCATCAAAAAACTTGATCGTTGCAAGTACAGTGGCATATTTTTTCGGGACTCTCAGCTCAACTACAATAGGGTAAAGTCTTTGTCTTGTGACTGAGTCGTAGGGTCTTTTGAAGTCAACGAACAGTTGGTGAACCGTCTCTCCGTATTCCAACTTCTTTCCCAGCAGTTGCCTTATTATGAACATTTGGTCGCTTGTTGACCGGTTCCTACGGAATCCGCATTGGTAGTCTCGTAGTCTTTCTTCTACGTATGGTGTGATTCTCACCAGTATGACATTTGTTAGTATTTTGTATGTGGTTGGGAGCAATGATATTCCTCTGTAGTTTTTTGAAAATGGGGACGACTATTGAGATTTTCCATTCTTCCCGAGTGACTTCCTTATCCCATTTGTTTTGATCGGTTGGTGGATCTTTCGAGCGGTTGCATCTTCTCCATGCTTCATAAGCTCCGCCACTATGCAGTCGGAGCCTTGTTGTTTATCAACAGATTTACTGCGTCTACAACTTCGTTGAAAGAGGGCTCTGGGATCTAAGATTCGGCTGTATTTACGTCTTGTACGTTTATTTGTGGTTGATGGGTGCGCATATTGAGCAGGTTTTTGAAGTACACGATATTGTTTGTTTGTGTGGCCAGACAACCGTTTGTGTCTCGAATTATTTTGGCTCTACCTCGGTAGGTAGTTCTAATTGAGTTTATGTAGGTTTATTTTTATACATACTTCTAATGTTCTTTGCTCTGGCATTTTCGAGGAGTTTTTCGATCCGAGTCTTCTCTCATTCGCGTTTTTTGGGTTTGAAAAGTTTCATAGCCTCTTTTCGAATTGTCGCGTATCTCACCGCGTTGACTTCATCATATCTTTCTAAGTGGATCACTCTGAGGCGTTTATGTTGTTCAATCTTCGCCCTGCACTCATCGTCAAACCCAGGTTTGATCTTAATTGTTTTCTTAAATCCTAAAACCTTTTGGGCTGTTTATTTGATTGTGTCTTTGATCGATCCCCATTTAGTATCCACACTATTGGCCTCCTCTTCCTCACTACTCGCATTCTGTAGGATGCTAAATCTCTTCGTTAGTTCGTCTTGATATTCAGTCCTTTTGCGCAGGTCTTTTGGTTTATCAATGTCGAACTTTTTGATATGGTAAGGTCTGCTTACTGCTATGATTCACCCCAGTGTCAGAGAGGCGCCGCGGCGGTTCCGCCAAATCCCACGGTTCGCCTTCCTGAAAAACCCCCATAATCATCACCCAAGACGCATAAGTCTTCGCCAATGCGTTCGCATTCAGCTCCTAAAAATGCTGCGCGCATTTAAGAGATCAAATCTATGATCTTTAAGTCCCTGTAAAGAAAACTTACCTTCATGCATTCTCTTCGCATACCACTGCTCCTTAAGATTTCTTTATCAATTTCGGCATCTACGTCGCCAGTCAAACTTCCTTAGATGAATTCCGGTAAACAAAATAATTCTGTTTACATACATTGTAACCTTCATGACAGGGATAATAAATATCGTGCCGTCTATTTTCCCAGGCTCGATGGTGTACAAAAACTATCTACACACACATCGGCTGGCGACCCCTTTCAGCCACCGATAAACGGTCTAACGCAGATGCATGTAATTAGCACCATTTGCGTTGAGACTAATCTCTTACCAATCACCAAAACGTATCGGAAATACGTCTCCCATTTAATGAGTTGCAACTTGTTTACTCAGTTGAACTCCCAGGTCATAAATCTCTTTTATCCTACATAGTTCTGGATCCGTTTCCCAGTAACCTTCTCACATAAACAAACATCTCTACGATCCTTTCCCTTTCTTTGTGTTTCAGGTTATTCATCATGGCGTTGATCTATGAAAAGAACCGACGTACACACACACTTGTGTATCGTGAAGATCTCCTCTATGAGATCGGTTTGGTTGCTCAAAAGAGAGACTTTACGTCTCTCTTGGAACAGGAAATGCACCCTTAATTTAAGAGAACCAATTTCACTGCTGAATTTCTTTTAACAACTATTGAATATCGTTGAGTCCTTCACCATCCTTCGACCCGAGGAGGGCGAGGCTCCATCGCTACCCTGGTGCGCACAGGGAAGCGATAATCAAGTATAGTCGTTTATGCCGTTGTCTCCGCGAGTCAATATTATTTTCCTTAATTGAATACACAATATTCAATTATATTATAGTTTTTTACTTTGCAACCATAAAACGTTCGTTCAACATTTGTTTATTCATTTAATTGTAATCCCGAAAACAGCGCGTAAACTAAAATTAACGTTAAACAAAAGTGAATATAATAAACTAACATCAATCCTGTGTTTAATATTACCGCGTTACCTCGGCGAACAGTTTATGTCTCCTGTTGTTGCTCTTCTCTCGGTTTAGTTTACGGCGGCGCAATGGACGACAGTAAACGGATGTTGGCGGAGGAAGGGAACGGAGTACCCATGCAGGCACATTACTTCCTCCTCACAGCGCCGTCATAATACAGCTAGTATATCCCTGACTGCAGATGGGAATGGGAATGGTGAAGCGTAACACCCTGGATTAAGGGTGGCAAATCTTTGTGTGTTACTCCTAGCTAGCCTGTCTGACATGGCTGACCCTACTGGAAGCATATGGTATCGTCAGCATAGACTGAGTGATTTATTATAGTTTAAGTCCTGCACCACGTCAAGGGGTCTACCAAGCAGGGGAAGAGAAGAATCAGGAATTATTTTATATCATTCATAGATGTTTATGAGATTATGCGGCGCCATTTGTGTGGTGCCGTCGTTCGTCTTATCCATCCAATTCAATGCCACATCCATTATCATGTACAAAAGCATGATAACCCACTAGCCCCAGCATTCCATGCATTTGAATACCGCATCCCAGCACAATTTATGACTGGGCGATAAATACACAGTTTATCGTCATGCCGCCATCACCACCAACAGGATCGGAATTTTCCCGCAACCGGAAAATTCCAATTTGCCATCAGCAAACATCTTCAACAACAGAAGGTGCGAATTGAATTGCCGCCAACTCAAAAAGGGACCACCATCAATGTAATGGTTCTATTTTTTGTGCAAGAATGTGCGTCCCTTTTAACTTTGTTTTCTGTGCACACCAGTAGTTGGTGTGTATCATAAAAATGCAAGTACTGTAAAGGAACTCTCCTTCCTATTGTCTTTGTTCTTACTCATGTTTATTGTAAACAGGAATCTTGCAATCCTATAGTCAAGATTAGAGATATGATCTCTGTATCCTATGTATGTATGCATTAGTAATGCTCTGCTGCGAGCATGAATTTTGTATCGTTTAGATGTAAGAGTAGTAGTATAGGAAAATTGTATATATAGTTTAAGGATTGAAAAATAAAATTCCCTCCCAAATGGAGAAATTACGAGTATTCGAAAGAAAATGCTTTAGGTATGTCTCTGGGTTACATCGTCGTCCTAACTCCTATAAGTACTATAGTAACGTCGAACTCTACAATACCGCTGGTATTGAGCGCCTCGGTAGACGATTCCTCGAGCTATCTATCAAATTTATCGAAAACCTACAAAATAATCCCAATCCCATAATAACCTCGCTCTTAGAGAACCCTCTAGATATCCGAACTAACTACCCCAACAGTCGCTACACCAGAGCTATCTTCGCCTCAGGCAGACTGGTAAATGATTTAAATGAGATCATATACCACAACACCGAAGTTACCCCTAACCAGTTCAAATACTGTAACGTCCAACCATTTTCTAACATCCTATGCTTTTCCAACGAACAACCGGAGAGAAATACTCTACCTCTAACCCATAACTGACCTCATTCCACATCCTTTATTCATAACATATATCCCATTAATTATAAAACTTTGTTTATGGCTTTATGAAAATCATACTGTAATCACGCTAAATTAGGTTAAGTTATTTATATAATTAGGATTAAGTTTAGATTAAGTAAAGCTGAAAAAACAAATTCCTGGTTTTCTGACCTTTTCCAGGAAGACGCAACCCTACTAAATGTATAAACACACATCTAGCCTGTAACTCTTAAAACATTGTTTGGAAAATGTATTATAATAATAATTACATGTAAGCAATTGTCACGAATTTAATTTTAAGTCACTGTATTACTTAAATGTACAAATTCTAATCATGGTTAACAAATACAGTTTAAAAAAAAAAAAAATAAAAAAAATAAAATAAAATTAGAATACATCCGACAGTAACCCCGGCGCGTTCTCATTTCTCTTGATTTTCAGGTTCCCTGCTTTTTTGTATGTACTCTGAGATATTTAGTGGCGTTGCGCCCGAATATCAACAAAAATTATCACACTATGGGTGTTGCACCCTAGTGTATATTAGGGCTTGAAAGGTTAGGTGCTTTAACAGGCACAAATACATCAGGTCAAAAGAGTCCTGATACAAACATTTGGTGACCCCGACGAGATAGTTTCACATTGGTTGCTGCCCTCTCACCGGAGGTAAGGAGCAATATCGGTGAAGACCAGTCACGGACAGCGCATCCCCAGGCGATCAAAAATCGCCAAGGCAGCTACCACCGAGGTAGACGACATCCGTGGGCGTGTTTGCGAACACACCCATTCAACAATACCACGCTCTTTCAGCAGAAAGGAGGTGGTAGAACTGAAGGTATCATGGACGCCCGTGATATGACCAAAGTCCTAACCAGGCAAAAGGCCTTACAACGCGAGCTGAACAAGCTCAAGGCAGCCAGTGGCAAGAAATGGACCAACACGTTGACTCAATTCGACGACAACCATCAGGAGATTATTGAGAATATTAAGGTGGATCACGAATACATCCGCCTTAATACGTTCGAACAGGTACAATCGATGTACCAACAACTGATGGCGACGGCGCCAATAAAACGGCAGTCCGAAGGTGCAAATGACTCGGTGTGCAGCCCACGAACAGACGGCCAGGATATGGAGGACGACAGCGCTGCCCAGGAGGCCATTAGAAGTATCCGACGATACAAACTGAAGAAGGAGACCCTCATTCGGACGCTTGACAGAGCGCGAGCAATGAGGGGAACAGCGCAACTGAGCTTCCACCAGGAACTCCAATTCTCGACCATCACACGGCTCTGGGCAGATCTGGAAGAGTTGCATCTACGGATTGGAGAGCTGGTCGACGATCCTGAGACGATAGGATACGACAGCCTCACCCATCAAGAGCTAGAAGAACAAGTCGAGTTCTCATTGGTCAGTTTACGCAGCTCCCAACATGAGACGAGCCAACAGCAACAGAGACAGATCACCTCGGTACCAAGCGGCCAATTGCCGAAGATCACCATCCCAAAATTTGATGGGGATTATTCAACGTGGAGACAGTTTGCCGATCTGTTCGGAGAAATGGTGCACAAGCAGCCATTAAGTAATTGTCAAAAGATGTGGTATTTAAAAACCAATCTGACCGGAGAAGCCTAAAGATTGGTCCGACATTTTACCACATCAAACGACCAGTACGATGCGGCATGGCAGATGCTGCAGAATCGCTTCGAGAACCACAGATTACTGGTTGGTTCACTGCTTAATAAACTTTTGTCCCAGCCATCACAATCAACGACTGGGTCGAATTGTGCGCACATAAAGGACCTGCATGACACTACGCAGGAATGTCTTCTAGGTTTGAAGAACCTCAACATTGACACCAGCAGTTGGGATGCTCTCTTGGGGAACATATTGTTGCAAAAATTGGACCGCAACACCCATTCCCTGTTCGAGCAAGGCCTGGCAAAACCAAAAGAGATCCCATCCATCAAGGAGCTGTTGGCATTTCTGGAAGTGCGTTTCCAATCCCTGGAAGCAATCGGGTCCAAGGAGCATAAAAAGGATGAGCACAAATCCCGAACAACCTTGACGTCAGCCGTAGCCCATACCACGCTCAAGAAGGTACAACAGTGTGCTGCCTGTGGAAAGGCACACGCCCTCTATCAATGTCAGCAATTCCAACGACTGACGACGGACCAGAAGATGGACATCGTGCGCAAAGCAAAGTTATGTCGTAATTGTCTCCAGCAGGGACATTTTGCAGACAGATGCTTAAAAACTAGATGTAAGGAGTGCAATCAAAAGGACAACACGTTGCTGCATCCTCCAAACAATACACATCGAGCTCCGACTGTAGTGCTCTAAAAAGCCCTACCACCTTTTTCCCCATTCATACATCCTAATCCCAGAAATCCTACACCAAAACATTAAATCCTATCAAAATCCTGAAAAACCAAAACTAAATCCAAAATTCGCAATAAACGAATCAAAATATTCGTTTATCGCTTTGCATTTGCCCCCACGGCATAATTTAATCAAAAAACCAAAACTAAAATCAAAATTCGCAATAAACGAATCAAATATTCGTTTATAGCTTTGCGTTTGCCCCACGGCATAATCTCAATTCAAAATCCAGAAATACATTTCAATCCGGTAATTTCCCCAGAAAATTAAACAAACCAAATCCATGGCAAATCACACCAGATGTTTGAATTTGCCACAAGCAAACAATACCCAAATACCATTTCAAATCCTCATATGCAAATAGATTGATGAAGAATCAGAAAACTGAATCTTATCTAAAACAAACATTGAGCATCGCATGAAATGTATTGAAAATCGAGATTGTTGCACGAAAATGTGTATCTTTGGGATACAATTTTCGATTCCTTTTCCTTTATAAAGGAATAGTTGATGATCTCCGGGCAGCAGTCTAAATTCGTCTTTTGTCCCTGGAGGAAGTACCCCAGGTTAATCTTCGAGGGAATAAATAAAACCCATTCCAAAAAGAAACAAGACGCGTTTTCATTTTATGGACGACGAATAGCTAAGCATCACCTGGCCCCCACGGAAGACCAAGTGAAGACTAAGGACGAAGGCCAAATCCAAGGACGTTGCTCTTCCCTTTGAACTCAGAGGAAGCACGGCAACGAACCCTGTTGTGGGACAGGTTTTCAGAAGCTATTTTAAGAGATCACTTAGTCCTTTTAAGGACTAAGAAACACGCTTCCTGAAACCTAGAACACAACACGACCTCGGAGTCGAGTCCCCAAACTCAGCGCAAGGACCAAACACAATCGGTGTCTTTGGGAGCATCTACAGTGAGCTCATCCGTCAAGAAACTAACACTCCTCGGTACAGCTCGGGTAAAGCTGACAAGCAGCAATGGCCGAACAATCGAATGCCGCGCCATTTTGGACTCAGGGTCACAAGTCAACCTCATCAGTGAACGAGTCATCAAGAGACTAGCATTAGTTACAAAGTCGACGAATTTGACTATACACAGCATCGGGGACGTACCCCAAAGAACCCAGCGACGCGTGAATGTGGAGCTCATTTCTACAACAACGAAGTTCTCCACGCGACTCGAAGCGTATGTGATCGGCACGATCAGTTCGCCACAGCCAAGTCAGGAAATCGACATTTCCGCTTGGAAGCTCCCATTGAATGTCCAGCTAGCAGGCCCAGAGTTCCAACACCCAGGCAAGATCGATGTCCTGCTGGAAGCCGAGCACTTCTTCTCATTGCTATCTATTGGTCAAATTAAGCTTGGATCAAAGCTTCGAGTGTTCCAGAATACTCGCCTCGGCTGGATTGTCGCCGGACCGACCCATCAACGTCTAGTAGCATCAGCTACATGTGGCATGTGTACCACCGACGACGAGAAACATTGGCCACCCGCATCTATCAGGAAGAAGGACTGCGACGTGGAGCGCAAACGTACGGCCACAGTCGCTTTGTCAATTGAAGCAGAGGATCAGACGATCGATCGCATCAACCATAGGAACTCGTTCCAGAGACTTCAACGTATCGTGGCATACATGTTACGGTTTGGAACCCCGACCCACCGACGAAGCCGTGTCTTCGGGTCTTTACAACCAACGGAACTTGCCAACGCTCGGGTTAAGATCCTGCGCGCAATACAGAGGAAGGAATTGGAAGGGGGGATGAAACACATCCACCAGCACGGCGAGCCAGCTCGATTAAGTCCCCTCAGTGCCATGAACCCATTCCTCGACTCTGACGGATTGCTGAGAGTAGGCGGGCGACTTGGATCATCTAACATATCCTATGATCCCAAGCACCCCATTATTCTACCGCATACGCACGCCATCACAGCAATCATCATACGAGAATTGCACATGGTACATAGGCATATCGGCCCACAAGGATTATTAGCGGTGACACGGCAAACCTATTGGCCAACAAAGGCAAGAACGTAACACGAACCATCGTCCAGCACTGTGTGTTTTGCTCAAAAACCCGTCCAAAATTATTAACACAGATCATGGCGAACCTACCCGCCACTCGAGTACAACCCGCTCGTCCATTCTCAAACTCAGGAGCCGATTTTTGTAGACCGTTCCAGACCCACTTTCACATCAGGGGTAAGCGACCCCAAAAGAGCTACATAGCTCTGTTCTGCTGCTTTGCGACAAAGGCGGTCCATCTGGAGTTGGTAACGGAGCTTTCAGGGTTCATCGGCGCTCGCAAGCGCTTTTCATCTAGACGTGGAAACTGCTCCCACCTATATTGTGACATCGCTACTAATTTTGAAGGAGCGCGTAATCAACTGAGACAGGTCGGAGAGTTGTTAGCGTCAGAAGGAGCTATCAACAAAGTGACCTCATCTCTCAGCACCAGGGGAACACAATTTCATCTGATACCGGCCCGAGCCCCACGTTTTGGAGGACTGTGGAAGGCGGCGGTCAAATCAGCGAAACACTTGATGCGATCATCACTGCATGCAGCATCCCTCACATACGAGGAGTTGCAAACTATCATCACGGAAGTCGAAGCCATTTTGAACTCCCGGCCTCTTATACCAGTATCCGACGTCCCAAGCGATTTATCGGCACTCACCCCGGGGCATTTTCTCATTGGAGAGCCTCTGACCACACATGTGGATGCTCACGCTGTTCCGCTAAACGTGAAATTACCCACACGCTGGAAATTGGTCACACAGTTGCAACACCAATTTTGGAGACGGTGGCATGTGGAATATTTACACCAGCTACAGGACAGAAGTAAGTGGAAGCAGCGAGTCCACAACATTAATACAGGGACAATGGTCATCATCCAGGAAGATAATACCCCACCCTTGCGTTGGAAGCTCGGCCGAGTACTTTGCACACACCCAGGGGATGACGGTCTAATTCGAGTAGTGGACGAGCGAAAATTTTCCGGAGTGGGTCGGAGACCCAATCACCGCCTAGCACCACTGCCAATCGAATGCGACAACACCAGCGACTTCTCTCGCCCAGCATCTAGAACGGATGAATCACCCAATCACGAGGATTCCCCTTACAAACGACGCCGAATGGTCAACGATCAGGATCTTCGGCCCACCAGTCATGCTTCAGGGTTGAAGTGTTATTCAACTGGGGGGAGTATGATTATGAGATCATGCGGCGCCATTTGTGTGGTGCCGTCGTTCGTCTCATCCATCCAATTCAATGCCACATCCATTATCATGTACAAAAGCACGATAACCCACTAGCCCCAGCATTCCATGCATTTGAATACGGCATCCCAGCACAATTTATGACTGGGCAATAAACACACAGTTTATCGTCATGCCGCCATCACCACCAACAGGATCGGAATTTTCCCGCAACCGGAAAATACCAATTTGCCATCAGCAAACATCTTCAACAACAGAAGGTGCGAATTGAATTGCCGCCAACTCAAAAAGGGACCACTATCAATGTAATGGTTCTATTTTTTGTGCAAGAATGTGCGTCCCTTTTAACTTTGTTTTCTGTGCACACCAGTAGTTGGTGTGTATCATAAAAATGCAAGTACTGTAAAGGAACTCTCCTTCCTATTGTCTTTGTTCTTACTCATGTTTATTGTAAACAGGAATCTTGCAATCCTGTAGTCAAGATTAGAGATACGATCTCTGTATCCTATGTATGTATGTATTAGTAATGCTCTGCTGCGAGCATGAATTTTATATCGTTTAGATGTAAGAGTAGTAGTATAGGAAAATTGTATATATAGTTTAAGGATTGAAAAATAAAATTAGAATACATCCGACACTAACCCCGGCGTGTTCTCATTCGATACACAGATCTCGTGCAGTGCGGACGAGAATTACAATACGCAGTACGCAAACGTGCTTACACGTAAAAAGAGTATAACTAGATTATCAAAAAATCAACTAACACAAAAAGTGAAACAACTACAGGAACAAATTTATAAAAGAGATTCCATCTATAACACCGATGACATCCATATGGAAGAAACGTCCTGGCAAACCCGCAATTCTAGCAACAGCCAAGGCGAACTACCAACCAAACTTCGCACACCAACAAAGCCATCATCAAACCAGATACCTTCTCCTACCAGAGTAGAAACAACGAAATCAACCACGAAAAACAAAAGACCACCGCCAATCTACATCAGAAACCCGACCAGCACCAAAGCACTAATTCAAACCCTGCAAAATGCCTTGGGTCACCGGAATTTTAGCACCAATGCAAAAGGATCTAGGACTTCAATAACAGTCAGATCATTACTCGATCATGATAGGGCAGTTAAAAAACTGTTGGAGGAGCAAGTTCTTCACCTTCCAGCATCCAAATAGCAAACCAACTACCTTTATTATAAGGCACATCGATCCCGAATGGACCAACGAAGAAGTGGGCCTGGAAATCGCTAGGATATGTCCACAAATAAAGATCAATAAGCTGGACTACTTCCAAACACCGTACATGAGGACAAACAACGTAAAAAACCTCCGGATCATACAAATCCTACCTAATCAGGACATCAAGCAACTTAAACAAATTAAATATTTGTTTACCCAAAAAATCGCAATCGAAGACCCCCACAAACAAGAAATTCTTCATTGTAAGCGATGCCAAGAATCAGGACACTTGGCGGTCTCATGCCACCAGCAAAGACGTTGCGCCACATGCGCAGAGGAACACGAGCTCGACGAATGCAAGGTAAATCCACAAGGCCTGGAACCTGAAACAATACAAACCGTCAACGCTGATGGATCCATTACCAACAAAAAGATCACAGTTAAATGCTGTAACTGTGGAGGCCCTCATCCAGCAAATTTTTCCCAATACCCTCAGAAGCTAAAACTTCTGGAAAGACGGAAATTAGCAACAATAACAACAACGAAACCAACAGTATTGCAGGAAACGAAGTCAACCCGACCCGGAATATCGTACGCGGATGCAGCAAGAGGAAACATCAACACTACCACTCCCCCTAACAACAATACTGAAAACTTCAATCTGGACATCATGGGATACATCCAAAGCTTACAAGCCATGCTACCTTCACTGAGGAAGATGTCAGAAATAGAGCAAAAAGGTCAGATTCTTTCACTAATAACTTCCCATATTCTTTCCAGTTCTCTCTAAACTAACCATTATCTCCCTCAACACAGAATCCATTTACTCTAACCTACGTAAGCAACACCTCCGGTTGTTTGTTGAAAAGTTTTCCCCAAATATCCTCTTCCTTTCAGAGACCTGGCCCAAACCAAATTCCCGAGTTTCAATTCCCAATTATACTTTAGTTTCTAACCCCAGAACTAATGGATCTCATGGAGGTACCGGCATATTAATTCACAAGAAATTTCAATTCAGTGAAATTAGATTCACCTGTGTATCCAGCATTGAATACACAGCAGTAAAACTTTTCTGTGAGAACAATAAAGTGCTCGTCTTAGCATCCATTTATATTCACCCTTCACGACAACCAGATTTCCCAGATACTGACATATCGCAGATAATCCAACAGTCCGTTCCCGCTCCATTTATAATCGGAGGAGACTGGAATGTTCGTCACACAGCATTCAATGATAATAAATGCAACAAATATGGTCGCCAATTGCTAGCCCTCCTCCAGTCTTATCCATATACTTACATTGACTCCCCATTACAGCCAACTCGTGTCTCTAGCTCAGCCAGGTGAACAATCGACTTCTTCCTCAAGTCCGACGATGTTTATTCAGCGGGTCCACCTACAGTCTCCTTTATATTTCCTTCTGATCATGGTTCCGTTCACACCACGATCCAAATCCCCTCTCTCGATCCACTATACTCGTCAAACTCTGTCCCAAACTTCACCAAAACAAATTGGAGAAAAGTCAATAGGGACATAGCGATAAGTTTCTCTGACTTGTATATCTGAAGCATCTAACTTACTCCCTACTGAAATCGATCAAGCATCTTTAAGAATAGAGCAAATTCTTAAGGAGGCTCTCAGCAAAAACATCCCGACAACCATTCCTCATAACTATTTAGGAAAGCCTTTGCCCAGCATCCTAACCAAATTATTGCGCCTTAAAAAGCAGCTCCGCCGTAAACTTCATACAAGATACTGCCCCTTTATTAAAAGCCAAATCCAACTCCTATCCACTCTGATAAATGAACAGTTGAAAAAGTTCGCAGATGAAAACTACATCTCTACACTTAAAAATATCAAACCGAATCGGGATCTTTTCAAAAACATCAACCAATTAACTGGTCGTAAATATAAACCCCGAATTGACCATCTCATTAACCCGATCAGCAATAATATTGCCCAGTCCGATACGGACATAGCAAATTGCCTCGCAGAACACTTTGCAAAGATTCATGAGCAAAATAATTCTCTCTCAACTCCTGGCTTCGAGAACACAGTAAACGAATACATCTCAAATAGATTATTCCTCTCATCGGTGAATTCAACAACACAAACATAGCGTCACACCCCTTAGACACTACAAATTTTCTAACTGCGGACGAATTATCCGAGATCGTAAGATCAGGAAATAACAAAAAGTCAACTGGATTAGATGGAATCCCACGTCTTCTATTTAAAAGGCTACGACCACCGAATCTACTTCCCATCCTCATTCTTCTTAATCATATAATTAATGCATCGCACTTCCCAAAGAACTGGAAAACTGCGGTAGTAATTCCTATTAAGAAGCCCGGTACTAGTAATAGCCCTTGCAATTATCGTCCAATATCCCTATTAAGTACACTAAGTAAGATACTGGAACGCAAGATCTACCAAAATCTTCTCTCATTTGCCAATGAGAATGCCCTCATCCCTAACTGTCAGTTCGGATTTCGTAAGCGACAATCCACATGTCATGCTCTACTAAAACTTTCACACGATGTTACAACTGGTCTCCAAAACCAAAGCCCTATTGTGTGTATATCTCTCGATATTTCTAAGGCGTTTGATTGCGTCTGGATCTCAGGGCTTCTGTACAAACTGCACTCCATATTTAATCTAAACTCTCACACAACAAAGCTCTTAGCCTCTTATCTTTCTGACAGAAAATTCGTTGTGAGAATAAATTCTTCCGTCTCAGAAACCCACAACATAACCGCGGGTGTTCCCCAAGGCTCTATTTTAGGGCCAATTTTATATCTGTTATATACCGCGGATATTTCTCAACCCGTATCTCATAATGTTGTGATGCTGAATTATGCTGATGATACATTAATTTACTCTAGCAGCAAATTTGTTAAGGCTGCAAGAAACCGCATTAACAACTTCCTCCCTAACCTATCAACATACTTTAATAAGTGGAAAATCCACCTTAATCCAAATAAAACGCAGCTCATGGTGTTCAAGGGCAAAACGAGCACTGTACAGACAACACTAGACGCTGCCACAACAAAATTAAGATTCAACTGAACAACACTCTGATAAAACCCTCCAAAACCCAAAAATATCTGGGAATCACTTTTTCTAATAACTGGTCTTTTTCCTCCCACTTTAAAAATTCCCTTCAAAAAGCCACAATTCAGCTTAATCTCTGTAGAAGAGTAATGTGGAAACCTAATAGTCTCTCTCACAAAGTCAAACTGCTCATTTACAAACAAATTATCAGGCCCACACTCACGTACGCGTGCCCATTGTGGTACCATATCACTCCCTCCCAAATGGAGAAATTACGAGTATTCGAAAGAAAATGCTTTAGGTATGTCTCTGGGTTACATCGTCGTCCTAACTCCTATAAGTACTATAGTAACGTCGAACTCTACAATACCGCTGGCATTGAGCGCCTCGATAGACGATTCCTCGAATTGTCTATCAAATTTATCGAAAACCTACAAAATAATCCCAATCCCATAATAACCTCGCTCTTAGAGAACCCTCTAGATATCCGAACTAACTACCCCAACAGTCGCTACACCAGAGCTATCTTCGCCTCAGGCAGACTGGTAAATGATTTAAATGAGATCATATACCACAACACCGAAGTTACCCCTAACCAGTTCAAATACTGTAACGTCCAACCATTTTCTAACATCCTATGCTTTTCCAACGAACAACCGGAGAGAAATACTCTACCTCTAACCCATAACTGACCTCATTCCACATCCTTTATTCATAACATATATCCCATTAATTATAAAACTTTGTTTATGGCTTTATGAAAATCATACTGTAATCACGCTAAATTAGGTTAAGTTATTTATATAATTAGGATTAAGTTTAGATTAAGTAAAGCTGAAAAAACAAATTCCTGGTTTTCTGACCTTTTCCAGGAAGATAATACCACTAAATTTATAAACACGCATCTATCTTATATCTCATAAAATATTGTTTGGAAAATGTATATATTATTATAATAATTACATGTAAGCAATTGTTCCGAAATTAATTTTAAGTCACTGTATTACTTAAATGTACGAATTCTAATTATGGTTAATAAATACAGTTTTGAAAAACAAAAAAAAACCGGCGTGTTCTCATTTCTCTTGATTTTCAGGTTCCCTGCTTTTTTGTATGTACTCTGAGATATTTAGTGGCGTTGCGCCCGAATACTCAGGAGCTTTAAGATATTTAGTGGCGTTGCGCCCGAATATCAACAAAAATTATCACACTAAGGGTGTTGCACCCTAGTGTACATCAGGGCTTGAAAGGTTAGGTGCTTTAACAGGCACAAATACATCAGGTCAAAAGAGGCCTGATACAAACAATAGATACTCTGTTTTCAATTTTATAGAAATATAACAATCTTCTCCTTAGCTATCATCAGTGTTGGTAACCGAAACCGCCACACCATTTACCTGTTTAATACCACATTCCGCAGATGCATCACCCTACTCGACATGTACTGCAACCGGAATCGAGCCACTTAGACGTTCATTTTTTGTACCCAATTTCTTAAATTATATCATGTATATATTATATATTTATTGGAGATTCAATTTTATTGCGGCTAAAGAAGTCGGTGATTTGCAAAAGGCCGAGGCACTTGCCTTCTGGGAAGATCGAAAGCAAAACAAAATTGATGGCGCAAGCGCATAAATACTGAGAATCTTGTTTAAGACACCCTCAACGGATCGTACTAATGAAACCAAAAACCTCCGGAATGGGCTCTTTGACCAGTTGTAAGATTATTTTTTCCAGCATAACTTGGACAACTGCGTACGTAGGTAATTACTTTAGTAACCTGAAGGAGGAGTTTTTACATGAACATATTTGTTTGATAACCAGACAGAAAATAAGAAGTCTTAATACTTTGCAACCTTATTGTAGACTTCATTGGATGTGTTTCTCCAGTTCTATTTTGATTATCTTGTTGCTATCCACCTATATCTTAATAAAGCTATTACAAGACTAAAGACAGAACTTACCTGTTGGGCAGGGATCTTCATCAATTGTATAACATAGATGTGCTTCACTGGAACCTAATTCTAACATTATAGGTTGGGTAAACTTCTAGCACCGGTGATTTCATAGAGTCAATTATGTAGACCAAAGGACCTTATTTTGAAAATATGGTATATACGAAAAAAGAAAAAAGAGGGCTAGACATTCTATGCTGGTGCTCGACACCATGTAAATTGTCGGATCAACCCAACATATAGGTGATGAATTAGAAAGTGAAGCACCGTAGGATGTTTTGTTTCATACTGCTCAAACATATTACGTTACTTTGAGTGATATGCATAGAACAGTATTGTAACCTTTTCCTCCTACAGAAATCGAACTATAAGCCTGTTATGTTTGTGTAGCACATGAAGGAACATTTAAGAGAGACCGAACACTTATGTAAAAGATCAGGACCATAACTAATGATAACACAAATTGCGATTCGAACTCTCTCTTTCGAAAATAATCTCCGAGGCGTATGACACAGATTTTTGTCCATCAGTCCGGTGTGATTCTGCGGTGAATTCAAGTGTAGTCATCGTTTCGCTATTTAATTTGTATCACAAAAGTTATTTGTTTGTCGCTTATTTCAATTTAGCCCGCTACTTAACGCTTAACGGTGAGTGACAATCGCGATATTTACTTACCGCTAATTAACAGTAGAACTGTAATTGATTGTTAATTTAAATAATCTCGAAAGCCCCACTGTTTGACGTGAAGCCAATAGGTCAATATTGAAAATTTCTGGAAGAATTATTTTCTTCTTTTTTTTTGCCATAAAAACCAACTGACATTGAAATACTAAGTTATTCTTATCGGTAACATTTTCGTCTATAGGCTTATGGGAGATTGTAACATTAAAAAGAAAATCTGTTTTATAAAGTCAATCTATACTGCTGTTCTTTCCCTACATGATAAGTGCTTTTTGTTCTTTAAATATTGTTTTATTTTTCTACTGAAATTTAATCGCTTTGAAGATGGATGGCTATTTTTGCTACGATCGATTTGGTAAGCGGTCTGCCAAAGATACACTTTGCTCTTTGGCTCAGTAATACTGATAATTTTAAAGTGCACAAAAAATGCATGCCATGAAATAAAAATGAAAACATAGTCCGATTTTGTTAAATTGAATTGGGTCCCATGAAATAATTAAGATGATATCAAGTGCAAACACTTAATAGGACAATAGTTTTGACCTCGATTATATGTCGAGGAATCACTAATTAAAACGCCATATGAAATAAATGATAATTTAATAATTGGATAAGTGTGTTGGTCTGCCAAGAAATGAAACCCCTCTGACCAATTTTCTCAGCAACTATGATTCCTGTACATTTACGTATGCGTACTTTTTGTGGTAAATGAAAAACACAATTACGTTGCATATTAATTAGACGGTTGTCTAAATAAATAAGGATTTCGTTAACAGACAACGATTACAAGTAGTTCCCAAGCCATCTATGAAAAAATTATTGGGTTTATAGCAACTTAACATTACAGTTAATCCAGACTTTGCTCCTCGTTTTTTTAGTACCACAGATTGCATTTGCTATTCAATTAAATGAGGTATTGTTAAAAGCCGGTGAATAAAAGCATAAATTACATAACACAACCTCGGCAAATGGTTATCTATTTTCGATTTGCAAATGGGGTTATAATACATCGAATATGACGACTAAATTTAGTTTAAGGTACTGCAATCAAAGTTGATGGGGTATTCCGTAATGTAATTAAAAAAAGCAATATAGCATCTTAAATGGTCTAATTATGAATATTAAGGTAACAATAACACATATAAAAAAAAATAAGACATGTTTATGTAATGCTTGTTATACGTTCATGTTCCGGCCAATTATCGATAATTGTGTCGCGAAAACTCTGGAATTTTCATTCAACTTTTGTAAAATGAATGTTTTGCAAAGAATAAAACGATGCCAAGCGCTTCAGTGGATTTTGACTCCAGCCTGACGTGGCAATTTGAAACAGTGCTTCTTTATCTTTATACTATCCTTATATACTTCATATACCATACTTGACAGAATACACTTTACGCTATTGAATATCGTGTATGTGATAGCTAAGGCAGTAATTAAACATTTTGGTTTGTAACGGAGGATTTTACAATTTTGGCATTCAACTTTACTCAACTCCGATTTTATCTCAGAAGATGATTGCAAGCTTAAGCTAAAATAGATGCAGTATAATTATGTCGAACGCTCTTAGTCGAATATATGAATACATGTCTTGTCAGAGAAATGATTCACCAATGCGCAGAGATAATTCTCTCTTGTCTAGAAGAGTCACTCCACTAAACGATCTCGTGTTTACAATTGCCCATCTAATTATATATCTAACAAAAGTTGCAAACAAATAATTTCAATCATTTTAATTACATTGTACTCATATTACGTAACATTTCATTTTAAAGTGCTGGATGTATTTGAAAAAAAAAGATGACGATGGACTTTTTCGAAATGTTGATGTCGCTAAAATTCACTTCATTCGGTAAATGTGTTACGATATGCAAGAGACTGCAATGCACAGGTTCAACTGACAATTCTCTGCTGTGTGGCTCTTAAACGATGATAACATCTACTATATATTTCAGTAACTTCCTTGCATTTAGTTTGGGGTTAAATTTGTAGACATTTTGCCCCTATTAAATGAAGTCCAATTTGGCATCTTAAGACTTGTGTACCGTATGGCCACTTCTCATCTTTAAACCGATATTTTTTGTAAGTGGTCTACATTTAATAAATCGATTTTGTCTAACCGGTTTCTGATCTGTTGGTAAGTACTGCATAAGAATTGCTTTTCACCCTAGATCAGCGGTTTCCAACCTGGGAGGCCCGCCTCCAAGGGGAGGCGCGGACTATTGCCAGGGGAGGCGCCAAAATTTTTTTATAAATTAATTTTTATACCATAATATCCACAAATAAATAAAACTTCATATCTTAACGTCACAGTGAAAATTCAGTGCATGAATGTTTATTTTTATTTTTTTTTACATTTACATATATTTAATTCCTATTAAAAAAAATTGTCTGGGGCGGAGAAATTTAAAAATGGCGCGTTTGCAAACGCTCTGTTTCGGTAATGCACAAAACGACCGCTAGTTGCATGAAAACAATAACCTCAAATTTAGATGTCACTCGTAGCTAAAGTGTCAACTGAAGCGTGTCGGCAGGGTGTGATATTGTTTTTTTTTTAAATTGTTTTTGACGTGATTTCTTTCTGAAAATAATCGTTAGTATATTTTAAAACTTATTTTTTTTATTTAAACTATTATTTATTTTAATTTATATCAATAAAATATCTTTTAGACGAATGGATACATTTTTGAGTGGTTGCAAGAGAAAGGTCAACAATAATGCAGATGCTGATACTAGTGGGAATAAAAGCAAAAAAGAATAAGGAAGTAAAGGTCCCAAGAAAAGACAATACAGTTCATCCTATTTATCATTAGGATTCACTAGTGTTAGTATAGATGGCTTGAAAAAACCGATGTGTTTGTTGTGTTCGAAAGTTTTGGCTCAGTTGCCGATCGTACAAACATCCAAACTCCTGTCTATACAAAGTTTTGCCCAGCTGCAAATCACTGCTCATGGCGTTTCCTCTATTGAATTGTTTTATCCACGGTTCGCATACTCGACACACACCATGAGCAACAGAAGCAAGCATTGTGTGTGTTTCGCGCCTTTTTCTGGGACCAATGTGGAGAATCTTCCCCTATTGGTCGACGAGTGAAAATTCAAATTCAATTTTCAGCATTCTTTAGTCTCATCATAGATTCCGTGGCGGCAAGTTGTGCCCTTCACGTAAAACGTCGAGTCGAGTATCAACCTTAGTCGAGTATCAACCTTAGTCGAGAGAGCGGCGGATGGTGGAAATCTTTTCATTCTTGTGACAGCTGAAATTTTTAAAATAAACAGTTGAAATCGAATCTTTCACGTTCAGGGTAAAAGAAGTTATATTATCAATCAACCTAAATTCCTATGGACACTTGAAGTTAAACCCTCTATATTTTGTGTAAAATAAGTTATATTATCAGTTAACCTAAATTTCTATAGACACTTGAAACCAAATCCTTTACGTTTAGTGTAAAATAAGTGATGTCATTTGTTTAACATATATTTATCCAATAAAGAACCGTTGACGCCGAATGACTCTTGCATTTTTATTGACTTAAAGAAATCGTATTTTCCGATGTTGTACTAAGCGTGCAGGTGTGTAACAACAGTGCGAGGTAATAGGCATTGCTATCAAAACAATTCGTTGGGAAACCTGGGGAACCTGTGCCCCTGTGGCACATTACCAAAAAAGACATAACACCCACAAATCCATTTTCTTCTTTCTGTACCTTCTCGATTGCATGCAATCGAAGTGATATTGCTTAGTGAGAAACTCCTAACTGTTCTGCAAGCTCTTCTTGAGTTTGGCATGGATTTTCATGCAGTAAAACTTGAAGTTTTTGGTCGTCAATTTTATTCAATGCACCTGGACGCGGAGCGTCCTCAACACTAAAATTTTCCTCACGCAAATTTTCTTTCAAGTTGGTGGAACCGAGCTTAAATATGAGCGGCCTCTGTTAACTGGTTTGTTAGCTGTCGCAAGTAGGAAGATTTCAGAGTAGCTCTTTGAATTGTATACTATATATATATAAATCAGTTGAACAAAAAACATTTTAAATGGAATTTATTGTGCCGAAACAGAATATTAATGGGTGTCCTAAAAAGTGTCCGACCTCAACGTGAAGATAGCAGCACTCATCAATAAAAGCTAGTACATGTAGTTCTGCATCTTTTGACAATTACTCACCAAAATTTCACCCATTTTGGAAGCGTAGATTTTATTTGACAGTCGTTTGAGTGAGTCGGTGTGAGTGTTTTTGTGAAGATGGAAAAATTGAGTATCGAGTGTCATTAAATTTTTGTTTTTGAAAGGCAATACGCCCAAGTAAATCAAAGACGAGTTAGACTCTGTGTATGGGGACTCTGCACCATCATTTACCACAGTGAAATTTTTGGATGCTGAATTTAAGCATGACCGTGAGAGCTTGGGAGACGATGAACGTTCGGGACGTCCAAAAACTGCAACAACTGAGGATAACATCGCTAAAGTACACCAAATAGTGCTAAACGACTGCCGAATTAAAGTGAGAGAGATAGTAGAGACGATGAAAATATCCAAAGAACGTGTCTGTCACATATTAAATCAAGATTTAGGCATGAGAAAGCTGTGCATGCGTTGGGTGCCACGTTTGCTCACTTTAGACCACTCTGTTGGTGCAATTTAGGCAGAATAAATCCGAGTTTTGGTGCCGATTAATTACGTTCGATGAAACTTGGATACACAATTATATCATCATCATCATCGGTACTACAACCGGGAATCGGTCTTGGCCTTATTTGGCAAGTCCTGAGGCTTGTTAAATTTTCCCTAATGATTTGTTTTTTCCGGGTAAGGTCATTAATCTTGCGCCAGAGGCTCCCCGACGGGGAGTCGAACCCTGGTCTCCCGCATGACAGGCGGGTATACTAACCACACACAATTATATACCGGAAACAAAAATACAGTCAAAACAGTGGACTGCAAAGTGGGAATCGGCTCCAAAAAAAGCAAAAACATTTTTTTCGGCTGGGAAAGTGATGTCGACTGTTTTTTGGGATAGTCATGGAGTTACCTTCTGGCGCAAGACTAATGACCTTGCCCAGAAAAAACAAATCATTATGGAAAATTTAACAAGTCTCAGGACTTGGTTAATAAGGCCAAGACCGGTTCCCGGTTGTAGTGCCGATGATGATGATGATGATGGAGTTACCTTAATCGATTATCTTCACAAAGGAAAAACCATTACAGGGGCATACTACGCATCATTACTTGACCAATTAAAGGCCGTAATTGTGGAAAAATCGCCACATTTGCAGAAAAAGAAAATTCTGTTTCACCAAGACAACGCGTCGTCTCACACCTCAGCGGTTGCCATGGCGAAAATCCACGAATTACGGTTTGAACTGCTTGACCAACCGCCTTACTCGCCAGATCTAGCCCAAAGCGACTTCTTTTTGTTCCCTAATCTAAAAATTGCGCTCGGAGGACAGATATTTTCGTCAAATGAGGGGGCAATCACCTTCGTGAACAGTTATTTTGCAAAGAAAAACGCCAAGTACAATTTGTACGGGTTAGAGACATGAGAGCATCGCTGAAAGAAGTACGTCGAGTTACAGGGAGACTATGTAAAAACATAAACATACATTTAAGAAAAAATGTCTTGTATCTTTGTTAGGTCGGAAACTTTTCAGGCCACCCTCGTTCAGGGTGGCGCAAAATTAATCATCCAATTTTGTTTTTTAATTACTTTTTTACTAAATAAAAAAAAAAAGATTTTGGGTGATGAAAATCTTTATTTGGATCTTTACAATTTTTTCCGTTAAGTGGAAAAGATAATATCCGCCAAGTGGCTGCCACGTGTTGATACACATTTGTACCCGTTTTATCGCATTTTTCATTACTTTCCGAAAGATTTGCAGTACCTGTCGAATATTCTCCCTAAGGGCTGCGATTGTCTGAGGCTTGTTGGCATAAACCCACGACTTCCAGTAGCCCCAAAGAAAGAAGTCTGGGATGGTTAACTGGGGCGATCTTCCTGGCCATGCCAAATCGCCAAAACGGGAGATGTTGTTCATGTGCACCAAGCCCTGCTCATCTTATTCCGGTAGTAAGAAGTCGTTTATCATGGCCCTGTAGCGTTCGCCAGTAACAGTGATCGTATTGCCGATGGCGTCCTAAACAAACATACGGCGCAATCACTCCCGCGTGAACGCCGCACCATACAGTGGCTTTGAGTGGATGTAATGGCTCTTCGTGCATCACACGCGGATTTTCAGTGCCCCATAAAGGAAGATTTTGCTTATTGACGTAACCGCTTAAGTGGAAATCCGCCTCTTCGCTCATGATGATTTTCGACACAAAATCCTCCTCTTCGTTGTTGAGATTAAGGATGGCTTGGCAGTAATTCGCACGCGCTCCATTGCTTGTCTGTTTGTATACTGCAGCTGTCTAGTTCACAAATGTCAAATATAATTGACGTATGATGCCATTTGCAAAAATTATAACATCTTCCGATAGGGTGATTAATTTTGCGCCACCTTGCATATTAAAAAATATCCAAGAACCACAGCAACCTCCCTCTCAAGCGGCAAACCAAATAACTCCCAACCGATCAATATTAGTGCCGCTTACGACCTTAGTGTAGGCATCTTCCTTGCTCGTTGGGTAGGGACACAACTTTCCATGCCTTTTCCCAGCATTTTACTTCAGGAGACAGAACGACAACGATAGAGCCCACGACAATAATTTATTAACCAGCTACTGTTGTTTTTCTGCTGTTTCTCCTTTCCCCTCGTTTACAATCCTTAAAGCTAGCTTCGCACTCTCGTGATTCTCGAATGTTTATTCACCGACTCCACTACTCAACTACAATTAACGTCTCGTTATTTTTTCGGTTTTTATCTGTGTGTTGTTGTGAAAAGAAAAAACGTTTGTTTTTTGTGTACCGCAAAAATGCTCTCCCACCTATTTTTTTGAAATGTTAATTTATCCCTGTTCTCACAGATACTTATCAGTATTGTTGTACTGTTCTCTTGATCTGCCCCCAGTATTTCTAGTATCACAACAAAACCTTGTAGATGTTGATTTCTGACGTTGTGAAAGCAGTTAAGAAGTAAATTGTGGAGAGTAGAGAATTCTACAAGAAAGTATTATCATGAATACTTTCTCATCATCTCTGGTTGCGAACTGCAACAGGTCCCTTTTTGGGACGCCATTTGCATTTATTTGTAAGTAATATTTTTACGGTCGACAGTTTTTTACTCCGAAAAGTTTTCTTATTTCTCAAAATATTTTGTCTAACTATCTTAAACCTTTACTTGGTAGAATTTACTTTAGATTATTAATATTTGAATATAAAAAAATCATACCCACATTTATGTACTCATTATAAAAAGTAAGCGTACAATTTGTCCAAAACGTTGCATAATACTACTGTTAATATAACGTCGTTGTTAATACCAAATTGTTTACCGCAGCAATTTCAATATAGTAATTATTTGACTGTAATTATCGAACTTTTCCAGCCCAGAATGTGTTTGATGTTGTTATCTGTTGCAGTTCAAGTCAAGGGATATTGTTTTCACTACTGAGCTCCGTTTTTGTCTATCATATGTAGGTGATATCAATTAAATTACACAAATTTCCCTTCTCTTTTCCAATAATATTATTATAAATTATTACTTTCTTAAACAAAGTATGAATTTTTCACTAATTTTAAATGGCTTATTATACCATAGGTGTATTCTCGAAATTGTTTACAATAAGAAATGAGTGCGACAGCTAGCAAACAACAAACCGAGAATGAAACTTCCGAAACTCAAATCGAGTTGATTCATGAGTTGGAACTCGAAAATGGCTTCTTCTATAAAAATATTTACAAAGTAGCAGAAATTTTCGCCAGCACAGCAATTGGCCAATATGTGATCGGAAAAATTGATGAGTTGTTACGAATACTTGAATATACGGCCAAATGGAGCTTACCGCAACATAGTAAGTCATTGTTTGCTTATTATTAATTTGAATTGTTAATTAATTTTTATTTGCTTTCTAGAAAAAAACAGTTCCCATCCCCCTCGACCATTACCCTGGATCCCATTTCTAATACTTATTTTATTCCTTCGAATTTTGAGAACATCTTTATCGTTTGGCGGATTACTTATTGGAAATAGACCTTTAACAGCAAGGGATGTAATTTATTTCATTCAGACGAGGAGACGCAAAATAAGAGCGTTAAAGTATTCCGGAGCGCGAAACCTACGGCTTAGGAAAGGAAGTAGTAATAGCAGATTATTTAGTTTCAATATAAGATCAATGTTGTCGATGTTTGTATGCTACCCAAAAAGCCAAAACGATTTAAAAAGGACAAGAGCTATGAAAAAGAGTCTATTAAGGAAACATAAGGGCAAAAGAGCGGCACAAAATGAGGTATTCTTTTGATTATTCTTCTTCTTCTTTTTTTTTATCATACACAAAGAATCAATATCATTCTTAAGCTAGATGTGGTGTAGTAATAATAGTTGTTACTGGCCTCGCTCCCAGGTAGCGCGTCTCCTTGTCCTGAAAAGGACGTGGGATCTCTTAAGACCGCTCCTGGGGGGACCTGATGTGATCGCCGCCGTGTTTCCTCAAACCTCGAGGGAAGAGCAACGACCTACTCGTTCGTGGGACGTCGTTTTCCAGAATAGCGTCCCTGCGCTGTGAAATCTGGCACCTTCTATTGATGCCCGTAATCGTGGACGCAGTAATGGTTTAATTTGTGGGCCTGCCACCACTCTACTCACCGGTTCCTTCACCTGTTTGGAAGTCGTCTCTGGCTCTCAACAGCAGCCAACGTTTCTCAGCGAATGCATAAAGCCCAAGTCAATGGAAAACACATTTTATTTTGTCATAATGGGTTCATTTTTATTTACTTAGATAGGAAACAATTGATCATCCTGGGGACACCACCTCCAATATCCTAGCTTTATCTTCTGATCGTGGTCCTTCAGCACTTCCGCCGAGGACTAGGTACATGAATAGAATGCTTCCTCGAGATCGCGATACATCCCCTTTTAAACGGCACCAAATCGAGACTTGTATCTTTGAAACGAACGTTTTTGATGGAAAATCTCGATTTCCGATACATTTCGTGTGATGCCCAATGTTTGTTTTAGATAAGAATTCAGTATTCTGAATTCTCATTAAACTGTTTGCACATGAGAATTCGTACTTGAATTTGGGTTTTGTTTGTTTGTGGCAAATTTGAACATCTGGTTCGATTTGTCATGGGTTTGGTTTATTTAATTTATGAGGGATTTTACCAGATTGAAATGTATTTCTGGATTTGGAATTTAGATTATGCCGTGGGGCACATGCAAAACGATAAACGAATATTTGATTCGTTTATTGCGAATTTTGATTTTAGTTAGGAGTTTTGATTAAATTATGCCGTGGGGGCAAACGCTAAGCGATAAACGGATGTTTGATTCGTTTATTGCGAATATTGGATTTAGTTTAGGTTTTTTAGGATTTTGATTGGGTTTAAGGTTTTGGTGTAGGATTAGTGGAATTAGGATGTATGAATGGGGGAAAAAGGTGGTACGGCTTTTTAGAGCACTACAGTGGTATGGACCCTATTCGAATTCTTTATCTGTAAAGCATAATCAGTTAGGTTATTTATAAATATAAAATTCAAATTCTGTGAGTTGTATTTCTTTGAATGGCAGACCGCCTAGGCACGAATTTCATTATCAAATGTTCCCTACACTTTGAGATGACGCTGTAGTATTGAATCTCTTCGCTTAATATTCGAAAATATATTCAAATTATATTATTATCCGCAGTACTCTATCAGAACAATTTTTATTGCAAACTTGAAACTCTCGGACACAACTCATTAACGCAATAAAAATAACAACAATAAAAAACTAAGCTATATTATTTAGTTCATGAAAACTAAGGATTGCCGTTAATTTACCACCCATTCACTTCGCCAGTCTATGTCTTGTGAAATCGTTCCTTGTAGTGCTCTAAAAAGCCCTACCACCTTTTTCCCCCATTCCTAATCCAAAATCCTAGCTATAATACGCTAAAACACATAAACCTATCAAAACCCGAAAAAACCCAAACATGATTCAAAATTCGCAATAAACGAATCAAACATTCGTTTATTGTCTAACATTTGCCCCTACGGCATTATTAAATCCAAAATCTCGAATTAAAATCAAATTCGCAATAAACGAATCTAATATTCGTTTATTGTTCTACATTTGCTCCACAGCATCACCCAAATCTAAAATTCAGAGATCGTTATCTCTATCCCAAATTTTCCATTCAGGAAAACAAACAAAAAACTCAAAAGCAGATACATTCACACATCTGCGCGATAGTTTCATAAGAATTCAAGAAATTGATTTCTTATCTAAAGTCAGTACAACATCTCGCTCGAGATATCCAAAAAATCGAGATTGTTGCACGAAAATGTGTATCTTTGGGATACAATTTTCGATTGCTTTTCCTTTATAATGGAATAGTTTAGTGATCTCCGGGCCGCAGTCTTAAATCGATCTTAGTCCCTGGAGGAAATACCCCAGTGGAAAAACTAACGAAAATAATTGGAAAAATAAAACTCTTTAATTTGTAAACGAAAACAACACGGATTTTCATTTAGCGGCCAATTGATAGCTAAGTATCACCTGGCCTGGAAGACCAAGAGAAGACCAAGGACAAAGGGCCAATTAAGGACGTTACTCTTCCCTCAGGCATACGAGGAAGCACGGTAACGACTCCTTTTGTAGGACGAGTTTCAGGAGCGGTCAAATTTTAGGAGATCGCCTTGTCCTTTTAAGGACCAGGAGACACGCTTCCTGGAACAAAACCCCTACAAAGAATACAACAACATCCTTACCATCTTTAAGTCTAAAGTACATATTTATTGTGGCATTAATTTATGATTCTTCCTGCTTTTATCTTAGATTAGGAAATTATTTACAAAATTTTAAATGTAAATGTTTACAGAAATCAACGTTTTATACAAATTGCGAAAAGCTTTTTAATTATTTATTTACAAAACACATATACCAGTTACAATAATTTTATACTAACTCCTATCTTACAATTTTATTTCTTGTATTAAGTTATCGTGCTCTTCACAAGCATTCTAAATTATATAATACATGAACATTTTTTTTTTTTATTTTGTTATTACATCATAAATGAGGTTAGATTTTATATGGGTGGCCCTGTGGGGTGCAAGTATGTGTGCCAAAACACGGGCACTTGGTTCTCTTGAATCCCCGATCTACTGCCCTAGTGCGATGACTGTGGTGATTTCAGAGTGCATTGAACCCGGGGAAGATAGAAACGGGAAGGAGAGGAAAATGTTCTGTGGCTATTCACCTGTGAAAAGAGATCATTGATCCCCAGCGAATGTAGTGTCTGGGGAAAGTCAGTAGGACGCCGGCTAGGGAAATCTGATCATGGGAACTAAATTAAATACCTTAATAATTTCCCCAGCGATTGCATGGTTATGCAACCGCGTCGTTTGATCAGACTATGCCGTTGCTAACCGGCATGATGCGATTTCCGGTGGAAATCTCATGGGTTAGCGAAATGGAGTTGCCGTATGGCGAAAAGATAGGTAAACTCAATTATGCATTATATGCATAAGATAATGAGTTTAGCTATGCGTCCTTTTGGGAAACATGTTTTGCAGGTGAATTCACTGAACGATGGGATAGGGGTTGATATGACGCGCTAAAAGCGGTCGAAATAAGGCGAAAATTGTGGTTGAAATTGTGGGTTGGTTCTCCATGTAGTATGAAGAACCCCCACAGCCCTCTTTATCATAAAAACATATTTTATATTTTATTATTTAGAAAAATACTTTCCCATTTGTTAAAATATTTTTTATGAGAAAAATCGTTTTTTTTCTATTTTAATAATAGAATACAGGAATGGAAAAAAAAAATTATAAATAGAACTTAGTGTGAAACGAAAGGGGAAGAGCCATGACGATCGATCAGCGACCAGCGACATTTTTCGAACATCTTTCACGTATCGTCGACTGGATACAGAACAAGCACCCGGCTTCTGAAATTGTCGTCTTTGGCGATTTTAATGTACACATTTCCGATAGATTCTAACAGAACCGACGAGGCTGGGAGACTAGCGGACATGTTCCCTGTTAGCCCCAATTTGATTCAACTCGTGAAGGAAGCTAAGGAAGGATGTGTTTTGAAATCAAGCATATACTATATACCGTGAAAATTGCTGCCCCACTAAGAAACTCAGATCACAGCAGGTTACAGCGGCAAAAAATAGAGCTCTTAAACAATGGCACTCCAATCACGCCGAGGTAAAAGAACGAATGTTCTTAGAATCAGAAACGCGTGCAACCAGGCGATTAATACCGCGAAGAAGGCTTACAATCACAATAAGAGCGTTTCTCGTCCACAAATTCAAAAGATAAGGTTAATGTGTTTGCGAATTTATTTTCCGCGAATTCAAGCTAATCAACACATTCTACGTGTACTGGATTGTAAGAAGGCAAGCGGCCCGGACGGAATACAGCTGTAGTCCTTAAGAACTGTGCTCCAGAACTATCGCCGGTTCTTGGCAGACTCTTCCACTTATCTTATGCACAGAGGTCCTTTCCTACCTGCTGGAAAATCGCCCAAGTTTAGCCAATCTTAAAGAAGGGGAAAAAGTGTCTCCCACAAAATTACCGACCGATAGCATTACTATCTATGTTATCTAAGGTGATGGAAAAAGTCATCAATCTGAGGTAATTAAGTATTTGGAGTGGAACGGACTTCTGAATGATAGTCAATACGGATTCCGTGACAGACGGTCCACGGGAGACTTTTTGACACTTATAACCAAAATATGGACATCTGCGATTGAAGGTCGTGGTGAGTCAAGAGTGGTCGCATTGAATATATCCAAGGCTTTTCACCGCCTCTGTCATGGAACATTGCTGAGCAAATTTCGTTCATACAGACTTTCCCAGCAGCTTTGCGACTTACTCGAAAATCGATCGATTGGGATGGTTTTAGTCGATCTGTATCCTGTTCATCTTAGAGTGCCTCAAGATTCTATCGTGGCTTCGATCTTGTTTTTGCTTCACATAAATGATGTGTTGAAAGCGAGTGACTAACCTTTCTCCCTTGCCTGTCACGCGGGAGACCGGGGTTTCATTCCCCGTCGGGGAGCCTCTAGCGGAACACTGATGACCTTGCCCGGAAAAACAAATTATCATGGAAAATTTAACAACCCTCAGGACTTGATAAATAAGGCCAAGACCGGTTCCCGGTTGTAGTGCCGACGATGATGATGAAATGATTTGTTGAAGTCAATGGATAACAGGGTGTTCGGTTTTGCGGATGAGAGTACGCTTGTTTATTCTTTTTCGAGCAATCGGCCGATTAGTGCACCAATGTCGCACCAGCTGAGATGTAGCCAATCTGAATCGGAATTTGGATAAGATACTGCAGTGGGGAAAGGTCGGACAGCAATGCAACGAGGACACAATATAAAACATTCACAAAGATTAGCGGATCATCGACCCCAGAGCTTATGGATGGATGGTTAGGCCCTCGAATTTGAGGAAAGCTAGAAATTGCTCGGCGTCACGGTCTGTATTGTGCTATAAACACGTGCCGAACATCGCCCGTCCGCCTGTAGATAACCGATTTATCTTTATAGAGCCGAGAAATATTTACTCCGGCCCAACTTTTTCTCCTGTATAAATCTCAAATTAGACCCGCGCTCGAATAATGCTCTCATGTTTGGAGCTCTGCTTCTAAACATACCCTCAACCTGCTTAAGGGCACATTCCGGTTTGTTCGGTTCATAAAATCAATTATTGCTTAATCGATAGTTTTATACTTCAAAAATTATATGTTAAAATTTGGAAACGAAATCTTACGCTTCCAAAGTTACAGCACATTACAGGATCGGGTCCCCCGCGGATACAAATTCGTATCATAGGTGGCAACTACCGTGTATTTAGAAAGATGCAGACTATCCATTTATGGGCATTAATTTGCTTCGAAGTTGGCTTGGGCCAACTGCCACTTCTCTGAATATGTCGCAATCTTGTGCGACTGAACAACATGTTCATAAGCGGTAATGGATAGTCGCTCCCGTGTATGTTGTCTATAAGTTCACCTCTCCTAAGAGAAGTAAAAAAAAAAACAGACTATAGATACTATTTTTTATTTTTAGTTTTGTATTTACAGTCTTATTGAAGATATCATTTTTTAATGTTTCAATAATATGTTGCAACTACTCTGTGTTTTTTTTTCATTTCATTTTGAAAACATTTTTTTTTATTTTCTTTTTATCTTCTAAGTTTCTAAATTACATGCTAGACAAAAAATGCTTAAATTCTAGCTTATTTTATATTATAACTTACTGGTCTTTCGCAGACGCTCTAAGCTAAACATTATATAACAATTGTATAATTTCCCTTTCGGCGACAGAACTTGTGGCAGTACGTATGATTATTTGAAAGACAAAGAAAACTTTGAAAAACTTTGTGTCGATTTTTTTTTTTGTTTTTTTTTTTCTTAAAATTGAACCTACACATTTTTTTTTTAAATTTTATTTAAAAGCACTTAACTTAACTTAAATCTTATACTACCATAATTCTAGAAAAGCTAAGTCTATGCAAGGTGGCTGATGATACTGTGATTCTATACCGACATTGGTATCCAGGTCTTTATATGCCGTTCAACCACCAGAACTGTTGACACTGTTCAATACTATCGTCCCGGTCTCTGTGGGAGATAGCCCTACTGAAGCGCAAGAGCCCCTCCTCGGTGCGCGCTACTTCCTGGTCGTAGCACAATCGCCCGTCTACGGATAATCTACTTACATGATAGATCAGTGGAATTCCGGATCTATCCTGTATGAGCCCTTTCATGTCCATATCAACGAACGCCTCTGGTGGAACAAAGCCGTTGCGACGGACGCTCTCATAGTACAGAGTGTTTGCATAATAAGCCCCGAAAATTAAGTCATTGGGCAAGCTTATTGCTCTCGCAATATGTCCTCTGATTAATTTAATCGTAAAATTGTCCACCCTATTTCTGTAGGCTTCATTATATAAAGTCTCATTTCAATAATACTTTTTATAGTCCGATTCCGGTGTCCGATATAATCTGAGACAACTTCTGAGACACTTCCTTTCGAACACCCGCATCTTTTCCATCAAATTTGGACCTATGTTAAAGCATACTGAGCAACCATATATGAGCATTGGCCTGATTAGCGTCATGTAGCATATAACTTTTACCCTGCTCTCAAGTTGGCTACTGGGAAATAGCCTCCTTGTCATAGCCAAAGTTTTCCTCGCTTTGGCCAAAGCAGCCTTTACATGTCTGTTGCGGATTGGCAATTGAATGTGCTGGAATGTGCTGGAGAAATCTAGTACATTCGCAGTGTATACCACTTGCGCGGCAGCTGTCACGAACCAGCTGGCCGATTGTCACCAACGATGAGGTCATGGCGTCCCTTTTTTGAATTGGCAGTTATGCGCACTGAGTCAGTTTGAACCAAACTTCATCGCGTCCACGCCATCGGAGTTAACATCACAGGTACCAGTTCATCGCAATAAGGCAAAGTGTATCCGAATTACCTAATAAGAGAAATAAAAGTTAATCTCAAGGAATAAAGATCTCGGACTTTGGTTTTTTTGTGGTTCCTCGCTGCCTTTTCATTGGGTTCCTCTCGTCAAGGAAACAGTGGACAACTCCAAACATTCCCGTAACATTTTCTGGTCTTTTCAGCCGATCCAGCGACCTGTGGATCCGCACCATCGCCGCCCAACTCGCGGCAAAGGATACCTGTGAAGAATAAACACCTCAACACCATCACGTGCGTCTAGTGAAAAGACCGACCAAAGGAAGGACACGAATCAATCCATTGCTCGTTGTGACCGTCCATCGGCGGCCAACGAAAAACGCACACCTACTACAACCGTTTCTGGTCCTTCACCACGTGCGGCCAACTGAAAAACAATCAACATCTGAAGAACAACGCGACAGCAGCAGTCGGAAACATCTATAGCCACAGCAATGGAAAAACAAATCGCCGCGCAGTACGCGGCACAGGGCCAAATGTCGCGCGCATTCGCCAACTTGAAGAAGCGAGGGCCATCAACGGTAAGTGCTGTACAAACCCGTAAAGATAATTTACAGGGCAAATGGAAAGAAATCCGTGACCGGCGCGACGACATCCTGGAGCTGGCGACGTCGGAGACAAAGGACCACCGCTACTTCACGGAGGACTCCCTCGAGTCAGCCGAGGAGGTCTACTTGGAGGAAATGACGAAGTTCGCCGAAGAGCTTCGTGGCCTCAACATTGAACCGCCGACAACATCCAAGGCATCGGCTGCGGTGGTGACACCTCGCGCCAATCCCCGCAAGCTGCCTCCAGTGCAATTGCCGACATTTTCCGGAAAATACTCGGAATGGCGGCCATTTAAGGACCTGTTCCAGGCGGTATTGGCAGATCACCCTGATCTGACGGACGTCGAACGACTCTATTATTTGAAGTCGAGCCTACAAGACGATGCCGCCCGGGCCCTCAAAAACATTCCGGTCACGGAGGAGAATTACCAGCGAGCCTGGAACAAGCTGGTGGAATATTTCGATAATACTTGTGCATTGGTCCACTCTGCCTTGAGTACCCTCTTCCAGGTACAGGCCGTCGGAAAGGAATCTGCTGCCGGCTTGTGCCATCTCCGCGACACTACGAATGATGCAGTCGAAACTTTGGATGCGCTCGGCCGCCCCGTGACCGCCTGGGATGACATACTTGTCTACTTAACAACACAGCGCATGGCCCCCGCACCGCTCGTGACTGGCAAACGGCGCAAGGCAACACCAACCAGCCACCCACGTACCACCACCTCGATGACTTCCTGAAGACAAGAATTGAAGCTTGGGAGTTCGTCGAGCTGCCCTGGACCGCCATCGATCAACCCCGGCGTAACAGATCCGGCCAGCCCGAGCACAACGCCAAAGCGCGCCTCTCAATGCACACGGCCTCACCACCTGCCCAGAAGCCCTCTGCCCGCTGCTCGGTCTGCAGATCAGATCACTACATCGGATCGTGTGACGGATTCCGGGCCCCCAGCTCCGTTGTGTTAGGCTTCAGAGGCAGTCGAAGTATGTAGCGGCCTTGCTGGTCGCGTCTGGTAGTTGAGGTGAAGTGAGCCTCGCATGTTTGCTCCTCCAAAGTCAGAGCGGTTGGGTGGGGAGAAACCTCCTACTGAATCCAGAACTTTTCCAGGAGGTCGCGCAGCTCGCGGTCGACACTGATCTGGCGACTGGTCAGAGGGCGGCTAGTGTTGGTGTTGGTATGCCGTGGGCCGCGGGCAGCTGCACCCATTAGTGTCCACCCAAGGTGTGTAGACTGGGCGATCACGTCAGAGTTTGTGGACTTCTTTAATCCGGCGGTAATGATCGCCGGGTATGCATCAGTGCCAATGATTAAGTCTACCTTTTCTGTTGATGAGACGTCTGGATCTGCCAACTCCAGGGCCGCCACAATTCGACTGCCTCTGAAGCCTAACACAACGGAGCTGGGGGATTCGCGCAGCGTCGCCCGCGCAGCATTTCGACGACTGGAGAGCAGGTTCCAGCGCCAACCCCAGCTCCGCGATCATTACAAGAAATTCATGCAGGAATACCTCGAGCTTGACCATATGACTCAGGTGGACACCACGAGCGCGGACACCTAGGAGCGTGGATTCATTATTCCACACCATGGGGTGTTCAAAGCATCTGACCAGACACCTAAGATCCGCGTGGTGTTCAATGGTTCCGTCAAGCCAGAGACTGGAGTCTCAATCAACGAATGCCTCTACGTTGGGCCAAACCTCCAGAGTGACATGTTTGACGTCCTGCTGCTCTGGTGCGCGCACCAATACGTCTTCTCCGCGGACATTCCGAAGATGTACCGACAAATAAGGATCGACGAGCGGGATCGCCACTATCAGCTAATCCTGTGGCGACCGTCGACCACCGGCGACATTAAGACCTGCTCGCTGAACACTGTGACCTACGGACTCGCGAACTCCCCGTATGAGGCAATACGCACGCTGAAGCAGTTGGCTCTCGACGAGGGCGCACGGATCCCCCTAGCAGCACAAGTGCTCATGAGGAACACATACGTGGACGACATCTTCGCTGGCTCGGACACTCTCACAGGGGCACAGCTACTGAAGCAGCAGCTCAGCGACCTACTGTCGGCGGGCGGCTTCCCCCTCAGCAAATGGACCTCCAACCACCCGTCGCCGCTCCCCTACCAACCAGCCGAGCTCGGCACATGCCCCACTTGGCCCCCAGCTGACGCCCACTCAATTTTGGGAATCCAATGGCGACCCCAGGAAGACTGCTTCACATTCCATCTCCGAGGTTCAACGGGCGACGCGGCCCTCACCAAACGGGCGGCCCTCGCATTCATCGGCCGCCTCTACGACCTCCTGGGATGGATCTCCCCAGTCGTGGTAAGATTCAAGATATTCATGTAGGAACTGTGGCCCATGGGACTCGAATGGGACGAACCCCTGCCCCCTTCCATGGAGTCCCGGTGGCGTGAACTCGTCGCGGATCTACGGCAACTACCCGCACTTCGCATCCCTCGATGGACCGGCTGCGTCAACACCCACCCATCGATGGAGCTCCACGAATTCGCCGACGCCTCACAGGCCGCCTACGGCGCCGCCATCTACCTCAGGACATTTGGCACCCCGCCGAAATCACCCTGCACCATCCTCGCTTCCAAGACCAAGGTGGCCCCTTTGAAGCAGGTATCATGTCAACCCAGAACGCCCCAGTCCACCTCTGGTCAGATTCCACCGTCGTCATATCATGGCCGTCGCCAACCGGGTCTCCGAAATCCAGACGACTCTACCGGGCGTCCACCGGCATCACGTCGCCGGCGTCCAGAATCCCGCCGACCTGGCGTCTCGCTGAGCGTCAGCGAACCAACTGCGCTCGCCGTCACTATGGATGGACGGCCCCGAGTTCCTCAAAGGCAACATACCATGGCCCTGCACCCACACCGCCGCCCCGGAGGTGGACCTGGAATGCCGCCGCGCAACCAGCCACGCCATAAGCGCCCCACGAGAGGACAACGAACTGCTGATGCGATACTCCCAGCTCCCCAGACTCCTCCGCGTGACGGCCAGATTCGTCGAATTTGCCCGGCGACTGCAGAAAAGAACCACGCCGGGGAGGAGACCGCGCCCGGGCCCATTCCCGCCGAATTAACCCCCTCGCAGGTGGACTCAGCACTCATGCTCTGGGTCTCCTATGTGCAGAGAGTCCACTTCCACCGGGAAATAGCATCGCTCTGCAGGAACTCATCCGTCGCTAAGGACAGCCTGCTCATGCGCCTCAACCAGTTCCTCGACCCGATCGGCCTTCTGCGTTTCGGGGGGAGACTGCGCCACACCCTACTACACCCCGATTGAGAAGCACCCCCTCATCGTCCCTTCCGGATCCTTCCTCTCACGAGATGCCCACGACAGGACCCTCCATGGTGGCACGGAACTGTCACTCAACCATCTACGGCGGCGATTCTGGATTCTCCGAGGACGACAACTGGTCAAGGGAGTAATCTTTCCCTGTCTCCGCTGCTGGCGACACTTATCCTCCCCGACCCTTCAACTCATGGGGGACCTGCCGGCTACCCGAGTGCGACCCGCCAGGCCCTTCCTACACAGCGGGTAGGACCAGGAGCACGTTCAAAGGATACATCGCCGTGTTTGTATGCTTCGCCACCCGCGCGGTGCACCTGGAGGCCGCCTCCGGGTACTCAACAGAGGATTTCGTCCGGGTCTACCGCCGCTTCGTGGCTCGAAGAGGAATCTGCGCAACACTGACCAGTGACTGCAGCACCAACTTCGTCGGCGCGGATAAAGAATTACGGGGACTATTCGCCCAGGCAACAAGGCAAACCACCGAGATTGCCCACCTCCTCGCTAATGAGGCTACCGAGTGGCGATTCAACCCCCCATCAGCCCCTCACTTCGGGGGAATCTGGGAAGCCTCTGTAAAGCGGATCAAGTTCCATTTGAGGCGCGTTATCGGCGATGCAGTCCTGACCTTCGAAGAGCTCTGCACCCTGCTGGCCCAAGTGGAATCCTGCCTCAACTCGCGCCCCCTCCAGCCAATGAAGGATGCCCCGACCGACCTGACGGCGCTCACACCCGGACACTTTCTTATTGGAGGCCCGACGTCGACCATCCCGGAGCCTTACACACTTCAACCCCCCATATCTTGGTTGTCGCGATCAAAGTTACTGCGGAACATGTACGAGCATTTCTGGTCGCGATTGTCCGCAGAATACCTCCAGGAATTACAACACAGGCCAATGTGGCAGAGCCGAAACCCCAACGTCGCAGTGGGGCAAATGTGCGTGATCAGGACTGAGCTGGCACCCCCCTGCAAGTGGCACTTAGCGCGAATCCTTAAGGTGCACCCTGGCCGAGACGGACTCGTGAGTGTGGCAACGCTGCGGACTGCTGCGGGCACCCTAACGAGACCCGTTTCCAAACTAAGTATCCTCCCATTTGAGGAGGACAGAACATCGGACCAGCACCAATCAGCGGATGGACATCACCAGCGGCAGCCGCATCGCCCCCCCCCCCCCCCCCGCCGGGCATAATGATTCGCCAATGATTGGCGAAGGCGGGCGGAATGTTGCGGATTAGCAATTGAATGTGCTGGAGAAATCTAGTACATTCGCAGTGGATATCAGTTGCGCGGCATCACGAACCAGCTGGCCGATTGTCACCAACGATGAGGTCATGGCATCCCTTTTTTGAATTGGCAGTTATGCGCACTGAGTCAGTTTGAACCAACCTTCATCGCGTCCACGCCATCGGAGTTAACGTCACAGGTACCAGTTCATCGCAATAAGGCAAAGTGTATCCGAATTACCTAATAAGAGAAATAAAAGTTAATCTCAAGGAATAAAGATCTCGGACTTTGGTTTTTTTGTGGTTCCTCGCTGCCTTTTCATTGGGTTCCTCTCGTCAAGGAAACAGCGGACAACTCCAAACATTCCCGTAACATGTCTGTTGAAATATAGATATTGATCTAGCCATATGCCAAGGTATTTAACTAAACTCTTGGTTTCCAGTTTATTTCCTTGAGGTCCCACGAAAGCTACCTTTCGCCAGTTTTTCCTTGTGTCGTTCATGACTTTATATAATGGAGTTCTAAATAGGATGGCTTCACATTTCTGGAAGTTGATCTTAAGTTTCCAGTCATCGCAATAGCGCTGCACGTTGTTGAAGTCTCGCTGTATTAAACTATTTATGATCTCAACTTTCGGAGCTGTTCTGTAAATTATGAGATCGTCTGCGAACGCAATAGCCTGCGGCAGTGCATCTAAAAAGTTGCTAATGTAAATGTTAAAAAGAATCGGAGAAAGTATCGCTCCCTGTTGCAAGCCATTCTTAATATTATATTTTATTTTTATTAGAGGTTACCATTACCACATTACCATTTTTGACCACGAACCTCCTGTCCTTTAACATATCGTAAAGTACATATAGTAAAGGCTTATGTATGCCATGTCCGACCAGTTTGGAATATAACCCTTCGATCCAGACGGTATCAAAGGTTTTTTCCAGGTCGATCAGACAGACCCCTGTGCATTGGTTCCTACATTTATTCCATTGTATGTAGAATAATGTTGTTGTCGTCTACCCATTTTAGCAGAGCTTTGTTAATAATCTTTTCAAATGCTTTACTGATGCTTGGGAGTACACTTATCGATCGCATGTTCATTGGGTTTTGTACAGTCTTTGCTCTTTTTTGTGATGGGCTGAATGATGCCGTTTTCCAACGCGCGGGATAATATGCATTATTCAACGCGTTGTTAAACAGGACCGTGTATATATCTATGGCCTTTGGGGGCAAGTTCTTGAGTACGATGTTAGGTACACCATCTAATCCCACTGACTTTTTGCTTCTTAATGAGTAGAAGATACTCTGGATTCCTTCCCTTGTAATTGAAAGGCTTTTAGCCCCACCATTGACATTAATGTCAATTGACAGATTATCGCCACTGAATTCGGTAAAACCCGGATTCTCCGATTGCCATTGTGAAATTTCATTTCGGAGGTGCAGGTGATTCAGTATAGCTCTGTCCTCCAGGTCGCGATTTCGGCGAATGCATTCATGCACCTTGTACATTTCCTGAAAGACAGCTCCCACAGCGTTCACCTTTTTCAAAGGATCTTCGATCACGAAGAGCTTACTATTGAGGATAGCGTTGTCTGTATCTATGCCGATGTTGGTTAGCAGCCGCTAGTTTCCATCAGCACATGGAATTTGGAGACACTGAATCTCGTGCTCTATGTGTTTTTCATTGGATCGGATAGCAAAATTCTTTTTCGGATATTTCTTGTTGTTCTTGATTATCTGTCCCCGCCCCATTTCCTTGAAAGTTCAAGTTATTTTATTTGTCATTACATTTTCTTTTCGAGTTTTCTCGGTTTTGTTCGAATTAGAAATCTGTACTCCGTTTCCAGTAGTACTAACATCTATAATACTACTGTTTTATATATATAATACATAATGTGTTTATATATCATCGTCATCGGCACTACAACCGGGATCCGGTCTTGGCCTTATTTAACAAATCTGTCCACCGGGCCCGATTTCGAGCCGATGTCATCCACTTTGGCACTCCTAGGCTCTGGCCGTCCTGGTCTACGCCATCCCCCCATCGCAGACAACGTCTGCCGCGCCGTCTCCCTCCATACATCCTGCCACAAAGAAATTTCCGGGCAGGCTCCTCATTCGGACTAGGTGTCCCGCCCACCGGAGTCTACCGAACTTGATTTTTCTTATAACATTAACTTCAAGGTAGATTGCGTACAACTCATGGTTGTAGCGTCTCCGTAATCGTCCTCCCTCACATACGGGGCCAACAATTCTCCTTAAGACCTTTCTCTCGAACGCGGCTAAGAGTTCAGGGTGCCTTTTATTAAGCACCCGGCACTCGGATCCATACATGAGTACTGGTAACACCATGGTCTTGTACAGTTGTAGCTGGATGTTCTGGATAAATTTTGGGATTTAAAGAGCCTTGATGGCCCGTAGTAGGCTTTGTTGGATTTGATCAGCCGTTCGCGTATTTCTTCTTCCATAGTGTTATCGGTTGATAGTATTGACCCAAGGTAGTTAATGGATTGCACTACCTCAAATTTGTGCACCACTACCCTGATAATTTGACCAACCTTAGGTCTTCTCTTCGTGTTTATATATAATGCGTTTATATATTAGGTTGTGCCTCTGTTTTCAACCCAAATATTTTTTCGATTAAAACTGTTATCGTTCAATGTCCTACACTTTCCATCAACTGCTACCACAAAAATGGTTTGATTTCCTTTTGCTTCTACAGGAATTCGCAGATGAAAATTCGGTCCGCCACATTCCTTTCACTTGGAAAATATAACGAAATTTGTTGCTTTACAATAACTTAACAAGATGCATCAATATCAATAAAATTTTACCGACAATCAGCTAATCTACTAATATTTAAACAAGAAAACAAGAGTTGCCAGTTGCAACCAAGCCTTTTCGAAGTTATAAAACTTTAAAATGAAATATAGAGAATTCCGTCGACTCCTTTTTACTCAACTCTATATTATTGATTACATATCACAAATATTTTTGTTTTTAAAATAAATAGTTTTAGTATTTTCTTGATAATTCTCAGCCTCTTCCGATTAAATGTACCTCCTCACCGAAAAGTGGACAAGTGTCAGAAGATTGTGTCTCCGATCCCGATTTAACCCTAAATGAAATGATAGAAAGGTGCCGTGAAGAAAACAGCGATGATGATCCTGACTTCGATCCTACAACAACACCACCCGATCAGGAATCCTCCTCGGAGTCATCCACTCCGATACGATATGATAATAATGGTGAAGAAATTTTCAGTTTTACTGAAAATTGTCCGGAAGACTCTCTTCAAAATGAGGTAAGTTATAGCATCTCTATTATCAATGTGACTGAAAATATTTGGTTTGTTTTTTGAATAGACGTCTGTCACCGCCAATGGATTCCATGCCCTAGAAGGTTCAACTAAACCCGAATCTAATGACGATAAAGTAGAGGTACTGAGTTAAATCGTACTATTTAGGTTTTAAAATTTTATAACTAATACGAACAGGAAATTACATCTCCGGCCGAGGTGGAAGTGAATAGTGAAACACTATCAAATGATGTCAAGAATAACGAAATGCAGGACAAATTAGTGGAAAACAAAGAGCAACGCTTCGACATTGGAAATAATGGTAATGGGCATTACATATCATTTAATCAGATCGGATATGCCATCCATTTAACCTCCTCTACTTATTTTCTACTAGTTCGTTATCCAAAGTCATGGGATTGTTTTTGTTTTCTTCTTTTCTTTTTTTTGCAAGTAATGTTAAACTGGATAATTTTTTTACACACGAAAGCCATTTAAAAACTCTGTTTGGGTTCATTCACTTTCTTCCTCTTTATCGTTATTTAATTTGATTGGCTTCTTTGACTAGATCATAATTTGAGCAATGAGTTGAATACTTTGTTTTTAGCCTTTAATGGAGAAACTACTTCAGGGGAGTTAGATCCTGTTCCTATGAAAGACTTTAATGGACATATTAAGGAGTGGGCAAGCTCTGAAGGAGGTAAAGTATCTAGTTCGACTTTATTGTAATGCAGTCCTGAAATATGTGTTTATCGCTGTGGTTTCATTTCTTTTACTGTATCCCAAATCCTATTGCGTATTTAGTGAAGCTAAATGAAGAAACCTTTGTTACACCTGATTCTTCCGTAGAAGATTTGTTTTACAGTCCAGTCGGTGGGTGTTATATGTAAACTGGGATGATTTTAATATGTGTACCTTTATTCTCAATTTATTTTTCAGGGTCTCAAATCTTAGAACATGATAGTTCGTTTAACATGAACGAGAAACCAAAAAGTTCCCCTGATCAATCAAGAGATGATTCTCGAGGTAAATTTTTACTTTTTTGTTCTCAGATGTGATGGAATATATATATCATATATAAGACTTTTAAGACCTTTTAATTTATCAAGATCAGTGTTAGTGATTCATCCCTTCTGTTCATAATATTTTTGAATTGTCCACGGATAGATCTGGTTTTAGGTTGATAACGCATTTCTGGTGAAACCAGAACATATTTCTACGGTTTTAGCTAAATGTAACTTTTAAAAAGTTGTTCTTAATCTTATTATTTGTAGATGAAATGTAAGCTAAACATTTTTTTCCTCTAAATTCTATTATTCTTTTATTTAATGTCTCCGGCGTGCAAATATTGTTCGAGGTCTTTAAAGCTGTGTAACGTGGGGAGTGTATGTTACATCCACGACTTCTCAAAAAGCAATAATAGTTGCTGGAGTTTGCAATAGATTTTCTTAAATCTTTCCATCCGACAGTATTCACTCTATCTAATCAGCCCCATCTTCTATATCGGTTTTTCACTTTTATGACAACCCTGTATCTTTTATTAATATAAGTGTATTAACAGCAATTTTAGTGTGAAAGCAGTGTCTTGAAAGTTGTACTTTTATACTCACTCTATTTTTCAGGGTCACCAATATTAAAACAAGAGAGTTCGTGTAACACGAACGAAGACTGGAAAAGTTTCCATGATCAATCGAGGGCTGATTCTGAAGGTAAATTATAATTTTTTTTTTTTTTTTGATATGATAGAGTATATAAAAACATATAGGATTGTTAAGGACTTTCACTTTATCAAGATCGAAGTCAGTGTTTCGTTCCTTAAGTTCGTAATGTTTTCTTAAAACTTTTCATCCGACAGTATTCACTCTATCTAATCAGCCCCATCTTCTATATCGATTTTTCACTTTTATGACAACCCTGTATCTTTTATTAATATAAGTGTATTAACAGCAATTTTAGTGTGAAAGCAGTGCCCTGAAATTTGTACTTTTATACTCACTCTATTTTTCAGGGTCACCAATATTAAAACAAGAGAGTTCGTTTAACACGAACGAAGACTCGAAAAGTTTCCATGATCAATCGAGGGCTGATTCTGAAGGTAAAATTTTTTTTTCTGATATGATAGAGTATATAAAAACATATAGGATTGTTAAGAACTTTCACTTCATCAAGATCGAAGTCAGTGTTTCGTTCCTTAAGTTCGAAATGTCCATAGTGCAGGTTATAAAGCCTTTTTTCAACTACCAACTGTTAGTGATATAATGATAAGCAACGTATTTTTTTTTTTTGATCACGATCTTATAGTGTGGGTGTGCCGCTGAATTTAGGTCTAACAGAAATTGTAACAAATATATTGGCAAAAGTTGAGTGACAAATTTCGAACTGTTTGGAGGAAACTGTTGGCGATGCATCACGTCGACACGAATTCCCAGGAAAGGCAAGGCAAGCGCCAGCACACAAGTTCCTGGGAAATAACGATCAGCGTCGCACCGATTCCAGAAAGCCACTAAGGAAAACAACACCCGGGAAACGAGTGAACGAAACGACGACTGTGGGCATACATAAGGCGGGCACATCGGCAGAGCAGCAAGACTCTACGCTTAACAATATCAAACCCAACCGTGATCTCTTCAAAAACATCAACCGACTAACAGGTCAGAAGTTTAAAGCCCGAATCGATCACCTTATCAACCCACTCAGCAACAAACTTATCCAATCCAACACAGACATAGTCAATTGCCTCGCTGATCACTTCTCAAAGATCCATCAACAAAATGATTCCCTCTCAGACCCTAATTTTCAAAACACTGTAAACGAATATATCTCATACAGATTACCCGCATCTTATACTCCTTTCATAGGGGAATTTAACGACACAAACAAGGCGTCCTTCTTAACCATATCATTAATGCCAGTTCTAGAGAACTGGAAAATTGCGGTAGTAATCCCTATTAAAAAGTCCAGCACTTCCAAAAACACCTCCAACTATGGTCCGATATCTTTTCAAAATATATCTAAACAAAATATTAGAATGTAAGATCTACCAAAACCTTCTCTCGTTTGCCAATGATAACGCTCTCATCAGTTTGGCTTTCGTGAGCGACCATGCTCTACTAAAACGTACACACGATGTCACTGTGGGGGTTTGAAGTATTGGTGCCAAACTGGGGTTGTTTATGGTTATTGTTTTTTTATTTGTTCTTTTTCTTTTTTTTTTCTTTTAAGGTATCACTTATCCACCACTTTGTAGGATCACCTTCGTTCGAAATAATGTTTAATCAAAAAATTACACAAATTTATAATTATGCTGTGAGCACTTAATATAGAGTTCCTTACTATTCCTCCAGTGATTGTTCTTAGGCTTTGTTCAATCTAATTACACACACTCAAATTTGGCAGTTGATTGTTGCTAAATTTTTGTTAAATGCACATGATTCTATGTGATAACGTATTCATTGGTCCTTTCGGAATCGACTAATATATGCAACAAATTTACTTGGTCAAAAGAAAGATCGACTTTAACGACTATTAGCACAGTTGGAAAAATTAACTCACGACTCGCACGTAAACTGGTACTGAGAACACATGTCTGTGCGCGCGATGGTGGATGGAAATCAACTGGTGCAGTCAGGGATGAAAATTCACTTTTTGGGATAAGCACAAAGATCAACCAATAATAATCATGCTCTCTTCTGCATTCATAAATTTCCCAGCCCATCAAGATGAATAAGCACTTGTGCATTCATTCGACAGTCGATGGACATTGGGTGAATGAGGAAACTAAAAGAGCACAATGACCCCGGGGTTGATTTGACTTAAGCGTGCATGCACGAACGCAAAATCTGGTGATGGCCCAGTGACCTAGTTAGGATATCGTGGTGATCTCAGAGTGCAATGTACTCTGAGAAGAGAAAATGACATAGGATGAAAAGTGGTTTGTGCTATTCACCTGCCTTACAAGAAAAAAAACAATAACCATAAACAACCCCAGTGCGTTTTCATTTCCTTACTCTGCCTTAGTGGACAATTTCCGTTGGCGCAATTGGTGGGATTAAGGTGAATCAGTGCCCGTGTTTGGCATCATTACTTCAAACCCCCACATCGCAACTGGTCTGGAAAACCAATGCCCTACCGTATGCATATCTCTCTTCTTTATAACCTGCACTGCTTATATGGTCTGAATGCCAACATCACAAAGCTCCTAGTATCTTATCTTTCTGGTAGGAAATTCATGGTCAGAATAAACTCTTCCCTCTCACAAATTCGCACCATAACCGCGGGAGTTCCCCAAGGATCCATTCTCGGAGCAGTTTTATATCTTCTATACACATCCGATATTCCCCAACCTCCGCCTAGTGTTGTAATGCTAAATTATACTGACGATATTTTAATTTACTCTAGCAGCAGATTTGTCAAAGCGGCAAGAAGCCCCGTTAACAATTTCCTCATGCACATCTCAGCATACTTTGACAAATGGAAAATTCGCCTCGAAGCAACCAAACCCAGCTAACAGTGTTTAAGGGGGAAAACGCCCTCTGCACAAACAACACTAAACGTTGCCACAACAAAATTAAACTCTAGCTTAATAACACCCTCATAAAACGTTCCAAAACTCTAAAATATTGGGAGTAATCCTTCATGAAGCCTCAATACAGCTTAACGTCTGCAGACGAGTGTTGTGAAAACCTAAGGGCCTCTCTCTCAAGGGCAAACAGCTCATCTACAAACAGATAATCAGACCCACTCTTACATATGCCTGCCCATTATGGTACCACATTTCACTCTCCCAAATGGAGAAATTACGAGTTTTTGAACGAAAATGTTTCCGAATGATCACTGGCTTACAGCGCGAAACCAACTCTTATAGATACCATAGTAACAACAATCTTTACAACACCTCAGCATCGAACGACTGGATAGACGAATCCTAGAATTGTCGATAAATTTCATAGAAAATGTCCCTAACAATTCGAACCCGATAATAACAGACCTACCATCACCCTCCTCCAATGCGGGAAGTCACTACCGTAATTGTCTCCAAATCAGGACCCTCTTCACCTCAGACGGACTGGTTAACGATCTAAACGAGGTCTTGTACCACAACACCGAACAGGCACCCAATCAATTCAAGTTCAGCAACATCCAGCCATTCTCCAAGATTCTTACTTTTAACACAGAACGAATTGGCACCCCCCTCCTTCAAGAACATACCTGATCTTATCCCTTACTACCTTCAATCAAAACGAGAAATCCCACATCCACATAAATCAAAGTTGTAAGTATTATTTTGAAGTCATAATCAAATTGTCACTATCATCGCAATATCAAATATTGTAAATTGTAAATAAGATTAGATTAAGTTAGATTAAGTTATATTAAGTAATTTTAAGTAGGCTAAGTTAAGTTCCTGTTTTTACTTCTGACCTTTTCCAGGAAAAACGTAATTACCAATATATCTAAATCTAATTAAATACTAAGCACATATAAAAGAAAACTGTTTGGAAAATGTTAACAAATAACATGTAAACAATTATTATATAACCAATCTATTATAAGTTAACTGTGTTACTTATTGTAACTTTTAATTTTCAGTCTAATAAATGCAGTATATATATATAAAAAAAAACAGCAGCAGGAGTTTCCACGAGAACTCCGCGTTGTAAGGAGATAAGTGACAGTTTTGGTGCACATGATTTGCTGTTGTGGGCTCCATAAGGCCACAATAAAAATCAGTGCATAACAAGTAATAAAGAGTGAACAAGTGACTATAGGAGAAGTGTGTTATTTGGAGAGTACAACGATCGTACTGGGCAAGACAACAACGCCCTTCGTCCAGAGCAGAGTCCGGTGCTGGAAGTACGCACGTTAACCAAATAAATCATATGGACTACTGGCGCCGGAATACAGTCCACGCAGAGAGAAGGAAGCTGAGACGTCGCCAGGGAAGGCGCCGGCGAAGCTGTCGTGTCCCCAGAACAGTAACAGTTGTTAGTCCTTCGAGTCGATTTCAGCGATAAACGAGGACGCTGCCATCCGATACGGGAGAACTGTCTACCCAACCTGGAGTGGGCAGCACCGGACCAGATGCAAGCGCCACATGAGAAGAATCTCCCACGCGGCTTGGAAGAGATTACGACGGACCTGTCGGAGCCCTCACCAGAAAAAGGGAATCAGTACACGTGACCGAAGAGAAGGCGAGCCACTCTGAACCCTACACCCCCGGGCGGGGGATTGACCCAACGCCCCAACGGGGAGACCAGAGGGCCAGCGTAGGCGGGGAGGGTAGAGCCCGGGGCACCCGTGCCAAGATCGAAGCGCGGCACGGAGCACGATGTATAGTTTCAAGAGGAGTACGAGACATAGTCTCAAGGGGCAGCTCGGTAATGTCATCGGGAGAGGCCAAGATCGAGGCGTGGTTGGAAGTCGCCAAGCGAGAGCTAGAAATCAGTGAAGCTACGCCAAATGTGTAACGAGCGAGACTCGAATTAGTGGGAACAAGTTCCGAACACAAGACTAGCCAAAGCGAGGCTACCGGAAATGAATACCAACAGGGCCCTTGCGATCAATGGGATAATCTAACGAGGCTGCCCGAAGGGAGGCGAAAGGGGCTAACTCACGAGGACGGGACGTCGCATCACGAACAGGAAGGAAGCGACATCCAGGATTTGGCCCAAGCCATAGCCAGGCTCTCGCGAGCATCATCGGAGCATTTAACTCGAGACAAATGATCGCGTTACCCCATTTCAAGGGGGCAGCGAAGAGTGGCTGGCTTTCAAGAGATCGTTCGAAGATGCGGCAGAACTTGGCGCGTCTTCGGAGAAGTCGTCGGGGAAAGGCGAGAGAAACTGTTAGAAGTCTCCTATTCATTGCCGAAGACCCACAAGAGGTAATGGGACTGGAGCCCCAATTTGGAAGACCGGGGCGTTAGCCCTGGCGGAGCTTACGAAATTAAAGGGGCTGCCTCGAGTCACAGAGGACCCAAACGAGATTGGAGTCTTTGCCGATCGGGTGACCAACTCCCTGGCCATCATCGGGGCGCTGGGCAAGAAACAGTATTTGAACTCACCTGACCGCCAAGATGGCGTCATCCCTGAAGTACAGGTGGTTCATGTATCACCGCAGCCATCGAAGGGAGGACCACCCGGAACTGAGAGTTTTCGGCGACTTCGTGAGACTGGAGGCAGACATGTATGGTAATTTCGCCCCACCCGAAGTATACTGGGAGTCGAGGGGAGGCTACCATCAACAGACTCCGGAAGGACAGCAATCCATGCCGTTCGAGAAAGTGGCGTGCCTAGGAACGGAAGCAAGTTTAAATGTCCGGTTTGTCTCAATGAATACGACGTCTTCAGATGCCCCATATTTGGGGGGAGGGGGAACAGTATTGACGAGAAATGGAATCTGACGAAGAAGGGAAGCCTTTACTTTAAATGCCTTCGCTCCAAACATCGAAAATCGGATTGCAGGGCACTGTCGCGCGCTAAGGGCGCAAGGGGCCTTCACGTCACCCTCCATCCAGGCGATTTTTCACCGAGGATTGGCTCTGTTTGATGACCATTTCGTTGCTGGACTCGTCAATCTCCGAAAAGATCGGTGCGAAAGGCAGACAGGAAACGTTCGTTGTGGAGACAGTCGGTGGGCTGGGCATCAGGAGTAACGGCTCGCAAAGAGCCCATAGCTGAACTGGAAGTTTGATTGAGGTAAGAACCACCCCCAATTTTAAACTTTCGAATCAGGAGGTGGGGAACGAGACGATTGAGGGATGCAAGCACCTACGAGACCTCGGAGACCAGTTGACCTACACCCAGCAAGAGCCTAAATTACTTATTGCTCACGACAACTGGGGCCTGATAGTTACAAAGAGGCTGGGGAAAGGGAGAAGTATCGAACCAGTTGCTTTACTTACCAGTTTGGGGTGGGTCTTGCACGGGTGCGAGGACGGGAACAGCGCACCAGTGAGATTGTAAACTACAGCGGGACAAAGGAAGACGAGACGGAATTGCTCCTGCAGAAAGTAGAGCTGGTAAAAGAAAGGCTACTACAGACCCACCATAATGGATCGATTTGGATCCGAACGACGATGAAAGTCTCACGCCGAACCATTTCCTGCTGGGCCGTTCTTGCGGTGCGATGGCACCCGATGAATTCGATGACCACGACATGACGGACCATTTCTGGAGGAGATGGATTAAAGAATATCTGTCAACCGACCGAGATGCCACCGATCCACAAGTTGGAGATGTAGTCCTGGTGGTGGATTCTTCACTACCCCACAGTACCTGGCCCCGCGGAGAAGTACAAACTATCTCTCCTGGACCCGATGGAAGGATCAGAGTCCTGGACGTGAGGAAGACATGGGGAACACTGCGAAGACCAACACGCCGAGCCGTACTGTTGGTTCCGGCGATGACATCGCCATCACACTAGGGAGTGCTTCGCGGAGGAGACTGTCGGCGATGCATCACGTCTACACGAATTCCCAGAAAAGGCGAGGCAAACGCCAGCACACAAGTTCCTGGGAAACAACGATCAGCGTCCAGGAAGCCACTAAAACAGCACCCGGGAAACGAGTGAACGAGACGACAGCTGCGGGCCTATATAAGGTGGGCACATCGGCAGGGCAGTAGGAATTCCGAGTTGTAAAGAGATATGTGACAGTTTGGGTGCACATGATTTACTGTAGTGCGCTCCATAAGGGCACAATAAAAATCAGTGCATAACAAATGATAAAGAGAATTCTAAACGGCGCATAAACTCGTACGAATTCTCTTGTGGAAAACGTCCACTTTCACGTAATTGTCTCCTCCATGCTCCATAAATTCCGCCCGTGTGCAGTCGACTCCGGGAGCCTTGTTGTTTTTCAGTCGATTTATTGCATCTATTACTTCGTTGAATGAGAGCACTGGGCTCTGGTGTGCAGATTAAACAGGTTTTCATATTTCTGCTTGTATTTTGTCACGATATTGTTTGTTTCTGTGATCAGAGAACCATTTGCATATCGAATTATTTTGGCCCTCCCTTGAGGCCCTTTTCTAATTGAATTTATGCCGTGGTCTATTTGGTTACGCGTTACGTCGTCGGGTGATATACACTGACATCGTGCTTTTCACTACCACATCTCTTGGTGCTGCGAACATTATAACTTCAATCCCATTGTCGTTTAAAACGTAATATAGGCTGTTTTTGGCTATAGTTGGTTGGAAAATATCTTTCTTTCCAATTTTCGATTTGAAGCCACCAGTAGGATTTTAACATCGAATGATGAAATTCCGTCAAATACTTCCTGGAAAACTGACAACAACAAGATCATCACCGTCATCATCATTCAAAGGCCAAAAACTGGTGAACCTTTTCATTTTCAACTTCATTTTAATTTTAATTTTAAAACTAATTTTTATTTCAGAGTTTTCGTTATATTTATTTTGCCTATAATTTTATCTTTGCTTATTATTATAACGTCCAATTCAATTTCATCTCTAATGTTCTCTTACTTCTGATTTATTTTGTTTTGTTTACTTACCTTAGTGGGTGAACCGCGATTTTCAGGTCTACGTCGGTCTTCTTTGTTTCTCCTATTCTCCTAGTTGCCTCCCCCCCTTACCCCCGCCCCGCTATCTTCTACCTGAGGGGCTCTGTATCGAATACACTCATTACCCCTATACTACTTGGGCAATGGGCGCCCGCTCTTCTTATGGTGTGAGCCATCTGCCCGATCAGGGCATGACGGCTCTTATAAATGAAGTAAAAGAGGCGGTCGTTGGTCTCAGGGCTGAGAACGCTGTTCTTAAAAAGCAATTGTCCGCATCAGAAGCCATCCCACCCCCACCCCTGCCCAGTGCCGGTGTGGAAACCTCTGATTCGGAATCAGAATTCGATCCTGAAATAGAAAACGTGACCGCCAGTCCTGGTGCCTCAATGGATCACGGTGACTCGCCTACCCCCACCCCAACTTCATTTAGGGCCCCAAAGCGCAAGACGCCGCTGCCAACATTGAGCTGCGAGGGAGGCCACTCCAGTAACCGTACCGCCAATGGCCGCACGCCAACATCACTCCAATCATCTTCATCATCATCTGTCCTTAAAAAAATATCGATCCCACCGATAACCTCAAATACGCAAAAAATCGTACCTCCGCAGAAGTCTTGCACACCAAGGGCAACTCCGGTAATTGATCCAAAACCAAAGCTCGCTTGTATTTCCAACACTGTGCAGCCAGCGGTCGAGGTCCGCGCACCTGTCGCCAAGAAGAAGCAGCAACCTGGGGTCTTTGCACGAGACCTCAATCTGAAGAACTTCCTCGGTGATATGAACCGGCTAGGGATTTCCAACTTCAAGGCAAAGACCTTAAGCCCATCCCTAAACAAAATTGTAACCTACGATAGGGAAACCTACCGCAAGGTTAACGACAACCTCAAGATCAAGGAGGTAAATTACTACACTTTCCCTCCGACCCACGAAAAGTCAACGACCATTCTTTTAAAACGAGTCCTATTTCTCTCCTCACCTGTATCAGCAAAATATATGAACAGTTCATATACGAGAAGCTAAATAAGTTTATCAGTGCCAGGAACCTAATACCTGATATCCAAGTCGGATTTAGAAGAGCCCACAGCACCACCATGGCTCTCAACATATTTCAAAACATCGTCTGCGTGCGCCTTTTTAATAAGGAACCTACCATTGCGATGAGCCTGGACATTGAAAAGGCTTTTGACACTACCTGGATCTGAACACTGGCCTCAGTAAAACGCTATGTAGTATCATCTACCAGTTCGTTCGAAACAGAACCTTCCAGTATAAAACTGAAGAAAGCACCCTTCCCAACAACATTCTCCTCTATAATAGAGGATTCCTGGACCCATCCCATAGGGTCTACTGCTGTCACACTACAGACACGTACGCACAGTACAAGATGGCACAAACACACACATACACCGACCAAAGCGCAGATTATCAGACGCGGAAGAAGTGATCTGCGTTTACTACCGCACTCAAGACCCAACGGTCTTGTACGATTTCTTTCCCACCATCCCCCCATCCAAGTAGTTAGAGAACACTTGAACTAACCCTGTCCACACTATCCTTAGATACCTCCTTCCCCCTTTCTTTTCAGATATCTTGAGACCGAGCCCAACATCCTCACGGATGTGCATGATTCTGGTTATCGCAAGATGACTAGAAGCCAGAGACAAAATGAAGGACACATTTGTCCTTGTCTCCCTAAAGTCGGCCTCTCGCCCCTCCATTTTTTTTTTTTCGCCAGTCGGCAGTCGTGTGCTGCTCCGTCCTCGTCCTCGTATGTTACGTTGCCAACAAGCACAGTGAGGCGTAACATCCTGGATTAAGGGTGGCAAATAGTTGTATGTTACTCTTCGCTAGCCTGTCTGACATGGGTGTCCCTGCTAAAATCGTAGGCTTCCGTCAGTATAGCCTGATTGATTCATTGTAATTTAAACTTCTGCAGCACGTAAATGTTCCTACCATGTAGGGTTTTCTTGGTATTTCATCACAATGTCAAAACGAATACAAATCGACGCTTTCCCTCCTTGCCCCCCCCCCCCCCCTCTCCCCTCCCGCCCTTCTCTTCCCCACTTAATAGCGCAGCCAAAAATTCCATCACTAATCATTTATAAGACATTATTATACCTATTCGTTAGTTGATATCGCAATATAACCGCCGGTTTGTGTATTGTTAAACAATAGATAACTATTTATGTACTGTAAATTGAATAAGATCTCATTTTGTTTCATTAAATTAACTATATTAGAATGTTTTATATAATATGTACAAATAATTCCAAGCATGCAAATGTAAATTCATTTACATCTTTCTATGTTTCTTTGCTTTTGGCTTACCATTGTAATAAATAAAAGAATTCCACCTCAAAATGTTCTGGTTTCTTTTACATTGCATTACAAAGAAACCACGGTATAAGAAATGGATTAAGAGATAGATCCATACATACCGTATATTTAAACTGACACATCAACGTTTTCTATTTATTAGATTTATTTATATATTACAGGACACGGGTATGCGAAGCCTTCTCACCAGAGTGATAGCGGTGTAGGTGGTCATAGTAAAAGTAAGAGAAATAAATCAAGACGGAAACATCGATGAAAAATGCAAACGTCCTTATAGGCTCTTAAGTTTCTTATAGTTACGTCCTTACAATTTTAGTAATTTCATAAATTAGATTTAAATGTAAAATAAAGCATAAAATAAATGTTAAATAAAAAAAAATATATTAAATTTTGGTTTACATTTTTACAGCACAAATATTACTAATATTGAAATAAAATCAAACATGTTATTTGTTTCATTATTAGAGCATTTAAATGTATAAAATATAAAGAAATATGTAGAATGATGGTATAACATTTGCTGCAAATTATGGAATACTGGAACGTATTTCCGTTCTAAAATTTTCAAAAACTACTTAAAACTACATAAAACTAGAATCTAAACAGGAGCATCCTAAAGCAAAGATCAATATATAATATAATGATATGTGGAAATAATGCAAAGATAAACTATGTTGATGGAAATGCAAAGTTGTTAATCTTCTCACGTGCTTTGCTTTAGTTTCAATGATTTCTTCTCAGAGAGATGGAGTAATATTTGCCGTATGGATCTCGGCTGACCTTTTTCCACCGTGTACGTTCGAAAATTAGAGAATTCTTTCTTATGGCTTTAAACATTTTTTTTTTAAATACTTCTATCAGGAGAAGCGAAAAAAGGGCAGAACCCTCATATATTTAGCTTAATGCAACTAAAAATTAAACTTGACAATTAACTTATAACTAAAGTTATTAAATAAATAATAAAGAAGGGGGAAAAAACGAAAAAACTTAATTGAAACGCACTAGGAGACAGAAATTGGTGCCAGGAATTAGATCGTAATTTAGTTTGGTGGGGCAAGTGCGTCATTAGTTGGCTTAGTACAAGCCTTAAATTCATATAACTAATTTAAAACATCTAAATAAATGGATAAAAATAATTAATTATAATAATTTGCCGATGTTCAACTCCAAGGAATTCTTCGGGCACCAAACCGAAAAACTGTCGAGGTCGTTTTAGAGATGGGAAAAATCATGTGAGGAATAGATTATTTTCGGGAATTTAATATCGTCGGCGTATAGAGAGATGCAGGAATGCTTGATAATCTTATCAATGCCATTTATGGTCATTATAAAGAAGAGTGGGTCTAAATGGCTACCCTGAGGGACACCAGAGGTGGCGAAGAAAGGGTCTTGGTAAAACGAACACTGTATAGGCGATTACTTAGATATGAGATTAGCCACTTAGTTCGAAGCCCAGGGAGGACAATTTATGTTAAGAGCAGAACTACAAACATGTAAGGAGTAAAATTTATTTATCACTGAAAATATAGCCGTTTTTCGAGGCGAATTTTGGGATATTCAACATATGTTCATATCACGTTACATTCGCCTAGACTGTGATGTCAAGCAAATTCGTGCTTTTCTTTTTCTTTTTTTTTTTGATGATCTGGTCATTCATAATAAGCTGTGCCGTTGCTTTATTTATTTATTTTTCGCCTTAAACTCTGCTTTGCTCATGTAAATCAACTAAGTTTTCTATCTATCATTTTACAAGCCAATCTGTACTTTAGTTGGTGCGACTTCCAAGCTCTGATTCATCGCTCGATGTCACTGCCCTTAACTAAGGGCTTAACGGTAACAGTAAGATTATTGATTCTTTTTTCTTTTATACCAATTGTTATAATACTAAGGAGTGTAATGTATAACCCTGAAACACAACTTTTTTTATTTTATTCCATTCGCCAACATGGTTTTTTTCCAAATTTATTTATTGTTTTTTAATTAATATTTATTTATTTTTAATTAATATTTTTTTTTTTTTATAATGGTACTTTTTTATATGGGTAGTTTTCTTAATTTTTTGTGTGTAAGGCGCTTTAGATTTGCAATATTTGTAGTATATTTACATCTTCCGCTAACACTACAACCATTATTGATTATGTACAACGACTTTAGTTTTAAACCTAGTGTTTCCAAATCTTAATTCCTAATTCTATTGTATATATATACAGTCTTTTTTATTTTTATTTTTTCGCGTACAATGTATATATATAGTAACTATATATACTTTCTTTTATTTTTCGCATATATATATATATATATATATATATATATAAATATATATATACATATATACATATATATATATATATATATATATATATATATATATATATATATATATATATATATATATATATATATATATATATATATATATGTATATAATATGGTTGCACGTTAAGGACAGGAAACAATACGATTGCACATTCCAAGTGTTGTCTCTTACTTTAACCGTATAGAACATTTCGTATAACAAACTTACTGCGTCTGATTCTGGCAGTGTCTTGGAATCGGATGATATAACTAGGCTTGGGTTCTCTCACTATTGTATGTCTACACTTGAGTACTGTGTTTAACGGTGGTTTGTGGCCGAGTTTCGTTGAGTCGCAACACATCATGTGACAGTTTCGTTCCTAGTCGACGTTTTGATAGAAACGCTATGGTGGAAAAGTGGAAAAAATTCCAGAAATTTATCCTGACAGAAAATAGTTGCCGTTATTTACAGGGGTGCGTGCATTTCCTTGCTTATACATCGAGACTGCGAAAGGAAGCTATAAGCCGAATGGAGGTTTGTCTACCCATGGTAAATACGTTCATTTACTCTGGCGAGCCGGAATGAAAATGAGGCGATACTTCGTTTAGGAAACCGAACCCAGCCTGAGACAACTTTGGAAGTCGCTAAGAGAAGAAAATGACGCGAAAATATTCATATATATATATATATATATATAGATATATATATATATATATATATATATATATATATATATATATATATATGTATATATATTATCATCATCAACACTACAACCAGAATCCAGTCTTGGCCTTTTTTAACACATCTCTCCACCGGTCCTGATTTCGAGCCGATGTCATCAAGTTTGGCACTCCCAGGCCCTGGGCGTCCTGGTCTACGATATCCCTCCACCGCAGACAAGGTCTGCCGCGCCGTCTCCTTCCATACATCCTGCCATATAGGACTTTCCGGGCAGGCTCCTCTTCGCTCATTCGGGCTAGGTGTCCCGCCCACCGGAGTCTACCGAGCTTGATTTTTCTTGCAACATTAACTTCAAGGTAGATTGCGTACAACTCATGGTTGTAGCGTCTCCGGAATCATCCTCCCTCACATACGGGGCCAACAATTCTCCTTAAGACCTTTCTCTCGGACGCAGCTAAGTGCCTTTTATTAAGCACCCGGCACTCGGATCCATACATGAGTACTGGTAACACCGTGGTCTTGTACAGTTGTAGCTGGATGTTCTGGATAAATTTTGGCATTTAAAGAGCCTTGATGGCCCATAGTAGGCTTTGTTGGATTTGATCAGCCGTTCGCGTATATCTTCTTCCATATTGTTATCGGCTGATACTATTCCTCCACTACCCTGAATGTTTGACCAACGTTAGGTCTTCTTTTCGCAGAAGTTGCCAACATGTACTTAGTTTTCACCTCATTAATGTGCAGTCCCAGTTTTTGTGCCGCCTGCTCGATCTGGGTGAAGGATTCCTGTACAGCTGATTCGGTCCTACCGATGATGTCGATGTCATCTGCGTAGGCAAGTATCTGGCTGAACTTGGTGACAATAGTCCCTCTTGTTGTAACGCCAGAGTCACGGGTTCCTTTCTCTAACGCCAGGTTGAAGAGGAGGCATGCCAGACCATCCCCTTGTCGGAGTCCATTAAAGATGTTTATTGGTTTGGACAGCAATCCAGCTATTTTTACTTGACTAGTTACGTTGGTCATGGTCAACCTACAAAGTTGTATCAATTTGTTTGGAATGGCGTACTCTCTCATGGCATTATATAGTTGTACCCTGGCTATGCTGTCGTAGGCGGCCTTAAAGTCTATAAATAGATGATATAATGGAATCTATAATTCCAGACATTTTTCCATCGCTTGCCTAAGCGGGAATATCTGATCAATCGCTGATTTACCTGGGATGAAGCCACACTGATATTGACCAATGATGGCTTTAGCGTATGGAGCTATCCGATCTTGTCGGATAGTGGGGAGTATCAAGAGTGTAATTAATTGCTGCTCTAAGACTTGGGGTACCTGGTGCTTTAACTAAGACCGTCTTCAAACACGTGTAAAGCGAGTTTCCTATTTTCCTCGAAGAGATATGTCTGTACCGCACGTTCGACAGTGCTTTCGAACGTGGCCGTGTCCAGCAGATGCAAGAGGTGTGTGAATTTGTTTCCAAACTCCTTCACATCTTCCTTGCTATCTTGCTTGGCTGTCACCACACTGTTTTGTGCCGCTGACCTAGAGGTGAGAATTTTAAATTCTCCCTTTAATTCCGAAGCAAGATCATTCCAGCTTGAAATGACTTTGTACCGGATGTGGTCGTATGCTGGCCCTTGCAGTCTGGTTTTTACCACGCTTAGATAAAAAGCATGTTGGCTGTCATCCTGTGGCTTGGAAAAAATAATATCCCCGCGAGAAATGAAATCATCTAGTTCGTCCGGGTTACCGTTAAACACCGGCACGAAATCTAAGATATCCTTCAATCCGATTCTGATGTTCATATTGGTATTCGCGTTATTATAATTATACATTCGTTTCCGCGCATTTTAAATATTCTAGTCGCGTATTATTTTGGGTGATATATTCCCTCGGTAAATTCATCTTCCCAAACACAAGTGTATCAAGGGCGAATAGTATGAAGAGAATTTTCTAACTCAACTGAAGCGATCCTAAAGAGAAAACAGAAAAAATGTCTTCAAACCCAAACACATCGATATATCTAGAGGAAATTTCTAGAATAATAAAGGTAAGAGAAGATTTTTACTGACACCGAGAAAAAACAATCCTAATATCGAAAGATCCTGTCAGACAGATTAGCGCAAGAGATCCTGGGAAAGACGCCAAGGGTAAAAAAGAGAGGACATTTTTATAGAGCCCAAAGTGAAACGAGCCTGTTAGATGGATAGGGGAAAAAGATCCTAAGGAACTTCGATCTAAAAAGATAAAAGTAAAAAAACCAGCGAAGGATAAGGGTAAGCCCGTTAAAATCGAGAATTTCCTATCCGAGAGAGTGGAAAATGTGGAAAATATAATGTAATTTAAATTTGAGAAACTTATTTCACGAATGTATATATGTATATATATATATATGTAAAAATGTACGTACAAATTGATTTTATATGTGTGAGGTTCTCTAATTTCTTATTACCCCTTTGTATATTTAAATTTTAGATTTAGTCTGGGGGTTTTTATTTGTCCCCTTAAATTAACTAATATGTATAAAAATGTACATAAGTACCTGTGGTTGTTGCTGGACATTCTGTTGAGTGTGTTGCAGTTGTCCCTGATCACCTTGTTGTTCCTGTTGCTAGTGTCTTGCTGGTAATAGTAGATTGCTGCTGCTACTGTTATTTAACCTGCTGTTGCACTCCTTGTTGCGCACTTGATCACTGTCCCAGGGGTTGACCTTGCAGTTTCCTTTTTTCACTTTAGCGAATTGTTATGCTTGCCACTCAATTTTACTCGGGAATCTGGAACTGGTGTAAGCTGTGGTGGCTAAACAAATATGCGCGTTGCTTTCGGCCGATGAATGCTGCTGTCTCCTTTTTTTTAAATTTTATTTTTCACTATTGCCGGTGTTTAGCCCCAGACACGCTTTTGTTATTTTAAAAATTATACTTTTTTCACTATTCACTGTGTCCATCATTTTGTTTTTGTTTATGGGGTGCCGTTCTCGTTTTGTTGGTAAGGGATTATGGTATAATCCCAGTTGATCTTTGCCTGGACGCTTCTTGGTAAGGGATTATTTGTCTCAGATCCAAACCAGTGCCCAGTTCTTTTTTTTTTTTTTTGGTAGGGGAAGTTCGTATCCCAAACCGCTGCCACCATTTTTTGTAGTACGGCTCGCTTCCGTGCTTCTCGATCAACGAGGAAGAGAAGCGAACGATTGCTGAATACGGTCCTGGTAATCAGCCAGGCTCAATTAAAAATACTTTTTATATACTTTTATTTTATTAATTTATTTTGTTTTTATGGCGTCCTTACACCTCGGACGCCAAATGAGACTGATCCTCGAATACGAATTTCATCACCCTTATATACAAAACCTTATCGGGATTTTGTATCGCGGATGCATCGAAATGTAAGCAGGATTTCGAAATGTACGTCGACTGGAGCACTACAGCCCTAAATCTTTCTACGAACAAGGGATATTAAAGCTTCCAAATCTGTGGCAAAAGTGTGTAGACCACGCGTAGTTAGTGCTTAAGATTATTGAATAAATTTATAAAAAGGAATTACCATATATATTTGATTCGCTCTCGCATATAACAAATCAGTAGATTTCATATTGCAGAAAACATACTGAATAAATATCGTTGTGGGTTTGCGCTGTTATAAATAAAGTGCTAACGATAACAAATACCACTAATTTTATTGATTTGAGTTTTGTTAGAGACATGCCAACTATTACTTCATACCAGACATTTAAAAATCTGGACACAAACGAAATTTGGCCGTGCTTACAGCGATTTTGAAAATACAATATCCTGTTGACATGCAAACTTCAAATAATTTCTTATAAATATGCTGAGGTCATGGAAAGCTCGCCCGATTAAAAGTTAAAATTGAACTTGTGCTTCTTTGGCGGACGGCCGATGTCAAAGCTAACGCCATTCACAAAGTTTTAGAATTTCCGAATTGAACCAGCCCTAAACAAATCAGTATGCAGGGATACGTAAGACGAATCGGTTGCTACGTAAGTTTTGTAAGCGTGTTCTGAAAGTGTTATCCCTATCAAAATAACATACAAAATGTACAAAGTCCTATGTGTCGAACTACTCCGTCGGAAACTTCAAAAATTAAGTAAACAAATCTAATTCCATCAAAAAGATCCAAGTTTTCGAAAAAAAGGTGTAACTCAATTTCCTGGTGAAGAAACAGCATTAATTATGTGCTGTTTAACCATGGTGAATGTGTAAAATAAACTACAGTTGTGATGGAGATTTTTCCTAAAGTGTAGCCCTTGCTCTCCATCCTAGAGATGCATTGCTGTATAATTTTGCAAGACGCTTTCATGACAGAAGTGTGCGAGTACATATGTGCGTAAGTGGCAAGCACGAGAGGCAAATTATAATATTACGATGGAATAAACACATACCACCGTCAAAAAGTATTAAAATGTGATTATTAGAAACACATAATCATTAGTATCCCAAGTACATTGTCATTAGTTGCTTTAGAATTACCTCTCCTTAAGATACTAAGATATTAACGTTTTAATAGCAGAATGAAAACATGCGCTGAAGTTCCCTTATTTGATTCTCTGTTGTTTTTGTGATGTTTGCCTACTTCTGACTCTTCGTGCAAAACTCGTTTGATGACTAAATGCCAAAAAAAAAAACACCGATTGAACTATGGCTATAATAATACATTATTTCACGGATACTAGAAACTAGATTCAGCAACTTTGGCAATACATATGGCATATATTTTAGTTTGTTTTTGTTTCTGTTAATACATGTTACTTACAAATAGCTTGCCGCTATACTTTGCACGTATCTTGTGAATTTACGCATATCTAGTAAAACAAGTTTGAAGATGTGTGTCATTAGCTTCAAAGCGAATTTCTTTTATGTGTTCAGTTAATGAGTTAAAATCACGAAAATGACGACCCAAACATCTCGTTAAATAAAATGACGAATAAAAGCGTTTTATCGGCAACTAAAGTCACGGCTTTATATTTAATATTACACTAGATGTTTTGTATCATCTATTGCTTATTGGAATCCACACAGTTAAACTAAATTAAATTTAAACCATTATTCTGAATTCTGAAGGAGGTGGGTATAGTGGAAGATGGCTTTCAATTGAGTCATGCTGTTCAGGTGTATTACCTGTGTTCAATGCGATCTCATTGTTTGCTGTTATTACATCTATTTGTTGTCCATCGGCACTTTCAACGTCGTCATGCTCTGTCGGTTTATTTACAATTAATTGGCCGTTGACTTCGATAGGAGGCGTCGTATTTCCTTCTGCCAAATCGGTACTATCCACAGCGTTTGGAGCATTTATCAATTTACTCAGATCTTGTGCGGTATGCTTTATATCTGGTGAGGAGTTTGGGTTGTATTCATTCTGGCTTGGGTACCAGGCTGTAAACCTGGAATCAATTTCCTGGAAATTATCAGGAACTTCGTAAGATGAAGGATAATGTTCGGTTAGTGGAGCCGGATACGTATTAGCAGGTACCATATAAGCATATTGGGGGTACACATAATTATTACTTCCTAAGGGAACTGCATACATTGGCATTATGCTGTAGCGCACGCTTGGTAATGAAATTAGATTGTCTCCAATACTTCGCATTGTATTAAGCACAGCATCGGGTTGTCCTATACTCGGGGAATTGAAAAGGCCAAAGAAGAAAGCGTTGCCTTGGGAGATGATTCCCAATAATAAAGCAACAGTTCTTATCTGCGAAAAACATAAAGAGACAAAGGATGTTTTTAAAAAGTTTCAGCTTCGATAGTATAAAACAGAATTGCTAAAATTAAACAATAAATTACCACAGACAATTCCATGCTTCTTATTCAGCTTTGATAATCCCACTGTGAAAGTAAAATAAATTTCCGATCTACTTATATGTGCATATTCTGCCGACACGTAATTAGGTTGAAATTGCTATTAGATTTAGATAATTAAATTCATGTGACAAAAAGTATTTGTAGTATGGTCACATAGGCAGGTATAAGTCAAATTAAACATATTAAAACGTCGTTAAATATTAAATTAGATTTTAGGTGTTACTGGTTGCACTAACATTAACGAGTCTTTTCTAATTTATTAAAAGAATGTAAAAAATTTCCTTGACTTCGTAAAAAAAATCTCAACAGATAAATATATAAATAAATTTTGAATAAATTAACAGGCATGAATAATTCATTTATGATTACTTAAAACGAAGTCAAAACATTTGTCGCGAATAAAAGCTACTCCGTTATAGACGTATTTGAATATTAAAAATGTAGTTTTAATTCAATCAATGTTATTTGTGAAATCGATGGTATAACATTATAATAAATAGTAATTATTAATAATACTATTTTTTTATTAAGTTTTCCCATCATTCCGTTCGCTTTTTGTTTCTTACAAACAATTAAATTTAATCAATGATTGTTGAGAAAGCCTGGTCAAGGTGAATTTTTACATTCAGTCAAAAAAGTACCAGAAATTGATTATTTAACAAGCCCACTTAAAAGAATTGTCAAAATTCTTCTGATCGCTAAGTTGACATAACACGCAATCTGTCATTTAACTTGTTTACAATGCGCATTTTCCGGAATCGACTTCAGTTCTCGATGGTAATTCTCTTTTATGTATTCTATCAACTGAAAACGCGTACCTCGAAGTGGTTATGTGAGTTTTGGAAAGACAAAAAAGTGAGCCGAAGCCATATTGGGTGAATATGGCGATTGTTCGATATTTGTTGAATTTTTGGTCAGAAATTCGTTCACAATGATAGCCTTATGAGATCGTGAGTTATTGCAGTGCAAAATCCATGAATTTTCTTTCCACAAATATGGACATTCTACGAATTTGTTCTCTCAAACCCTACATAACGCCCAGATAATATTATTTATTTACCACCAAATCTTTTGGCAAGAATTCTCAGTCGTGATTGAGTCGCTCTAGCATATTTTCAGTGACCTTTCGGCGATTGAAGAAAATTCGGGACAAATCTCAAAACACACTTCGGATGAACTGAGAAAAACGAGAGGATAGAGGACAGTTATGCCAACCTACCGATAAAAAGAATTTTGACAATACCTTTAGATGGACTTTTTAAACGATCAACCCCGAATACTTTTGTGACTAAATGTACAGCTGTTTGATCAGTAAACGATTGTCTTTTGGAAGAGTTTAGCAAAGACCGTAACAACTGGTAGTCTGGTGGTACAAGGTCTGTGGGGCAACACACCCCAGCCAAGTTTCATTAATTTTTGTTGAGTGATTACTGCAGTGTATAGTCGGGGGTTGCCGTGATAAAATACATCATCTTTGCGATTGATCAGTTATCGTCGTTTCTCTTGCAACGCTTGTTTAACTTCGTTAATTACATGCAGAAGTAAACATGCCTTTTCGCGAATATAAACAAGCTGTTACAGATACCTATGAACGATTCCATGTCTTAATTTATGAATGTCCGCAACCTCCCCCATAGTTAACGAACGATCTTTTTTGGCTTATGTATATTATTTCTGTATAATGCGCCTTCTCAAAGGATCGCCCCGGCATACGCTACATATCAATCAGTGTGCCTCCACAGCTCGTTTGCCTTTTTGAAAGCCATAAAGCAAAACCCACATACTTTCTGCCATGTTCACAGGTACACGTAAAACTAACGCTAATAAATTGACCTCTAACAAATAAAAAGAGGGCACTCTTCATATTTGCCTTTCCTGATAACGTCGCAAAATATAAGGATGTACTTAAAAAGCTTGCACTACTGAAAAAAAAACCCAAGGAATTTGAGGACAACCAAATATTCCAACTTATTAACCACAATCCGTTTAAGTGAAGTAAATGCATTACTATAAAGTACCGTGAAAATTTATGTGGAAAAGTGGCCAAGGATTGGTATTCCGGAATCCAATTTAGAAAAGAATTCAATTTCGGTCAAATGTCGTGAATCAATATTATTATTTATTGGCCTATGGTAACCCGGAAGTTCATGATCTGACCGACTCGAATCCGCCATCATTCCCTGTCCTCTCCGTCCACGTTTGACCATCCGAACCGATCTCCTCGAGGTCAAACCTAACATTGTCTTCCCATCTCCGTCGCGACCGTCCTGCCGGTCTCTTTCCCGTTGGTCTACCGTCAAGAATTACATGCACGGTCCTATCGTTGCCCATTCGCGCCACATGTCCGGCCCATCTTAATCTTCGCGACTTGATTACTCTCACTATTGTAGGTTTGCGGTATAGCTCTTCCAATTCGTGGTGGTGGAGTTTCCTCCATTGTCCTGCCTCCTCGTCATATTTACCTCCAAAGATACCCCTTAAAACTTTATTCTCGAATATATGGAATTTGTTTTCTTCCCGTTTTGTGAGAGCCCATGTTTCGCATCCGTATAGAACAATCGGCATGATTATGGTTCTATAGACACGCAGCTTTATATTACGTGATACCAGTTTGGATTTCAACAGTTTACTGACTGCATGCCAACTAGCGTTGCCGGAGTGGTACACAGGACAGGGAACAATGGCGGAGTCGAGTCGGTGAGGTCATGAACTTCCGGGTTCCTACAGGCCAACAAATAATAATAATAATTAGCAGCTCGTTGAAATATATTGCTAAAAATCAAATTACCTTCATTCTCACTGCAGTTATTCTATGTAGAACGCACGGGTCTGGTTTACGTTATAAATATTGTTTTAGCTTATAGAAGAGACTCTTACAGGATTCTTTTCTATAGCAGTACAAGTGACAGTAGTTTAAATCTGACATCTCTGATTCATGACTCAGACTCTCTTCGCTGAAAGTAAGATCCAACGCGATTCCATAATCGTTTCTGAACGTTTTACTACTTAAGGCAGCTGAGTTGATCTATACCAGACTCGAACGTGCATAGATTCAGTTATTGTGTGGATTCAGTTATTGTATGACTAGTTTGTTAAATGCTTCTTTATCCTTAGTATAGCTAATATAAAAGGATATGTGGGATCACTCGAACCAGTTATTTGGCTTAAGAGTAAGGAAAAGAAAATGACAAGACTCTATCGTCAAGCAAAGGATTTCTTAATAAGGACGATATGTTTTAAAAAGTAAATGAAATACAAAATATTTAGGATGAAGGCAAAACCTTTTAATTATTTTAAAATACAACTTGTGACAATATTTTGTATAGCACATCATTCAAATCTCCACTACGACTCATTTTCAGGGTCGAATTCGATGGTCCCAATTTTCGGTAACGTTTTGCAATAAATTATGGTTTCATTAGCGTCCGATGTGCAGCGTCCAATGTGCAATTTTAAAGCTTCTCTTGTTCCATGGTCGTTCGCATAGATACTTAACCTCAAATATCCAAAAAATAAAAAATATAATTAAAAAAAAAAGCGTTAAATCAGAACTTCTTGGACATCAATTAACAGTTCCATTTTGCACTGAACTCGTCTCCCAATTATTCCATAGTAGCATGGGCAAAATACGATGTTGCACCACCTTGTGGGGAAAACATGTTTTACACGTCGATTTCGATCAATCTTAGCTACAACAAATCAGTTAACGTAGGTTGATAACGCTCACTACCCACTGTTACTGCATCTCCGTTAAAAAAGAAAAGAAAAAACCCGGTCGGATGACCCCATCATGCCGTAAACCACAGTAACTTTCTCTTTCTCATGAATCTGCTGGGGATTATTCTCACACCAAAAATGAGAATTTTGATAGTTTCACTGACACTTACAGCGTCATTACACTCTCGGCTTCTTGGGTTTCGTTATCTTATTTGCGTTCGGGTTACTTATAAAGTGAAATTGGTTTCGATTTTCTCAACGATTCAACGAATAACATTATGTGGACCGTAGTCTTCACGAATATCACGTTGACTTAGAACAAAAGAATGATTTTTTTTTAAATCGTTGGATAATAACCAACCGATTTTCGAACGTGTGTTTTGCTATGATAAATTGTCAAACTATACTAAAGAAAAATGACAGTAACATTTCTACAATTTTAAATATTATTGCCGTTTTAAAAACACAACGCCCCTAATGGGAAACGCATTATTTTTGGAAAAGTTTACGGCACGTTTATCCCCAGTCTACAAAACAAACTTTCATTGGCAAAAAACCATATTGACCGTCAATATCAGATTCAGGATTACACACAGTGCCGAACATATATACTGAAATTAATAAGAGCATAACAATGATTCTAAGATAAGAACTGAATATTTGTTGTTGGCCTGAAAGTCATCGTACACGGTAACCTGTCACATGTCCATATAAATTGATTGAACGCTAAATTACTTTATTGGATACCACTTAATGTCTGCATCAATTATTGCAAATTTCACCCCTAATATCAAATACAGATTTTATAAATTACGACTATTGCCAACTTGTATTCCTCAAGCTAGAATATCCTCGTTCAAATATGTTGAATTTGACTTGTTTACATATAAAACAGGATTATGTCAGACCATTACGGGTATAGTAACTTACCTCAAAAAATACCCGCTGTAGGTACCAGGTATACAAACGAATAAAAAATTCATAGAGTGTTATGTGTCGCACTTTATTAATTGCACCCTTGCCTTACCTGAAATTCATGCTAATCAACAACAACGTTCATGCGTGCTTAGTTCTCATGAAAACTATGTAAAATGGAAACGTAACGGGTCTGTATGGAATTAATTATAAAAAAGGACAACACGTAAATTCATTATTAATGCATTGCGACATAAAGGAAAAACCAGCAACTTGATCAGCTACCACAAACAACCTCCTACATCATGGCGGACGGATTTGCATCTGGAAGTAAGTACATTTCAAATATTAAAATGTAGTAACTCTGCACACTCAACACTAAATAAAGTCATTTTACTAGTTGTCCTTTTCATTAGCCCTTATTTCGTTGTATTCTTTTGTCCAGACATATGTTTCGTACGATAATTTATAAAATGTAGCATGCAGTGAATATTAAACTACATGGAAGTTAGTAATAAAACATTTCGTTTAGATGTAAACATTTCAAAAATGTTATTACGACAAGCAAGACGACAAGAAGTACACTTAAGTGACTTAAGTGATGAGTTAAGACTCATCGGTGAAGAAGCTGTAGAGTAGAGTCTATGAAAAATGGATTACCATGCCTATTACTATATTATAAGGCATTCACTCCCCAGGTGGTATAATTGCAATTCAAATGAATTCACATGCAAAGTTGCAGAGTTGTAGGGGGTTAAATGAGAGGTTTGACTATTCATTGCCATAATTTATGGTAAAGTCAGGGAACTTAAAATTACTAACTGTAGGGTCAGGAATTTTAAAACCAAAATTTACACATATAATAGCCACAGTGGTTGGGAGGTTGCTACATGCATGTGATTGCGTATGTCCAGGTTCATACTATGATTCTATGTTATTCTGACAAATTCATTACTGACTCCTGTAAAATTAAAACAATCTTGCATTTTAATTTTCAGAGGTACGGCTAATATTTATTAAAGCTCCCACCAAATTTTATTTCTATAGATTTACACTTTAAAAGCATTTCGAAATATTTCGTTGGAAACCCCGACGTTCAGTTGCTACTTGAATTTTTGCCAGCAAAGCTTGCCATGGTGGAAAAAAGGACAAGTTATTCAGTCGTCACAAGAGGAAGAGTTAAAAAAAGATTGCAATAAAATGAAAATAAATTTAAGAATATTAGAATTAAAAAAAGGGCGAAGGAAAAGCGAAATAAAGCAGTGCTGAGAAGAAGAAAGTAAATTTTGGAAATAAAATAATTCTAACGTTATAAGAAAATAAAAATGAACATATATTTTATTAAATTCAAATTTCCCAGGTATATGACGTGATCGAAAAGTAGGGGTAATATTTATACATATAAAGAATATATCTACTTTTATACATATATAAAGCATATACTTTTAATTTTATGCATATATACGTTTAAGTTTACATATAAAGTATATATCTTTATACATAAAGTATATATCTAAGTTTTAAAAAAAAGTTTTTTCCTCAGGACGATAACGTACAGTATACTCCACGAAAAAGTTGGATTTATTTATTATTATTATTATTATATAATTTATTGGCCTGTAGGAACCCGGAAGTTCATGACCTCACCGCCTCGCCATCGTTCCCTGCCGTGTGTACTCTCCTTCCACACTTAACCATCTGATCCGATCTACCCAAGGTCAATCCTAACATTGTCCTCCCAACTCCGTCGCGGCCGTCCGGTCGGTCTCTTTCCCGTTGGTCTACCGTCAAGAATTCTATGCACGGTCCTTCGCGACCTGATTACTCTCACTATTGTACGTTTGCGGTATAGCTCTTCCAATTCGTGGCTGTGGAGTTTGCTCCATTATCCAGCGTCCTCGTCATATTTACCTCCAAAGACACCCTTCAAAGCTTTTTTCTCGAATACGCGGAATTTGTTTTCTTCCCGTTTTGCGAGAGCCTATGTTTCGCATCCATATAGAGCAATCGGCATGATTATGGTTCTATAGACACGGAGCTTTATGTTACGTGATAGCAGTTTGGATTTCAACAGTTTATTGACTGCATGCCAACTAGCGTTGCCGGAGTGTATTATTTTGTTAATTTCCTTCGACATTTCGTTACTGGCCATCAGAATCGCTCCCAGATATTTAAATTCTTTAACTTTTTCAATTATCTTCCCTGAGGTCCACCTGCTCTCGTCGTAATCATGTATTCTGTTTTGTCTTAATTTATTTCTAGGTCCACCTCTTCTGCTGCTTGCATGATGATTTCACTGTTTTTATCTACACTTTCTACATTATCACCCAAAACGGCGATGTCATCCGCATATGCGAGCACTTGTGTGACCCCGTTCAGGGATGACCCGGCCATGTTGTCGTCTTTTACCTTTCTGATGACATAGCACAAGGTTAAAAAGACACGGTGATAGACCATCTCCCTGTTTTAGGACGTCCCGGATTTCAACTGGTTCTGAGAGGTGGTTTTCAATTCTAACTTGCCCTTTGTTTTCGTTCATGCCGATTTGAATGAGGGCGGCGTATTTTTGTTTGGGATTCCCAGCTCCACTACAATATGATAGAGTCTTTGCCTTGCGACTGAGTCGTAGGCTTTTTTGATGTCAACGAACAGTTGGTGAACCGTCTCTCCGTATTCCCACTTCTTTTTCAGCGGTTGTCTTATTGTGCACATTTGGTCGCTTGTTGACCGGTTCCTACGGAATCCACATTGGTAGTCTCCCAGTCTCTTCTTCTGCGTACGGTGTGATTCTCGCTAGTATGATATTTGTTAATATTTTGTATGTGGTTGGGAGCAATGATATTCCTCTGTAATTTTCGCAGTCGGAATGACTTCCTTGTCATATATTATTTTAACCAGTTGGTGGACCTTTTGAGCGGTTGCCTCTCCCCCATGCTTCACAAGCTCCACCGGCATGCAGTTGACTCCAGGAGCCTTGTTGTTTTTTAATCGATTTATTGCGTCTACAACTTAGTTGAAAGACGGCTCTGGGATCTGAGGCTCGGCTGTATGTACGTCTGGTGCGTTTATTTGTGGTTGATGGTTGCGCACATTGAGCAGGTTTTCAAAGTACTGCTTCCATCTTGTCACGATATTGTTTGTTTCTGTGACCAGACCGCCGTTTGCGTCTCGAATTATTTTGACTCTCCGTCGGTAGCCATTTCTAATTGAATTTATGTCGACATACATACCTCTGATGTTCTTTGCCCTAGAATTTTCTACGATTTTTTCGATCCGAGTCTTCTCCCATTCGCCTTTTTTTGCGTTTGAAGAGCCTCATTGTCTCCTTCCGAATTGTCACGTATGTTTCTGCGCTGACTTCGTCATATTTTTCTAAGTGGATCGCCCTGAGGCACTTACGTTCTTCCATCTTCGTCCTGTACTCATCGTCAAACCGAGGTTTGGACTTAATTGTTTTCTTAAATCCTAACACCTTTTGGGCTGTTTGTTTGATTATGTCTCAGATCTATGTCCATTTAGTGTCCACACTATTGGCTTCCACTTCCTCACTGCTCCCATTCTCTAGGATGCTAAATCTATTCGTTAGTTCCTCTTGATATTCAGTCCTTTTGCGCAGGTCTTTCGGTTTATCAATGTCGAACTTTTTGCTTGTCTCCCGTGACTGGCCATGTGGGATTGCTGCGAGGCGACTCCTGATTTTGCCCATCACTAGAAGATGATCGGAGTCGCAATCTGCTCCTCTATATGATCTTACATCAAGGACATTCGAGTGGTGTCTTTTGTCTATGAGGAAGTGGTCTATTTGGTTACGCGTTACGCCGCCGGGTGATATCCATGTGGCTTTATGAATTTGCTTGAACATCGTGCTTTTCACTAACAGATCTTTTGACGCTGCGAACGTGATAATTCGAATTCCATTATCATTTGAAACGTCGTGTAGACTTTCTTTACCTATAGTTGGTTGGAAGATATCTTCCTTTCCAATTTTTGCATTGAGGTCCCCGAGGAGGATTTTAACATCGAATGATGAGATCCCATCAAATACTTCCCCTAGGGTCTCGTAGAACGTGTCCTTCGTTTCTTCGTCCGTCGATTCTGTTGGGGCGTGTACGTTTATAAATACATAATTGTACCATGGGCCTTGTATTTTTAGCACAGACATTCGGTCATTAATAAATTTCACATCTTTTACATGGGGCATAATCTTCTTGCTTATGATGAAGCCAGTCCCGAGGTTATGTGTACCGGTACCTCCAGACGCCAGTGTAAACCCGTTGGTTTCGATTGCTTAATGTGGGAGTCGGACTTCCTGAAGCGCCACGATGTCCATTTTATATTGTTTCGCGTTTTCTACGACCGTCTGTATCGCATCTGGTTTATATAACGTTCGAACATTCCACGTTGCGACGCGTATATCCCGCTTTTTCCGTTTTTTCCCTACGCCTTCTTTTTGCCGAGTCGGTGTTTTCTTGATGATTTGTTCCCTTATGGTAGTGTCGACTCATCACATCTACGCCTACCGGGTTTTTCGTGAGATTGTTTTTCGTGTATTGATCATTCATTTCGTGGGAACACTCTGGGGTTTCAAATGATCCGCCATATGAGAGCCCCTCTTTGATATGGTAAGGTCTGCTTACTGATCTGATTCGACCCGGTGTCAGAAAGGCGCCGTTATAATACAGCCGGTATACCCCTGACTGCAAACCATCCAATGGGCACGGTGACACCCTGGATTAGGGGTGGTAGATCTTTGTGTGTTACTCCTCGCTAGCCTGTCTGACATGGGTGACCCTACTGGAAGCATACTTTTCCGTCAGCATAGCCTGAGTGATTCATTGTAATTTAAGCCCCCGCACCACGTCAATGTTTCTACCAAGCGGGGGAGTATACTCCACGAAAAAGTTGGATATGTTTATAAAATATATATTTATAGTCAAACTATATATACTAAGGATAAATGACAACCAGTGAAATGTTTTCTATCTTAAATATAACAACAATGACGTTTTAAAACCATAGCGCTCTTTTGGAAAAACGTTCATGTAATTTTAAAAACCGATCGTTTTTTTGCGAAACTATTTATGATGTCCATTGAAATCTGGAATTCAGTTCGCAGATGATTCCACCAGAGCAATTATCTTTCAAAAGCAATGAAACTCCTAGCAAACGGCCGATTCTGTGATAAAAAAACTCGTATCAGTGTAGTATTCCAAACATTGCCCATCACTTTTTAGTGTTTATTCAAAGCCAATAGTCAGAATTCATCTTATAACACACCCAAACGCTCACATCTTCATTATATGAATTGTTACTGACCTCTTCCCGCAGTGTGAAAACACGAGAGCACAAGAAGAATGAATGAAAGAGCAATACCTCCAGTGACCATCGAAGAGGTGCTGTTTGCTGCAAGGCTCGTTAAAAACAACAACACCCCGGGACTGGATGGAATTCCTAACGTTGTGGTGAAGAGTGCTTTAACTAAAAGCTGGAAGTCTTAAGCTGTGTTACACAATTAACAATGTTAATTATCAACCACCACCACCACCCCCCCCCCCCCCCCCCTTCCGTTCCATTTTAATCAATATCGCAAATTCGTGTCCTTATCCCATAAAATCCACATCATATCCAAATACAACTTTGTCCTACATTTCAATAGCACATTTGGGATTACATTTTCACCATTCCTTACAACACATAACCCTATCCCAACAATGATAATGCATGGTCAAAACTTCCCATCGTATATAACAAACAAACATTTTCCATCCTTTTCACCCCCTACCTCGCATTTTCGTTATTCTTAAATCAAAGCGAATTACAAAATTCTCTAAACGAAGGCCTTTTGAATATTTTTACACATAACCCAGCACAATGACCCTTTCCCAGTAAATTTACTGCTATCCTACCCCTATACACTCGACGATTCGACGAAAGGGGTCGGGTTCGCGAGAGCCAAAGCAATTTCGACGAATCAATAAACGTTAGGGTGGCGGGAAATTTGTAGATTTTTAAAACTCGGTGTCGTGGTATGTGGGAGTTGAAAAATTGGGAAATGGTCGCGTGGTGTGGGGTGGGGGGGGGGGGGGGGTGATAATTAACATTACATTAACATTGTTAATTGTGTAACAATTTTTACAACACAATTAGGAAGTAAAATCCCCGATTATAATTCCCTAGGTACCAAAATTACCTGCTCCCGGAGTTTATTGGGAGCCCAATCATCCTTCGTGAGTGGTCTGGTATGACCGGTCTACTCATTAGGATTTCTATCTCCGAAGGGTTTGTTGCTAGGCGTTCTACCGAAACGTTCCCTTCTTTAACGCCTTTTGGCTTTTGGGATTTTGCCTTGTTCTTGGAGTAACTGGTGTCCGGCAGTTTTTCGCAGACCTTCCCCTGTTGGGGTAGGGTCTTCGGGTGACTACCGACCGCGGTCTCGACCTTCAGAGTTCCCCTTGGTACGGTTTTCCGTTCGGCTGCCTTGTGCCAAAGTCTTCCTGTGCTATTATTTGCAAAGTCAATGGAAAAATTTTTGGGATTAATGATTATTTGGGGAAATTCCAAACAACCTCCCGGTCCATTAACCTTGCAATTGTGCGACAGAAAATCGTTACCCAACAGGCCGTCTTCCGACAAGCCCGACAAGGAGTCTACTACCTGGAAACTACAGGGGATTTCTGATGTAGTTTGAACTTCCTCTGGTAACATCCCCTTGACTTTCCCTTGCCAAAAAGCGTTTGGAGGGTAATTGCCTTCTGGGCATCCACTGCATATTTTCGGTGGAGTACTTTTATCTTCAAGAGGCTGATCGCAGCGCCAGTGTGCCCAATTACTCTATTAGTTGCTTTACGGCCGATATCTAAATGGAGTTGGACAATTGGGACTTTGGTCGACGTAAACTGAGAACAGCTTTTATTGGGTTGTGCGTTTAATTCGGCCGGGTTGAGGTGTCCGACCTGACCACTTGGCGGTTCCCAATTTATTTTTCGCTTTTTGTCGACAACCTACCTCCGTGTGGTTGCGTCGGATGAGTTTTTGGCACAGTTTATCGCCCTCGTCTTGGGCAATGCCACTCTGGTCAGCGCTTTGTTCTGTACTGTCGGAACTAGAACGGCTTCGGCCTGCCTTGCGCCTACGGTGCCTTTGTTGGTCAGTCGTGCGTTTTGAGCCTTTTTCGCTTGTATTTATTTCGCGTGTTTTGCTATTTGTGACCTCCCTCCATTTGAGGTTAACCGTGCAGGGCGGTTGGATATTACGGCCACGTACAGTCCTAGGCATTTTGGTGGGTGTACAGGTTGGTGATTTGTTGGTTTTTTTTTCATTTATTCCTGCAACCGCACTTCTCCAACGTGTGACCATTTCGGCCATAAAACTCACTGCAACATCGAACGCTGTACACTCTACGATTCGATGTCACTGGTGATTTGGATGTAGATGGTTGTACCGGTCCCCGATTTGCTTGATTCCTATTTCTTGGTGGTCCGGGATGAAGCTGGTTGCGCGTCTTGTGCACGGCATCCCCAATATCGCCCACGTATTTTCTGCAATCTCTACAGAAACGTGTGTTTCGTTGTTTTAGACAGTCGTCATGTAAAAGCTCGCTTTTGTTGCAGAAACTGCACGTCATTCATGCGAGTGGCTTGGACCTAGGTGGGCGTATTATTGTGGTACTCATTACCACCGCCCTGTTGAGGTATTGATACCCCAGGTCCTACGGGTGTAGACCCGCTTGGTCGTTGAGGCGAATGTGGTGGTGCGTAGAGCTTAAATGGGTTTCCCACAGGATGAGGGCGCCTAACAGATTGGGGTTGACCTGTAAGGTCCGAGTCGTGTCGACCGACCTACTATGATTGCCCCTAGCTAATCGAGACGCGTCGTTCACAGGTTGATGTTGCTTGCTAAACGACTTATAGCGTTTGCGTTAATCAAGGATAGTGAAGACGGTGATTTGAACATACGATTAAACGAGTAAGAAGCAAAGCAATGAAGGGTACTGGCCGCGTGTACAAATTCAATTTCTAAACTCAAGTACATTCAACAGATGTGGAATTGATATGTTATTGCTATGGTATACGGCTCTCATACTCTTGCTTATTCGATTTTCGTTCGGTGTTTTTCACTATTTGCTTGTGTATTGTTATTGTGTGTGTGTAGTGCTCCAAGAAGCCCTACTGTTTTCCTTCACATTACATTTCCACCCACATTACATTTCCACCCACATTACATTTGCCTCCCACCTATAAGAAAATCCATTTGATATTCCAAACATAACATTGTAACCAAATCGAACTAAACGTTCAAATTCTCATTTATTGAATTCACATTTATTTATTCAATTTAATGCCTTTGTTCGATTCAATTTCCTAAAATCAAACAGCATAATGCATTATTTTCTCAGGTATGCTAAAAGCAATTAGCACCTAAAAAACCTAGAAGATCCAAAACCTAAAAGTGCATGTGTCCAAACAATGGCATATCTATTCGATACGCCGACACACAATTCTTGCAATAATAAACGTCCAAACGTATACCAGATGTTTTATGACTAGCTAATAGACACGGATTCCGAGATCCTAAACTAACAATCAATTTCCACGGATCTTGTGCTACCTATTTGAAATGCACGAAAATTCTTGTTTGCATTAGCCAGATGGCTAATACAAATAAAAACCCCAATAAAGGATCAAACGATAAGTGGCGATGCATCTTGACCTTCAAAGAAGATAAAGATATTTGAGGATTTGAATTTTCGGGAGTTGAAGAAGTCGCTTGACGGAGTCTGGGTGTAGCGCGCGTGAGGAGAAGACCTCCTCAAAAAATAATATAAGTTTAATGTAAATTAGTATTTTTAAACTAAAAATAAAATCAGTTGTAGAAAGAAACTGAAGTGTTTGTTTTTGCGAGTGTTTAGTGTGTTTAGTACGCGGAAAGTGAAAGAAGAGATCGACACATCCATGAAGGACAACTACGGTAGCCCACTCTTCCCGGGGAACCGGAAGCACGGTGGTGCACCCAAAATAGTACATAAATTTGGTGGCAGCGATGCGGAAAATCCCCTACCAACGAAAGACCGATGAGGACATATTTTAAGTGCGATACATCAAAAATCAGTTTTTCAACAATTAAAAAGTGAGAAGTGCACAAGTGATAGTGGAGTAATTTAAAATCCCTACCTAAATTGTGTGTGATTTGTGAACTTTTACAAAGAGAACACTGGAGGGATAGATTTTCAAATATCCCCTATCAACACAAAAAAGGATCTCACAAGTAAACATTTACAAATTGTGCAAAATTTTATTGACTGTGGTTTTTCATACCCAAGTGAAGATTCGGTAATTTTTTCAAAAAACACTCCCGAAACAAATCAGAAAGTGACAAAAAGTAGTGTCGAACTCAAACAAACAAAAAATATATTTAAAACTGACAAATATGATTCGAGAAATGTGTGATGACGTCCGGCGACCAGCATCAAAGGAAAACGAGCAGCCGATCAATACATCACCGCGACGACGACCACAGAAGCAGCGCACACACAAAAAAGGAAATCAAGGTAATAAAAATTGTATGTTATTATTTTAATCCAAAGGGTACAAAGGAAAACCCCGAACATAAATTTAAATTTAAATTATAATTTGATACATATAAGGGGATAACAACAGCAAACCCCAATATAAAATAAATTTATGTGTTTAAAGGAAAATAAAAAAAAACCCGGACATTTGTAAATTTAGAATTAGAATGTGATAGCATCAAACCAAAGGGGGATGCAAAACCAAATTGTGAATATTACTTGTTTAATGATAAATAATAAAAACCCCAAATCGAAATTCGACATTTGAATATAGGCATGCTAAATTTAAAATCTAGTGAACTCACATATTTCAAAATATACATATATATTTACACGTATTAAATTATTAAAAAATTTGCGGGAAACAACGAATTTAAAATCCTTTACAAGTTTTGAATATAAAGTGTACATTTTAAAAGACAATTTTACTATTAGAATTCAAATTACTTGGACGATTTTTCATATTGTCGACTTAATAAATTTCTCTTGAGTTTCAATTCTTCGATCAGCTTTTGTTCTGTAGGTTTTGAGTCTTTTCCTTTTTTCCCTTCAAGTGTGTTAAACCTAGGATAAATTAAAATCTCGTGGCCGACAGGGACAGGAAGGAAAATTCGTTTAGTTTTGTTTGGTAGTTTCCTTTGTTTTTCATTACTAATCTTTTCAAAGATCCACCGAAATTTATTTTTTCGTTTAGTCAAGATAGTTTCAAGTAATTTCAGGAAAAAATGAAGATTTCATCTCTTTGTACTTTGCCTTTTTTCACTATCATTTGGGAAGGTCTGTTTTTTAAATATGTCGTAAGTGGAAGCACAAAACCGGGTACTCGTTCACAAACAACTGCGGCTGAGCTCTCGGAGAGCCTGCCCACTGAAACGCGCGAACAAAGCTCGGGAATGAATTTAAACATCGGAATAAATACTAACCTCGGATTGAATGACATATTAGGATTCGTGCCTACGTTCAACGGAAATTCGGACGAATTAGATGGATTCGTCTCCTGTGGAGATATTCTTTTTTCCCAGACACGAGACGAAAACCAAAAGTCATTCTTTTTGAGAGTAATCAAAACTAGATTACAGGGACCAGCACGCGAATTTATTCAATACAAGGTCATTCCAACCTGGGAGGATCTGGTGTCTGAATTAGAAGGAGAATTCAAAACTCTAACTTCTAGGCCAGCGGCACAAAATAGCCTAGTAGCGGCAAAACAAGAATGTACGGAAAATGTAAAGGAGTTTGGGGACAGACTCAAACACCTTCTGCATCAATTAGACGGCGCTACATTTGCAAGTTCGGTTGAGCCTACAGTGCGGACGTATCTTTTGGCAGAAAACCAAAGACTCGCATTGAACGCATTTGAAGATGGGTTGAGGAATCCTAACCTCAGGATTTTAGTCATATCGCATGACGCTCCAAATCTAAAGACAGCCATTAATTTCGCTGTGGAACAATCTCGAAGATTGGGCTGCGATAACACAATCCCAATATCCACTAACTTCTCTAGAAATAACCAACAAATTGTTTGCCAGGCATGTAACAAACGGGGACATTCTTCTGCGACTTGTTATCGCAACACAAAATTTCCAAATTTTGTTCCCCAGAACATCAAAACAGAGTCTGAACGCATCCGATGTACATACTGCAGAAAATTTAACCATTCTCAGGCAGAATGTAGAACCAGGTTATCCCATTTGCGAAGCCAAAATCAATCCCCTTTTGCGAACCAAAATACTTTTAGGAATCAACCTGGTCCATCACAAAATAGAGTAACAACAAATTCCACCCATATAGGAAACCGAAATTTCAGTCAAAATCAGAATCAAAACATTAATATGGTGTCTAACATACCTCAACAGGGAAACGAACTCACTCGGGCGGCAAGACACGGCACTTCTTCTCGAGTACAGACAATTGCCGACGTACACCCCATCCCGATGTAGATTTCAAAATGATCGTATTCTTCTGTCCCGAATTCAAAGAGCCAGTAATACGAATCAAATACAATCCATCGGATAAAAAATACTCTACCTTTCTTATCGACACAGGCGCAGACATCAGCCTGATAAAATCAAATAATTCGTACGTTGTACAACCTCTAGAGGATCCAAATCCAATAACAATATCCACCATTGCTGGAAACACAATCAGCACGCGTGGCAAAGTAATTGGAATATTAGAATTCGAAACCAAAAAACATACCATACATCTTGAACAAAATTTTTTCATAATAAATGACAATGAAAATTTTCAGTACGATGGTATATTGGGAAACGACTTCCTTACTAAATTCCAGTGTCACATTGACTATGAAAAAGGATATTTGCAATTCACTATTAAGAAGGGAACCACGAATATACTCGAACAGCCTTTACTAAACGAAACAGAGGTCAAGCAAAAAATTGATAATGCCACATCTTACGAGATGTGTTCTACGGAAAATCTCGGTATTATTGAAAAATTAGAAAACCCTGTTCAGAAGCAAACATCTGAATCCGTTTGTCTACGGGCCGGATCTGATGATTTGGCAAACGCAGCGGAACAAAATACCTTGACATCATACTCTTCAAATAAAATTCGTAGTAAAGCACTTAAGGAATTCGAGAGAGGACAAAAATCAGAAAATATTAAAGCTGAAACCCCAAAATCCTCTATAACAACTTCCAATAAGAAGCAAAACGTCACAGTTGACTTCATTAAGTTACAACCGCGATCACAACAAATAGTGGAAATACCCCTTAAAGGAGAACCTTGCAAACAGGTAATAATTAAAAAATCTGAAATCAAGTCAGGAATATACCTTGGAAATACATTGACGACGCCAAGGGACAACAAAGTCAGAGTGCTTCTGATGAACACTTTGGACACTGATCAGGAAGTAAGTACCAACAACATAGAATTCGAATGGGAAAATTTGGACGACTACGAAGTATGTCAGGCGGATGAAACAAACGATCTTCTAAAGAATAGACTTGAACGGTTGGAATCACTCCTTGAGTTACGCCATTGTAACCAGGAGGAAAGGAGATCAATCTTAGACATCTGCCGCAGATTTAACAATCTCATTTACTTAGAGGGCGACCATCTCACACACACTGACGCCATAGAGCATCAAATTATCACTGAGGAAGGAAAGCCCCCACTTTACATAAGACCGTATCGCCTCCCAGATAGCTCGAAGCAAGAAATCCACAAACAAGTCAATGAAATGCTTCAGGATGGCGTGGTACAACCAAGTTTCAGTCCTTGGAATTCCCCACTTCTATTAGTACCCAAAAAGGCAGGACCTGATGGAACTAAACGATGGAGAGTAGTAGTTGACTTTAGAGCTCTCAATAAAATAACAGTCGGAGATGCATATCCATTACCTAATATTACTGATATCTTAGACCAATTGGGCAAAGCTAAATATTTCAGTACTTTAGACCTAGCAAATGGTTTTCATCAAATATGCATGGACAATAGAGATAAGGCAAAAACAGCGTTTAGCACCCCTTACGGACATTACGAATATAATCGAATGCCCTTCGGACTTAAAAACGCCCCCGCCACATTCCAGAGGCTTATGAACAATGTACTCATGGGTCTCCAAGGAATCGAATGTTTTGTCTATGTAGATGACATAGTAATTTACGGTTACGATCTGAACGATCACAATTCTCGACTCAGTAAAATTTTCGAACGCTTACAAAGACATAATCTGAAAATCCAACCAGAAAAATGTCATTTTATAAGAAGAGAACTCACCTATTTAGGGCATGTTATTTCAAAGGAAGGTATAAAACCAGACCCTGAGAAAACTAAAGCAGTAAAAACTTTTCCGACACCTAGGAAACAAAAAGATATTAAATCATTTCTTGGTTTCGTTGGATATTATAGAAAGTTTATTCCAAACTTTGCCGAACTGGCAAAACCTCTAAGCAAATTACTGCGGAAGAATGTTCCATTCCATTGGGATGCCTTCTGTGACGAGGCATTCACCACCCTGAAAAGAAAGGTTATTACCCCACCAATTTTGTCTTATCCAGATTTTAATCGGGAATTTATAATAACCACTGACGCTAGCAATGTTGCGTTAGGAGCAGTGCTATCTCAAGGCACAATAGGCCAAGATAAACCTATTGCTTTTGCTAGCCGAACTTTAAACGACGCAGAAACTCGATATACAACATCCGAAAAGGAATTATTGGCAATCGTTTTTGCATTAGCTCAGTTCCGACCATACGTCTACGGACGAAAATTTACTATAGTCACTGACCACAGCTCCTTACAGTGGCTTATTGGACGAAAGGATCCCACATCCAGACTTATGCGATGGAGAATTCTACTCGAAGAATACGATTACACAATCGTCCATAGAAAAGGCAAGCAAAATGCGAATGCCGATGCTCTAAGTCGCATAACATCAACTACCCCAGATGTCCCCACCAAAAGTAACATTCTCGTTACTACTAGAAGCAAAGAAAAAGCTAGAAAAGTCACAGACATACAACCACATGAAACCCTCACCAACCTTACATGGGAGGAACGAACTGGATCTATTCATGCAGGGAAAAAACTTGGGTTGCGTGTAATAATCCTCCCTTTGATAGATTCAATGGAAGAAAAAACCCTGGCTAGAAGAATCCCAAACTTCACCAAGCCAGAAGTAGGAGAAATTATGCTTCATGAACAAGACAAGTTATGGGCCATCACACTACCATTGCCTTTTAGAAACGCAAAGGACCAGGAAATCGCTAAGAATTTCCTAGGCGACCTGAAGGAAGTGTGCCTAGTCCAGAAACTCGACTCCATTGGAATCTCAATTCCTACAATAGACAATGAATCCCAAATAGTCTTTAAAAAACTTGTAGAAGAAATATTCGCTGAACTGAAAATAAAAATACAATCATTTTCTGATAAAAGAAGACTCGTAACAGACCCAGACGAGATACAGAAGCTTCTCGCAGAGTATCACAACTCGCCTTTCGGTGGACACCAAGGAGCCACCCGAACTATAAACCGAATGAGACCAAAATACTATTGGCCCACAATGACTGCCGACGTCACGGCTTATATTCGAAAATGTGCTTCTTGCCAAGTAAACAAAAGTGGAAGAAACCTCAGAATCCCCATGAGAATAACCACAACAAGCACCAAGCCATTTGAAAGAGTTGCGTTAGATATAGTAGGACCACTACCAGTCAGTTACAATGGAAACAAATACCTGCTAACATTTCAGGACGATCTGACCAAGTTTTCAGGAGCATACGCTCTAGCCAGCGCCGAAACTAAGGAAGTAGCAAAGGTTTTCGTGGAAAACATCGTCTGCCAGCACGGCATACCCTCTTCCTTACTGACTGACCGAGGTGCAAATTTTCTCAGCACGCTTTTTAAGGACATTTGTTCCTTACTTAAAATGAGAAAACTCAATACAGCACCCTATCATCCACAAACAAACGGAGCATTAGAACGAAGTCATAGGACTTTGGCGGAATACCTCCGACACTACGTCAACCAAGATCCTCTTACTTGGGACACTTGGACACCATACGCAATGTTCGTATACAACACCACACCTCATAGCAGTACAGGCTACACGCCACACGAACTATTGTACGGTTTTCCTGCTGAAATACCAACTTCCCTTAGACAAAACCCCAGTAGCATTTACAATTACGACAACTATGCTAACGAACTAAAGGTGCGATTGCAACATGGATATTGCACTGCAAGAGAAATACTTTTGGAAAAAAAACAAAAATCTAAAGCGTACTACGACCAGACAGCGGGTCACAAAAAATTTAATGTCGGTGATAAAGTATTGCTAAAAAACCACACAAGACCCAATAAATTAACCTCCTTGTGGAAAGGTCCATACGAAGTAATAAAGATTTTATCCAGGGAAAACTCAATTCTAAAGATAGGAAAAGGTACTCGTGTAGTTCATAATAACAATTTAAAACTATTCGTAGATTAAACCCTTTGAATTCGAGATATAAAAGAAAATTTTCCCAACACAACCAATCTTTATTTCAGTAGAAACTTTTGAAAAAAACAGAAGTATATGTAAATATGTATGATATATGATGAAAAGAAAAAGAAAATATATTTAAATACACATGTTAAGAATAATTTTATGAACAAATGAAACACAAAAACAGAAAATGAAAAAATATGCGTATCCTTAAACCCAGAAAAAAATATAAACTAAACAAAATAGTACAATTGCATGAAAAAAAAACACAAATTAAAAGAAATATTACTTATTATACAATTTCTAAATAATTTATAAAAAAAAAAAAAATATTTTTAATATATTAAGAATAAACAAAATATGAAACGAATAATCATAATACATAAGAAAATAAAACAAAAATGTAGAAAACATACAATATTATACACTGATATAATAATCAAACACTTATAAAATTGTGTATAAACTCTTAACTAACCTAAATCATAACAAAATTTGCTAATGAATCTAACACTAAATGAAAAAATACTTTACCTACATATGTCTTAGCATTAAAATATAAATAATATATAACAAAATGTTTAAATATTGTACATTAATACTAAGAAAAAACGCTACAAAATTGAAAACGACACTTCTCCATAGCTCGTAAAACTACTCTGAAACTACATATATACATTGTAATATAAAAAAAAAAAAAAACGTCTGTTAAGACCTACCAATAAATGTAAATATAGTATAGATATTGTTTCTAGAATACTTTATATTAACAAAAAAAAAACAACGACAAATAAAACTAGAAATATATAGAATCATTAATACATAGTACTCAAGCAACTGTTCAATGTCACCAAATCCGAAATCTAACTCAATATATCCATAAACAATCATTACATGTATTTGTGTAAGAAAGAAAGTATAAAAAACAACATTTGTAACGAAGTCAGAATGCCATCGCCTTCACTTTTATCGCGTCACTCCTAGAAAATTAATCTCTTACAGATTAATTTTTTCTTGAAGGAGGGGAGGATGTAGTGCTCCAAGAAGCCCTACTGTTTTCCTTCACATTACATTTCCACCCACATTACATTTCCACCCACATTACATTTGCCTCCCACCTATAAGAAAATCCATTTGATATTCCAAACATAACATTGTAACCAAATCGAACTAAACGTTCAAATTCTCATTTATTGAATTCACATTTATTTATTCAATTTAATGCCTTTGTTCGATTCAATTTCCTAAAATCAAACAGCATAATGCATTATTTTCTCAGGTATGCTAAAAGCAATTAGCACCTAAAAAACCTAGAAGATCCAAAACCTAAAAGTGCATGTGTCCAAACAATGGCATATCTATTCGATACGCCGACACACAATTCTTGCAATAATAAACGTCCAAACGTATACCAGATGTTTTATGACTAGCTAATAGACACGGATTCCGAGATCCTAAACTAACAATCAATTTCCACGGATCTTGTGCTACCTATTTGAAATGCACGAAAATTCTTGTTTGCATTAGCCAGATGGCTAATACAAATAAAAACCCCAATAAAGGATCAAACGATAAGTGGCGATGCATCTTGACCTTCAAAGAAGATAAAGATATTTGAGGATTTGAATTTTCGGGAGTTGAAGAAGTCGCTTGACGGAGTCTGGGTGTAGCGCGCGTGAGGAGAAGACCTCCTCAAAAAATAATATAAGTTTAATGTAAATTAGTATTTTTAAACTAAAAATAAAATCAGTTGTAGAAAGAAACTGAAGTGTTTGTTTTTGCGAGTGTTTAGCGTGTTTAGTACGCGGAAAGTGAAAGAAGAGATCGACACATCCATGAAGGACAACTACGGTAGCCCACTCTTCCCGGGGAACCGGAAGCACGGTGGTGCACCCAAAATAGTACATGTGTGTCTGTTAGAAACGCCACAGACTTCTGTGCGTTTAGTGGTAATTCCCCATAAGTCTGATTTTGCTCGGTGGTTTTGTTGAAGATGTTTGATGCGTCTTCTGGACGGCAAAACTGGTTTGGTATTTTCACAGAATGGTTTGGGCTATAGAACGTTCCCTGTGAATGGTGAGGTGGACTTGGCAATGTTTGGCTCTGTCTGCTGTATTCAGGACGGTCAAAGGGATGTGGACTATTCACAGGGTTGAGTTGGCTATACAAAGCTCCCTGTGAATGCTGAGGTGGACTCGACAAGGTTTGGTTCGGCATAGTGTCTTCATTCGTCAGAGTTTCCCTACTCAGAAACGTTGAAAAAGTGTTGGTACTATGCATGGCCGGTGTTGTGACCTGGGTTGAAAATTATTGTGAGAAGATGTTTGATAGGCCCCTCGATAGTATAGTGGTTAGTATACCCGCCTGTCACACGGGAGACCGCGGTTCGATTCTCCGCAGGGGGCCACTGGCGCAAGACTAATGACCTAGCCCGGAAAAAATAAGTCATTATGGAAAATTTAGAAAGCCTCAGGACTTGCTAAATAAGGCCAAGGCCGGTTCCCGGTTGTAGTGTAGTCAAACCCCCGAGTATATAGTCAAGTCTATCGCGACCCCTAATTTTGATTATGATGATGATGAGAAGATGTTTGATAGGTTTCAAGCTTAGGCATGCCTCGCATACCATAGATATCCCTATTTTTAAACATTTCTTTTGTGTCTTTCCCATTTTAATGAACAGAGTGATATTATTTTCGAGAGACTTTTCCCCGATCGCCAATAAATGGTTTTGGAAATGTTCCTCTCTAACACCGAGCATCAGTACGGGTTTCGCCAACCTCTCGATTTGGGTGGCGAATGCGGCACTACTTGCCTACGTACGAGCGCGTCACCGCCTCCTTGCAGAGCTGCACAGCTTGTTTCACACGAGAATCGAAGCGAGTGACGTCTTCTGTCTGAAATTGTCGCATTTCGGAAAGTTGTTTATACAACACCTCGTACGACTGCTGCGGCAACAACGCTCTCCGGAGTCACAGCTCAAACTCCTTGAAAGACACTGGGGTTCCCTCATTGTTGATCCGGTAGGCTTCAGGTACTAGAAGCTTTAGACGATCTACAAGTCTCACCCTACTTGGAGCGCATATTAGCAGGCTACCTCTCGGATAGAAAACTGCGCGATGGCCCTGATGAGGGACCACAGGAATAAAAAATAAGAGTTCGTGTACCCCAGGGGTCTGTGTTGGGCCCGCTGTTATAAAATATCATGTATGATGGTATGCGCAGAGTCAATGTACCAGAAGGAGTAAGAATCATTGGGTATACAGATGATTGGGTGATATTATCTGTATCTAAACATCTAGATAACCTGGAAGATATTTCTTCCCATATAATCCAGAATATAAAATGCGGGATGGATATGGCTGGCCTGAAAGTAGTCACACATAAAACGGAGGCAGTTTTAATAAGCAACCGCAAGAAAGTTGAAGACTTTGGTTGGAAGTAGAACGACACACCGTCAGATCCTGTCCCTATACAAAATAACTTGGTGTTACACTCGACCTTCTTGGTCCCTATATAAAATAGTGTGACGCATATGGCAATCCGCTGTGATATCTGGCAGGTCTCCAAAACAAAGTACTAGAATATTCTAGAAAGTACTGGAAAACTGGAGACTATGAGCAGTAGAAAATTCGAGGCTATGGAACAGACGGAAACGAAACCCCGAATCAGAATGTGGAAAAACGCTATAAAAGTAAAAAAAAGTAAGCAGTTAGAAAGCGATAAGTTAGAAAACGACAAGTCTCGGAAGTGTCACCGAAATATCAAGTAACGTTTCCAAAGAAAATCGATTTAACGGCTCTTATTTATTAAAGTAATTAATCCGGCGAACCCTAAGCTCGCAACAATAAATTGGTGTTGGGTTGAACTTCGAAGAACAACTGCGGAAAACGAGTGAAAAAACGGCAAGGGTATGCAATGTTTTGGCGGGCCTGTGGGGGTTCTCTATACCACATGGAAAACCAACCCACAATTTTAACCAACCCTGGCCGCTAACAGCGCGTCACCTTAATCCAACTCCCCATGCAAAATCTGCATTTGTATACACCCCATACTTACCAGGGACCCATTTCCCAAGCTGAAATAAATGCGTATTCCAATTTACAACGGAATATTAACAATTTCCCCCAATTACATCACCCCACATATAATTTTTCCCAAAATTGCTTCGGTCAATTCTCCACTTAATCCATATTCCCTCTTTGCGACCAAGCAATCCTAATTTCCCCGAAATTCATATGCTGTAACGAAACGCATATTCAAATCCATAACGAAACATCAACTATCGTCACCAAACATACCAAGCCGCATACATTTCCCCGAAATGACTTCGGTTAAAATTCTATCTAAACGATATCCCTTGCTTGCGCCCAAGCAATTGCAATTTCCCGGTATACACAACCAACGAATCCAACTAGGCTTATACGGCCAGGATTCGCTGGAACTGAATTCCTATGCAAGCATAGCAACTCTATTCGAAAGTAGAATACATTTTTTCCTTCATCAGTCAGTCATCATTCTACCATCGCCGCGCGCACATCAGCCCCTCGTAACGTGCACTCGAGGGGTGCAAACCGACGAGTATATAGTCAAGTCTATAGCGTCCCCTAATTTTTATTCAAAAACCGGTATTCTGTACGATCGTGTCGGTTGAGTGCTAGTCAGTGTACAACTCGTGCCATGGTTCGGACACTTGCCACCGTCAATAGCGAGGAAAACGAAAGAAGGACACAATAAGACGCGGGTAACCCCAGATATTAAAGAAACTAAAGATTCCCTTGAGCAGCCACCGGTTATTGCAGGCCGCGCAAGACAAAGTTTTAGTGTAATAAAACCAAACTAAAGTGACCCCGTATATGGTACGAGTGCGTTTTATTTCCCGACCCATCACCTGTACATTTTGCTCGCTTCTTGTGGACGTGCCGTCGTCCGAATAACTAGTGAGGCGATAGTGAACCGGTGCCATATGTTGGTACATCCGTATCGCGTACCCTCACACTGGCGACCCCCTTTCCTACTTCCGCCGGCGCAACCACGACTCTGCTCAAACTCGCTTCGACTCCTTTTCAACGCCTTTCGACTCCGTTTACCCACACTTGACTCCAGTCAACTTCACGCCACTCGCGCTCGACCCCCCCCCCCCCCCTCCTTGACATCGGCTCAGTCTTACTCCATCAACTCGACTCCATCAGCCTCCGCCCAACTCCACGCGACACTCCTCGAAATCCACCCTTTCCTTCAAACCGGCTCCTCTCTCAACCTCGGCACAACGTTGCCCACCAGCCGACTCCACGCGACCCAGCTCGCATCCCCTCGACCCTACGCAACCGGTTCGACATCGCTCGACACCAACCAACCCTTTTCGACACAGTTCGACTCACTTCGATCCTCCTATCCCTTCCTGCACCGTACAGGCATACTGGCACACGATGCCCCCACTCGACCCTCTCGGCCCCACCCACCTTTTACAACCTCGGCTCCTCGCTGAACCACAGCTACTGCGCGTAGCAAACAACCAGTAGGATGCCAGACTCCCAGGCCGGCTCCCTGCCATCCACCCGCCACTCCGCGTAGCAAACAATAGTCAGGACGCCCGCCTCTACCACCCTTACTCCCACGTAAGGATCCTTCTCCCTAGGGACTTCCTTGGGCCACAACGGCCTAACCCAAGCGGCAACCCAAAGACAAACACGCCCCACTGCGCCGCCTCGCACACCAGGTGCACCATACTACACTTCGGAGCGCGGACCATCACCCTAGGGCGCCCTGCGGTTGGACACATCCAACCATCCACCAGGAGCCCCCTCACCAGTCGCCTACCTCCAACCAAGCGCGACCGGTCGACACCGCCTCACAATTGCCGTTCGGCCGAGGACGCAGCGACCATATATCGAGCTTCGCCGTCAACACCGGTAACGATATATCGGTCCCCTCCTCGATTGGTAACCCGGGCAACTGCGTGGCCGCCCCCTCTCAGTCCCAGCGGCAAACAATTCGCCATACTAACGTATGGGCGAAAGACGCCGACTCCGGACTCGAGTCTACCTTCCATTCCGCACGCGGCAACCCGTCGCTGCGAATGCGAATTACCCTGGGATAAGTCTCCTCCACCCCGCACGCGCCAGCTCGCCAGCGGATGCGAGCAGATTTCCGATAGGTTCTGACCTACTGGGACGATAAACCTGTTGGCCCAAGCGACCCACAACAGGTCAGTGGACCACGCCGCACACCTTTTGCCCCTGCGGCATCAACGCGGTAACAACTGAGTCCACTCAGGAACTCGTCACCAGGACAGTCCCAATACCCCACCACCGCGCCTCCCGAAGCAAGAAGGGCCACCCTGGCCCTAGGCACCTATACCTCTCCCCGCCACACCTCAAACCACTCCCCCCGCCCTACCTTTATTTCGTGGCTACGTCACTGGGGGGGGGGGGGGGGGGGGGTACTGTGTGGGTTCTCTATACCGGATGGAGAACCAACCCACAATTTTAACCAACCCTGGCCGCTAACAGCGCGTCACCTTAATCCAACTCCTCATGCAAAATCTGCATTTGTATACACCCCATATTTACCAGGGCCCCATTTCCCAAGCTGAAATAAATGCGTATTCCAATTTACAACGGAATATTAATCATTTCCCCCAATTACATCACCCCACATATAATTTTTCCCAAAATTGCTTCGGTCAATTCTCCACTTAATCCATATTCCCTCTTTGCAACCAAGCAATCCTAATTTCCCCGAAATTCATATGCTGTAACGAAACGCATATTCAAATCCATAACGGAACATCAACTATCGTCACCAAATATACCAAGCCGCATACATTTCCCCGAAATGACTTCGGTTAAAATTCTATGTAAACGATATCCCTTGCTTGCGCCCAAGCAATTGCAATTTCCCGGTATACACAACCAACGAATCCAACTAGGCTTATACGGCCAGGATTCGCTGGAACTGAATTCCTATGCAAGCATAGCAACTCTATTCGAAAGTAGAATACATTTTTTCCTTCATCAGTCAGTCATCATTCTACCATCGCCGCGCGCACATCAGCCCCTGGTAACGTGCACTCGGGGGGTGCAAACCCCCGAGTATATAGTCAAGTCTATCGCGTCCCCTAATTTTTATTCAAAAAGCGGTATTCTGTACGATCGTGTCGGTTGAGTGCTAGTCAGTGTACAACTCGTGCCATGGTTCGGACACTTGCCACCGTCAATAGCGGGGAAAACGAAAGAAGGACACAATAAGACGCGGTTAACCCCAGATATTAAAGAAACTAAAGATTCCTTTGAGCAGCCACCGGTTATTGCAGGCCGCGCAAGACAAAGTTTTAGTGTAATAAAAACAAACTAAAGTGACCCCGTATATGGTACGAGTGCGTTTTATTTCCCGGCCCATCACCTGTACATTTTGCTCGCTTCTTGCGGATGTGCCGTCGGCGGAATAACTAGTGGGGCGATTGTGAACCGGTGCCATACGTTGGTACATCCGAATACATCACATACGCTGTCATTAAAAATTTGTTGCGCCTCCCGGACGGTATCCGATGAAGCCGTAAATGTCATGGTTGGGAGGAAACTACTTGACATTACAGATAAAAATACCGTTGCTTTGCATGAGGTTGACGCACTAGACTCACAAGAGGGTCGCCAACGAATGCGAACACAAATAGAGAGCTCAAACTAACGAGAAATGCAACGGAGATGGGATTCTTCCACCAAAGGGAGATGGACCACACCATAATATTTGATGTGGAAACCTGGGAGAAAAAACAATGGCAAGCTGAAATACCACTTGCCTCAGCTAACATCTGACATCCATGCTTTCAGCACTACTTGCACAAGTATAAGGATGTCAATCAGCCATACTGCTTGTACTGCGAAGGCAAATTAGAAAATGCGGAACACGTACTCACAGAATGCGCAAGATTCGAGACTGCACATTGGAGAGCATGAGACGGTCAGTTACTCCGATATTAGTAACAGAATACATGATAAGATTATGCAGCAGTTGCGACGCGATGGGCCAAATAACACATAATCTCCGTATCAGCCCGCTATGAATTATCTAAAAGAAAGTTTCGCGGAGAACAACGGGAATATGTGCTGGCGGGGAGCGGTTTCAGTCAATAGAATCGAAAAATCCGGCATGCCCCTGGACCGGCCCAGATGTATCTTTTGAACTTTTCCACTTTTCTACAAACAAAAAAAAAAAAGAAAACGTCATCATGCATTCATATACCAAAAAAATATTCAAACAAATCCCACTCGAGCATAACGTAACATTCGGACAAGCTCAATAATTCCAATGTATTGACTGTTCTTGAAATCAACTTCCTGATCGACTTTCTCAACAGAGCGGCAATACTTTTCGTGGACGTTAAATCTTAAAATAGGAAGATAGAAAACGAGAACCGAATCGATATAGATATTGTGAAAACACTTAAACAAACTTCAATTGGGAACTATTGTTAGTAAGCAAATATCTTAATAGCTGCGTTTTAAATTCATATGCAAACATGAATCAACTGATTCAATATGTACAAATATTTGTACAGAGTAAAGCTTTAAAGAAAAAAACCATATGTTTTTAATATTCGACTACAAAGAAATTGTGACAGATATTTCTAAGACTAGAAAGAGTAACGCGACACAAAGTAATTCCGACCTGAAACATCAAACACAGCACAGATAATTCGCATTTAAGTGTCTAGCTAGCACCTTTGATCAAGTTTCGAAAAGAGAGGAACCGCGATCGAAATCCACTTATCGTCGGTAATCAAAAAAAAATCGATGAAGTAATTGGTACCAATGCACATGAAGTAATATCTCGTGGACTGTAACACCTTATGCGTAACTAACTTGGAGCTTCAATTCGATTCGATAACGAGACCCAGAGACTTGTGTCCGGCTGGACGGTAAAAATCTGACTGACTCTTTACTTAAATAAATTGACCCAGCCTCAATGCCTGCGATGGGTTTCCACGCACACCATCGCAGGAGAAACATCTCTTCCGTCAAGCAGTGACCAATGGGAGCCGATCAACGTCCCATTGGAAAGTTCATGCACAAGATCGCTTCTATTGGAACGAATGTCTTCCTATTGGAAGGAAGGACAAACGAACGCGCATTGAAAAACGAACATAAGGCAGATATGCAGCTGTTCACACATTAGCATTGGTAGCCCTAACATTTCTATCATAACAATAGAGGGTTATAATAGAGGATATCCAATGCATAAGCGATAAAAATGCGGCTTTGTTTGAACAAGCCAATGAAAATACATTAGGATTATGCAGTGGTGATCCGAGATAATTGGATGCAGCTGCATAGGCATCGATTTGCATGATGTGATCGGGGGATCGATGATTGCTTGAGAAAAGCAAACACAGAAGGATCTCTGTGAACATGATGATTGCTTGAGAAAAGCAAACACAGAAGGATTTCTGTGAGCATGATTGCCATGAATGTCGATAAGGGGACTGTGGAAGTTTTCTTAATGGTGCGCAATGGGCATGGGTGCCGATCAGGGGACACGAATATGTTTTGGTTGCGACGGCAAGGTAGTAATCTTTGCCATGGATTTATGTTTTCGGGTGTGACCCCTCGAAGGGGCTTGGAACGGCCCTTAAAAAGGTAAGCTGCCTATGGGGTATTTATGTCGGTTATCCGTGGGGATAACCGAATTGATTCCAGCAAATTGGTTGGCAGTTAATGCCATAGCAAGATTGTGTAATCTTGCTGAAAATTCAACTTTCAGGTAAGCTGTATTTGCTGATAATGGTGGGGATCGAGCGATGCGTGGCTCTTCGGGCCCTGAAAAGCCCCACAACTTGTTTACTCAGTTGAACTCTCAGGCCATAGATTCCCTTTATCCTACATAGTTCTGGATTCGTTTCCCAGTAACCTACTCACATAAACAAAGATCTCCACGATCCCTTTTTCCATTCTTTGTTTCAGGTTCATTCCCATGGCCTTGTGTATGAAAAAAACCAATGTGATCTTCACTCACACATACACATACATTGCCAAGTCTTTCTTCCTTGTTTTCACCACGGGAGAAACACTTCCTCTCTCGGGAAAACTCACCCCAAATGATTGAATATCGTGGAGTCGAATTCCATCCGCTGACCACAATGGTCATGCAGCTCCCGCTCTCCGTCACTGCGGAGACGCGTAAATATATACCGGAGTCGTGATCGGGTTGCTCTAATAATAAAATTTTTAGTCGATCTGTTCGTGCATAAAAATCATTAGAAAAAAAAGTTCTTTAATGTTTTAGAATCCGTGTTCAAGTGTACACATAGAGTCTAACTTGTTTTGCCCAACATCATTAAGTTAGAAATAAAACTAAAACAAAATGACAGACAGTGCGTTTAATTTTTCCCAGTTCCTCGGTGTCTTTATTTCTTTTGGTTTGTGACTTTCTTTCCGCGGAACTTTAGTGACAATTTATGATGGAGGAGGAAGTGAACGGAGTGCCCATGCACGGCACAGTACTTCCTCCCCACAATGTCATCTTCTTCGCTCTTTTGGATACAGAACAGCATTTTTAATAAATTATTGAATCCAAGTAGCCCTCTTAAAATTGCTCTAAAACCTTCCAGTAGTTTGGTTCAATTTATAAATGAATTGCTTTCTTTATTTTCCGACCCAAGCATAGTACAGTCGATAATTGTTCCCTGAATTTAATGTTCCAATAATAGGTCCACGGCAATGTGGAAAAGTGAGAGAAAAAAAATATTAATTACGGTCCCTTAGTAACTTTAACAGATTGACGTCATTTCCTTGCATTCCAACATGTTTATGTCGAAAATTATTCAACTCAAGTCACCCCTGTCTTGATACACGCCGTTAGAGAGTCACCAATGAATTCCAGTCATTGTAATTTTCTCGGATTACACACTTTTTTCAAGCCAGTTAATAGATTAGTTTCGTCCAAGCGGTTTTGCTGTTCTTGGAATGGTGACCTTTGTTAACGAAAACAAAATAAAAAAAAAACAAAATTTAATATTCTAATGGACGCCAAAAGTGAGCATTCTCTGTCGTATCGTGATGATATTTCCTGGTGGGATAAATTTAATTAAACGCAATTTGCGTTATCATGAAAAGGGTGAAAATTCATTACTAAATTTTAATTCTGCAATACGAGTCTGTCCAAAATTACTGAGGTCAGTTCCTCTTGGAATTTTGAATACTAAACATCGAAAGGATGACCGACCACAAGTTTTATTAATGATATTTAACTTTGGTTTTTTTAATAAAGTATAAAATCTAAGCATTGCAGCCCCAAATAGTACCCATTCAAACAGTTTAGAATACAAAGTTCATATATTTATTTGCTTACATAATTGTTTCTCTTTTTTTAAGTGAATATTAAAGTCTTAATATAACGTGTGATTTAAAGTTTACGAAAAAATTAATGTGAAACTGAGGCAAAACCCGAACTGTGGGCACCGAATTTAAATAAAGCCATAAATAGTTTTATCTATGATATTGAATCTTATGAAAGTAAATATTTGGAACATATATGAGAAAAAAATTCGATTGTTATTTCAATTGGTTATTGTATACATTCGTCTTATTATTTGGCAAGACATAATGCATCTTCAGCTTTTATTTTATTTTAAATAGGCTGGGAACACATCAACAAAATTACAAAAATCAACCCATTTACCTGTGCGATGATGAAATCCGCAAATCGATCTGTGCCATTATTTTCGCGTTATGTGATGAGATAATAGATGAAGAGTCTTACTAAATGATTTCAAGATAGAGTTCGTGTTATGGAACCAAATAAAATAGCTAGACTTTCCCTTTGAACGAAGGTTGCTATGATTCCAAATTGAAGATGATTAAGGGATGAAAGTAGACATGTTAAAATTCCACAATTGTATTGTTGACATTGCTACTTGACATTATTAAACCTTCGCCCTGGAAAATCGTACTTTTAACTTATGTAGTATGTGCATATATATCAAACATGACAGCAAATTAAGTGGATGTGGCGCAGCTAGTTTTTAGTAGTTTGGGTTTATATTTTATCTGTACATAAATTATAATTATGATCTTCTTACCGTTCCAACATTTATAGGCGCTAGATTACACAGAAAAGCGAAAGCCGAGCATTTTGCGTTTTAGATCCTATTATCCTCCAATCGGTTTGAATGCAACTTCTCCAACTCTATAAATACAAAAATGGTGAAAGTATAATTCGTTCCGATCTACAGTACGGGAGTTTTGAATCTGTCTTATGGCACAGACGTTATACAACACCCATAAATTATACGTTTTTTAAACCTTGTTGAAAAATATATTGTTTTAATATTTTATTCACGTTATAAAAAGGCAACCACAACTCGCCTTATTTGTAGCTTCACAATTAGAAACGTTTTTTTCGGTGAGTGAGTCGCACGCCTTAATTAAAGAAACCGAATCCCATGTATTCATCTTCACTTTCCGATTCTTCCTTCACCAGTTCCTTAGCACTGGCGGCGGCAGCTGGAGCGGCTGCAGCAGCAAATGAAGCACTAGCTGTGGCGAATTTGTTCGGATCCTTGATATAGTCCTTAATAGCGGTAGCTTCTTTGAATTCAACCTCACTGGCAGCGGCGATAGCCAACAGATTTTTGAAACCGTTTGCAATGCTGTGTAGAGCAGACGCTGTACTTGGGTAACCAACTTGAAGGCAAATTAATGTTATGGCTCAGTGAAAGATCGAAAATATACTTTTTATGCAGAGAGTGACTATGTCTACTCGTCCATTCAGACTTTATTCGGGAAAATAAAACTTACGATTTCTACAGTTCGATCTATAAAGAACAAATAGCATGGTTCAAGAATGACTTGGGTTTTTTATACTAATATGATATCGCTATGATTGGTGGGGATTCTGATTTCGGTGTTCGTTCCTAAGGCATGACATCATCCTTTGTTCTTTGTGCGTCGCGTGTGTTATCGCTACTGTGCTTTGTGCGTCTCATGCATTATCGCATCCTCCTTTGTTGGTTGTGCGTCGGATGTGTTATCGATACTTATTGTGGTGTCCGCTCCTAAGGCATGACATCATCCTTTGTTCGATTTTTTGATGCCTTAGACTCCTATTTATCTGGCATCATACTCACATTTCGATTTAGTGATTCATTATCTGGATTCCTGGCGTTATTCACCCTCTGATGTCTATAATTTTGGGAAGACGGCTGTTGATCATTTCTCGGCATATTTTGTGGATGCTGCTGGTAATACTGATGCTGACTCGGGTGCTGTCTGAACGGACTGTTTTGTCGAGCATAATCCCTGGTTGATAGGTCGACAGCCATTGGTTCTTCCTTCTGTAGTGCTTGATAATGAGGACATGGTTGGTATTGATCCCGTATTTAGGGGGTTCAAAATTCCTCTCTTGGGGATTTTGTGGATTTGGTTGATGGTATTCTTTTCTTGTCCGATTAAATCAGAATGTAATATTATCATAGATTATTGTGCTTGGCATTGCATAGGCTGCTTGCAAATCCTCTCTTATTCCATTTCAATTTTACTGAGCACCAGGCTTAATGCTTTATTCACTTCATCGAAAATTCGAATAGTGCTACTCTGCCGTGATGAAGCTCTCGTAGCTTGTGTTTCAACACGTAGAGTGGTCTTTGATCAGCGTACACATAATCAGGTCGATTTATTATAGCATAAAAGTTGAATATAGTATTATTGGCTACTAATATATTGGCCGCAGCTCCTTGAATTTTAGATTTCACTATTGATAGACACACGAAATATTCATTTGTTCCTTGAAAATGTCATATTTCCCCTTGCTCGGTAGGTATCCTGTTTGCCGTCAAATACCGGTAATGTTTTAAATTAATTTTATCAGCACTCTGTATTGATAACGTCTCTGCCTTTAATTCCCTTGTTACCGTGGGGGCTATACATATGGTTATTTCAGGTGCACTATCACTTCTTCAATTCGTTCTGGTCTGCTAAGGTCATTAGCTATTCTTTTCTTTAATTGTGGTATTTTCATACCACTTTTACACTTCACTGAATTATATTATTTGTGATCGATAATCACTTCCATAGATTACTGCTGCGACAACTGTCCACTATTCGTATTATTTTAATTGTCCGACAACAACATATTGGTCATTTAATTAATTTTATTTGGTCGGCACCAAACTCAATTTAATGCTGCGACAAGAGATCCTTGTATTTTATCAATCGCTCCTCTGCAATATGTGGTCCGCTCACTGAAGTAACAATTTATTTGTTATTCCTGGCAGGATCGCCAATTAATGTTGTGGCTCAGTGAAAGATCGAAAATATATTTTTTTTTTTTATGCAGAGAGTGACTATGTCTACTCGTGCATTCAAACTTTATTCGGGAAAATAAAACTTACGAACTATATAGTTCGATCTATAAAGAACAAAGAGCATGACTCAAGAATGACTTGGGTTATTTATATTAATATGTTGTCGCTATGATTGGTGGCGATTCTGATTGTGGTGTCTGTTCCTAAGGCATAACATCATCCTTTGTTCGTTGTGCGTCGCATGTGTAATCGCATCCTCTTTTGTTGGTTGTGCGTCATATATGTTATCGTTACTGGTTGTGGTGCCCATTCCTAACCCATCACAGCATCCTTTGTTTGTTTTGCGTCGCATGTTTATCGCTATGTGCGACGCATTATTTATTTTTAGGTTTAGCGAGATTTGCAACACCAGCTCGGAACTTCTCGCGCAAGTCTTCGCGCTTAATGTCAAGGATTTCGGGTGAGAAGATGGAACCAGAATCATAAACTTGCTTGATGATTAATCCATACGAGCATAGGAATATGTTCAACACTTTCAGTAATGTAGCTTCTGAAGCTCGGACCTTGTCGCCAGGCTTTGAAATTGCCACATCGTTGATGATTTCAATAATACCTTTGGAAATCCTAGTTAGGATGGATAGAGCCTGGAAGAAAGATTTTATTTCACTGGGCTCAAGTCGCGGTTTTGACCTGAGATGATCACTCACAATGGAGCTATGGCACCAGCATGCACATTGCGAACCATGGTGTTCCTTCTCATAAGCGCCACTCCTCTAGCTCTATGAAGGGTATGAATGGTTTGCTCTGAGAATGAAACATTTGGGGTACTCATCGAATAATTGCACAACTTTGAGGAATTAGTTGGCTTTCCAAGCGACTTTGTTCTCCCTAACCATATCGAATGTGGGAAATTAAGGACTCGGAGAATTTAAGAACAAAACACAAGTGCACGATATCACGTTCTTGACTAAAAATCTTCTTGGAAGATTTGCTTCTTAGAGATCTCTTTTACACTAAAACTGTAGAAATTATCTATGTAAATAAGCCTTTTAGATATCCAAACACCAAGCGTAAGATTACCATGGGCGTGGATGATACTTTCAATCGCAACGATGAAGAATGTCTTTATCTCCAAATTCGGTTGCCTTACCAACTTATTTTCTTATATTGAAAAATGGCCACGCATGCATAAAGGATTAAGGTTTACCCTAAAGAGCACAACTTTATTACTTTCAAAAAATATTTGGGAATTCAGTTGCAAGTGAATTGACTTTCAGCTCCACAGTATATCTCGATCAGATGCTTTTTTACCAAATGTTATATGTACTTTACGGCTAGCTATCCAGCAGCTCAAATTCTAATTGCATTTTTTTACAAGTAGTGAAGCTTCTAATGTGATTGAAGTGTATAAAACCGGGTTTGCCCACTTCGTTCCATAAGGCATTAGTTCATAAACCTATTGTTTCCTAAAAATATGTAATGTATATGATAAAATCTGGAAAACAAATATAGTGGATTTTCATCATCATCATCGGCACTATAACCGCGATCCGGTCTTGGCCTTATTTAACAAATCTCTCCACCGGTCCCGATTTCGAGCCGATGTCATCCAGTTTAGCACTCCCAGGCTCTGGGCGTCCTGGTCTACGCCATCCCTCCATCGCAGACAAGGTCTGCCGCGCTGTCTCCTTTCATACATCCTGCCATATAGGACTTTCCGGGCAGGGCCCTCTTCGCTCATTCGAGGTAGGTGTCCCGCCCACCGGAGTCTACCGAGGTTGATTTTTCTTATAATATTAACTTCAAGGTAGATTGCGTACAACTCATGGTTGTAGCGTCTCCGGAATCGTCCTCCCTCACATACGGGGCCAACAATTCTCCTTAAGACCTTTCTCTCGAACGCGGACAAGAGTTCAGAGTGCCTTTTATTAAGCACCCAGGTCTCGGATCCATACATGAGTACTGGTAAGACCATGGTCTTGTACAGTAGTAGCTTGGATGTTCTGGATAAATTTCGGGATTTAAAGAGCCTTGATAGACCATAGTAGGCTTTATTGGATTTAATCAGCCGTTCGCGTATTTCTTCTTCCATATTGTTATCGGCTTATACTACCCAAGGTAGTTAAAGGATTGCACTACTTCAAATTCGTGCTCCACTACCCTGATAGTTTGACCAACGTTAGGTCTTCTCTTCCCAGAAGTTGCCAACATGTACTTAGTTTTTCCCTCATTAATGTGCAATCCCAGTTTTTGTGCCGCCTGTTCGATCTGGGTGAAGGATTCCTGTACCCCCGATTCGGTTCTACCGATGATGTCGATGTCATCTGCGTAGGCAAGTATCTGGCTAGACTTGGTGATAATAGTCCCTCTTGTTGTAACGCCAAAGTCACGGATTGCTTTCTCCAACGCCAGGTTGAAGAGGAGGCAGGCCAGACCGTCCCCTTGTCGGAGCCCATTATAGATGTTTATTGGTTTGGACAGCAATCCCGCTACTTTTACTTGACTAGTTACGTTGGTCATGGTCAACCTACAAAGTCGTATCAATTTGTTTGGAATGCCGAATTCTCTCATGGCATTATATAGTTGTACCCTGGCTATGCTGTCGTAGGCGGCCTTGAAGTCTATAAACAGATGATATAGTGGAATCTTAAACTCCTGACATTTTTCCATCGCCTGCCTAAGGGTGAATATCTGATCAATTGCTGATTTACCTGGGATGAAGCCACACTGATATTGACTAATGATGGCTTTAGCGTATGGGGATATCCGGTCTTGTAGGATAGTGGAGAGTATCTTATAGGCGGTACTCAGCAATGTTATATCCCTATAGTTGCTGCACAGTGTGATATCTCCTTTCTTATGTATGGGGCAAATTATACCGCGACGCCACTCTTCCGGCATCTCCTCTTGCTCCCATACGTGCACCACGATCTCGTGAATTGCGTGATGTAACGCTGTCCCTCCTTGTTTGATCAGCTCAGCTGGTATGCCATCAGCTTTATTTGATTTGAGCTGTCTTATGGCTTTTAATGTTTCCTCAATGCTTGGTGGCAGCAGCATTTGGTCTTGGTCTTGCATTGGTGGAGGCTTCAATTCTTCTGTGAACTGACCATTTAGCAATTCATTGAAGTGCACTTCCCATCGCTCCAGAATGCTTTCATGATCGGTGATCAGATTACCCTCTTTATCCTTGCAGTAAGTGCAGCGTGGTGTGTACCGCGTCATACTGCGGATTATTTGGTAGAACTTCCGCGCCTGGTGCGGACCTCGCTCTCTACTTTTCTCTATTTCACAGACAAGGTTTTTTCCCAGGCACTTTTCTTTTGTCTGTGAAGTCTTTTTTCATATCTTCTGAGCTCTTTGTATTTCTCCTCGCGTGCCCGCGTCCTATGATACTGCTCCATTGCCCGGTATGCAGTATTCTTACGTTCAGTCGCTAGTTTGCACTCATCATCAAACCAGTCGTTCCGATCTCTACGACTACTGCCTAAGATGGAGTTGGCAGTACTAATGACAGTATTCTTAAGGCGTGTCCATTTCTCTTCTACGCCCGGCATTCTGGCCCCAGGACTTACTCTCCCTCCGTCGAGCTCTTCGAGGGCGAGTCTTAACGCATGATCAAAGGTGTTGCTGGTATTCTCATTGCGTAAGGCAGCCGCGTTGATTCGAACCTGATCCGCGGATGCAATACGTCTCCGTAAGGCAATCCGCGATAGTGGATTTTAACCCTTCGTAAACTGTTGTACAATTAACGTGTTCTTAACTCCATATTATTATTGCATTAATTACTACTTTGGTTTTTTTTAGTTTTAAGTTGGTTTATAAGGATTATAGTTTTGTAGCTAGCTCGAATTAAGCCGAATAAATCAATTAACTCCATTCTCGTTTCTTTCCTCTCTAAGATTTTGCCATGGTAACTTTGGGGTTTCGTCTTCTAAAAACCTTTACCCCTAAATACGGCAATTGGCTGTCAGAATTTTATACTTTTCAAGGTGATTAATATATGGGTTTTGTATGGTAGAGTGGGTATTGGATCCTCGATAGTATAGTGGTTAGTATACCCTCCTGTCACGCGGGAGAGCGGGGTTCGACTCCCCGTCGGGTAACCTCTGCCGCAAGAATAATGACCTTGCCCGGAAAAAACAAGTCATTATGGAAAATTTAACAAGCCTCAGGACTTCCCAAATAAGGCCAAGACCGGTTCCCGGTTGTAGTGCCGATGATGATGATGATGGTAGAGTGGATAATTTTCATTTCATTTTTCCTGAAATCGTCCTGAAAGAAAAAGGGAATCTTGCTTTGGCCTCCAGTTATTAAACGAGTGTCCGAACTTCCCTGCTTTAAGAGTGTTCCACATACAGTTTGATCGTCCGTCCTTATTGCTCTTATTATTATCAATCGCAATATGCACCATATGCATGAAAAAATTGTCTATTATTAGCATAACAGCTAACTTTTATAACCTTATAGGTGCCATTCTTGACAGTCATTGATTCTGTAAGAAGGAGCATGATTTAGTTACATTTTCTTTTAAATTTTGTATACATTGTTTATTTTATTATTTGTCTTAGATTTTTTTAACTTACTTGCTAGACAAAAATGCTTAAATCTAGCTTAACGTAGGGTGACTAAGCTAAACATAAGGTCACTAATGTCATTAATTATTGCCTTTCGTCCTTATTCCTTTTCTGCCTATAAATATATATTAATTAGATATTTATTGAAACAAAGAAAATCTAGATGCACCTACTTCTCTGACTTAATCAATTTTTTTTTATATTATTATTAAAACTCACCTAGCTCTATCCTACCCCAAGAAAAGCTAAATTTAAGTAAGCTTGCCATTGATTTAAGATGTTAGTGATTATGCCGACTTCGGCAAGCGAGTATTTAATTGCGATTCAACCACCAGAATTGCTGGCATTGTTTATCAACTTCTCTTCGATTTCAGTGAGATACCTCCCTGGTATACTGCAAGCGCTCTTTTTCTAGTCGCTTATTTTTCGGTTGATCAACATTGGTGGAAAATCAATAGATTTCGGATTCATAATGAATGAAACCCATTATATCAAAATAACGAAATGCCTATGGTGGAACAAAGCCAAACTCAACATAGGACGTGATATCTGGGTAATCATCATCATCATAATCGGCACTACAACCGGGATCTGGTCTTGGCCTTATTTAGCAAGTCTCTCCACCGGCATCCGGTACTTACCCGAGACTTGGTAAATTGTCCATAATAATTTGTTTTTCCGGGCGAGGTTATTAGCCTTGCGCCAAGATATCTGGGTAATAGGCCCCGAAAAATAGATCATTGCATGAACTTCAGTGTTCGCTTGACGTTCGAATGGCAAAGACGGTTTATATCACGCTCCTCGCCACACATCGAATACACACACAAAATAAAAACAAAACTGAAAGAAAAGAAACGTGTACGCGGGTTCTCTGTCAATAGTGATAAATGAATAGTGTAAACCACAACAACCACAAAAAATTGTAAAAAACGACAACAAAAACGAGTAAAATAATACATAATAATAATAATGAACGCTACATCATTCAACCAAGAAAATATCCTGCTAAATAATACGAATAACGGCAACATCATGACGTATAAACAGCTAGCAGCAGCATACCAACAACAAGCAGCGATGATAAAGCCTTTCGAAAACCCAAGTCTTCTCCATTAGATGTGAAGAATAAAGATATTGGTCTGGCCAAATGCCCCAGTATTTTGTTGTTGTTTATCGTATGTTCTTTTGATATTTATGGTATATTGACAAGCCCCAATATAATAAGTTGTCGTCCATATGGATATATAGGATATAATTTAGTTACAATATAATAGATACAATGTATGATACAAGTAATCTCAGTTGTCTCCATAATATAGCATTCTCCAATACAAAATTTTAAGCGACAAAAGTTGTTTCTCTAATACAACAAAGTAGAGAAACCTATCACATTAAATAGAAAAAGTTTCAATTTCATAGAAGAGCAATATAAAATATACTAACAGAAATATTAGTCTGGATCCTATAGATGTCAAACTAGCAAATGATTAAACAAAAATTGCATCAAGAGCAAAATTAGTTTCTCTTTCCAACTCTCGATTTTGATATAAAGAATTAAATATCAGGAAAAATGTTGAGACTGAAAAAAAATTTCTTAGAGGAATTAAATTGCAACGTCGTTATAAATGGCTTTTGTTTCAACGTCCAAAACAATGCACGTTTTTCGACCTCACAATGTAGTGTTTAATAACTAGAGATATCCTAATCAGGGAACGATGGTTCAGCTGTGAATAATCGACAATACAACATAATCGAATAAATTATATATTTAGACTTTATCAGTACCTGGCTGACTTTCAAACAGACAACTTGTCTCACAGTTTTGCTCGTGCTATTTATTTTAATCAACCGTTATTTTCACAATAATTTTCACAATTTAATTATCATTATCTTGTTTTCTTTGCCTCGTTTTCCGCATACAAAAATTTGAACAAGTGTTATAACCGTTAAGTTATGGCCCCTGGGCCACGTGTGTTAAATAAAATTAAGCGCAAACGGTTGCGTTACGACCCCGTTATTGGAGGCCAAGCTCCTCCCGATAAACTTTCAAAAGTGAACAATACAGTTCTAGAAAAATCTAAAATGTGTTCAAACACTAACTTTTTTCAACCACTTCAAAGTCTGATGGAAGACTCTCCTGAAATGGATCCGACCAATGACGAACAGTGCGCAGAACTCCCTAAAGAAACCGTTCCGCCAATTGTGGTATTAAAAACAACTAGTGCTCAAGTGCGTGATATTTTGAGCAACATTAAGATAGACAAATACTTAATCAAAAACATTTCGCTTGGGCAAAAAAAAATATGTGCCCCAACAATGGACATATATAATAAAATCAGAACCGAACTCTTACGGTTAAAATGTGAGTTTTTCACCCACTCACGTAAGGAAAATCGTCCATTAAAGGTAGTGTTATCCGGGCTAGACTTAATTAGTAACGATATAGTGAAAAATGAGCTAATTGCATTCGGGATTAAGTGCCTAGATGTTAAAACCATCACATTAAATCCGTCAACAAAAGCCCTGTACAAACACTACTTGTACATTGTCTACATTCAACGCGGTACTGTTAAATTAAACGAACTAAAACGGAACTACTCCACCTTGTTCAAAACCATCGTTCGCTGGGACTTTAAAAAACATAATCCAGGTAAAGTCACACAATGTCACAATTGCCAGCTTTATGGTCACGGCTCGATGCATTGTAATATAAATAGCTTCTGTGCAATATGTTCGGGAAACCATAAAACATCCGACTGCAAAACGAATGAGGTCATCAAGTGTGCAAATTGTAGTGGGCCACATAAATCTGTAGGGGTTTCTCTATACTATAGGAGAAACAGCCCACAATTCCAACCACAATACCTACCCATTTCCCTTGATAGGTATTTACCAGCAGGACATGTCAAAGGGACGCATAGCTAAACTCATTTTTCTATGCAGATAATGCATAATTGAGTTTAGCTACAATCAACAACATACGGCAACACTATTGCGCTAACCATGGGATTTCCACCGGAAATTCCATTCGTATTGGTTAGCAGCAACCAAGCCAAACCAAGCGACGCGGTTACGTCATAGTCCATAGGCTTGGGTATTATTGAACATTCCACAGAATGGGATTATATCCCCAGCCGATGCGGCGTCCTATTGATTTTTCCCAGATCACCCATTCGCTTGGGAACAATGATCTCTTTTTGCTGGTGAATAACCTCAGCTATGTTTGCCCTCTCTCTCGTATTTCTGTCTTGCTATAGTGCGTTGGCCTAAGAGATTGTCACTAGGTCAGTAGACCAGCCGTATACACGGCATTGACGCACACACACCTAGCCAGATCCTCCCTGGGTTGTTGTGCTTTCCCTTTTGATTTCTCCATTCTGGCTACGCCCATCGACGTCGAACGAATACACAAGTACGTTTCGACCTGGATGAGTGTGGTGAGTTGGGGAACACACAAGAGAGCATGATTACCATTGGCAGATCAATGTGTAAGAAGCAGAAATTACGATTTCCACCCCAAATTGAGTCAGTCGCTATTCAAACACCGATAGCAAAAGGTCGCGTCGCGTCGAAGATCACAGTGAATAGTTTTTTTTTTCCCCTTTGATAGTTGATTACCAATTACAATAAATTTCCAAACACTGAAACGCGAATTGATAAAGAATATTAAATAAAGAAATAAAAGAAAACATTAAAAGGTTAATTAAAAAAAACAGTGCGTTTTTATTTATTCGTGCGCTTTGTGGAACGATTTTCGTCGGACCAATATCGTTGGGGGAGTTAATGGGATACTTGCCGTACGTCGGCATCAACATCTATACCCCCACAAATCCACCGATCCAGAATGCATAAGCCGAAAGCAGTACATAGACATTCGCCGCAAATTATCCCCACGCGGACGTGGTACAGGAAATACAACCTTCCTACAGCCTCCGAGTGACAAACAGCAGACAGTGCCCGACCGATTATCCATTGATAATTTTCCTCCACTACCCCCGATCTGTGCGTCAACCTTCCACCCACCTGGGTTTCTGGCCTCCATCAAACCCAGCAACCTTCCAACAGTGATACGACACACACGAAGAAAAATCCGTCAGAAACATTAACTAATGATAACCTGTTCTCATTTAGCGAGATAAACTCTCTTCTTAATGAAGTTGTAACCAAGCTTAGTGCTTGTCAAACTAAAGCCGACCAATTTAACGTCATTACCTCATTAGCTATTAAGTATATATATTCGGAAAAAACATGTTAACATGTCTCTTAACATCATAACTTGGAATGCGAGAAGCATCAAAAACAAACAGCATGAATTTTTTAGTTTCTTGATAAATTTTAATTTTGATATTGCACTAGTTTCAGAAACCTGGCTCAAACAAGACATTTCTTTCTCTCATCAAAATTTCATATGTTATCGCCTAGACAGGGTACATGCTAGTGGTAGAGGTGTCGCCATTGTTGTGAAAAAATGTATAGAACATTCCTTGCGTCCTTCATTGCGCTTTAAGTTAATTGAGGAAATTAGTATAGATGTAACACTAAGTGACAACTCCAAGATGAGTCTTTTTTCGGTCTATTTCCCTGGAGGAAATAGAAACCTAAAGAAATCTACTTACATTAAGCGGGATCTGCAAAAATTGTATAGAGTCAACACTCGAAACAAGGTAATTATTGGTGGTGATCTAAACTGCAGACATCAGTCGTGGAATTGTCTTAGGGCAAACAGCTGGGGTAACATTTTACTAGATGTTGCTGAATCCAGCCCAAGTTTTTCCATACTTTATCCACTTCTCCCCACCTATATCCCAGCGAGTGCTAACAAGAACCAATCAACTCTTGATCTATATATCACTAATATTCCAAATTACTGCACAGTGCCATTAACTCTAAATGCGTTAAGTTCAGACCACCTTCCGATCAGCCTCACAGTGAATCATACAGTAGTTGTAAATCGTACCAGTTTATACCACAACTATTCCGCGGCCAACTGGAATTGTTATAAATCATATATAAACACGAACTTGGTTCTAGGTGATACCAGCCTAAATTCTATAACCTGCAGCGAGCACATTGATATCCTATGCAACAATTTTGTTTCTGTTATCAATAGAGCGGCCGATCTTGCGATACCTAAATGTTCCACTGCTCCAGTTGATAAGGCACCGCTTCCTGAAAATATCTTACATCTGATTAGGCTACGAAACTCTGAAAGAAGAAAATGGCTGCGTTATAGAATCGGTTGTTTTCTAGTTAATGTTAAAGTCTTAAATAATATCATTAAAAACGAAATCTCAACATATAGGAACAAGTGTTGGAATAAACACCTTTCCTCTCTTGACAATGCAAGCAAACCGTTCTGAAAAATATCAAAAATTATGAAAAAGAGAGGGTCCAGTATTCCTCCGTTTAAAGTTCACGACAAGTTGTTTATTTCTTCAGTGGAGAAATCGAACCTACTTGCTAACACGTTTAGTAAGAACCACTCCATATCTATGCATCTAAGCGACGCGTATACTGAAGCTGAAGTTGCTAACACTATCTATGTACTTTCTCAAACACCAGCTGAAAGTACTTACGCAACTAATATCAGCAAAGTTAAAGAATTGATAAAAAAATCGAAATCAAAAAAGGCCGCGGGTCTCGATAATATTAACAACAAATTAATCAAAGCACTTCCACCTGCTGCAAGTAACTATTTAACATTCATTTTCAACGCTTGTCTTAAGAATTGTTATTTTCCGGACTGTTGGAAAACAGCAAAAGTAATACCTATCCCGAAACCCGGCAAACCGAAGAACAGCCCCGAAAGCTACAGACCTATTAGTCTACTTAGCTGTCTAAGTAAGCTCTTAGAAAAAATCATTAAGGAAAGGATTGATCGTTTTGTGGAAGACAATAACATCTTACCAAACTTTCAGTTCGGTTTCCGTAGTGGTCACAGCACAATCCACCAAGTCTTGCGCATTAAAAACCACATAGCTGGTAAATTCATCGACAAGGAGTCAACGGGACTAGTTCTTCTAGACATCGAAAAAGCTTTTGATACGGTATGGCACGATGCCTTGATTTATAAGCTACTAAAACTTAAGCTGCCAATACCGCTTATCAAAATTATCCAGAGCTTTCTTCGTTCGAGAAAATATGTTGTGAGTTTAGGAACCGACATATCCTCTACTCACCAAATCCACCATGGTGTACCCCAGGGCTCGGTCCTTGGTCCCATATTATTTACATTGTTTGTCGCAGATTTACCATGTCTAGGTGAAAACATTCAGGTAGCTATGTTTGCCGATGATACGGCCATTTTCTCTTCGGGTGCCTTATTCACTAATGTCTACAACTCTTTGCAAGCAGCTCTTGACAAGCTAGCAGTATATTACAGGAAATGGAAAATAAAAATAAATGGTAATAAAACACAAGCTGTCTGGTTTTCGAGATGTAGGAAACACTGTTACCTACCAAATGGCACTAAACTCAGTATGTGTGCAGTTGATATTGATTGGTCCGAAGACTTTAGATATCTAGGTATTATTCTAGATAAAAAACTCATCTTTCAAAAACACATCACTACCACAATTGACAAAATAAACAAAGTCGTAAGAGTTATGTATCCATTAGTGTGTAGAAAATCAAAGCTTAGCATCGAAAATAAAATTATAATACTTATTTATAAATAAAACCACTTTTCAAGCTATACTGCCTGTATGGTGTAATTGTGCTCGCACACACAAAATAAAATTGCAAAGGTGTCAAAATAAAATATTGAAAATGTTGCTGAATTTGCCATGGCATTATTCGACACATGAACTACATGAAAACGCTAACGTTAAACCGGTAGAGTTCCTTATTGACAAAATCAATCAAAACTTCTTCGTCAATTGTTCTTTTTCTGACAATGTTCTCGTTTCCCGTCTTGCGTTATCCTAAGTCACTACATATGTACTCTGTCTATGAAAATTATATCGAGGTCATTACTACATAAAATAACCGGAAGCTCGTGCAATATTAGTCTTAAGATTCAAGTAAGGGTTTTTTATTGTAGTTTTCCCTTAATTTATTATTTGTTATTCATTAAAATTGTGCTATTGTCGTTATATAGATTTAAGATTATAGTTGTAAAGGAATTGCTATCCTAAATCTCTTAAGTACTAGTTGTAAAATATACCATAAATGTAATTATCTACTAAATAAAAATTGAATTGAATTGAATATATTTAGACTTCCTATACTTTCCAACCTGCTCATATATGACCTTAGATTATTTCAATTTCGAAATTTTTAGAAACACATATCGGAATAATGGGATTAGTACATATTCAGTGTACTCCAAACGTATGGAATGTTTAGTAATAAAAATGTCATTTTTTTATATTATTACTTCCTACCTCAAAATCAAGGAAAACAAGCAATGCAATCTTTAATATATACAACACTATTCAAAAATAACATGAATTAACCTCAGACTTTGGATCTTATAGGTCACCTATATTACAAACAAACAGACTTTAACAACGACGACCATTCTCAACGACTTGGACGGCATCTTAGTAAATCAGCTTCAGAGCTAAATGGACGAGAGAGCTGCCTGGAATCACCAAACACGTCACCTAAACGTGCCAAAAGTGCTGCCAGTCCTTCAGTGTTAGGTGTAATACAAAGAACTCATGGATTTTTTCATAACCTGAAACACCGTTGGAGTAAAGGGAGTAAAGAGAAAACTTTCCGAAAAACATTGAACGACTTAGAGCAAGAAAGTACAGATTATGCAGCAGATTACAGCTCCGAAAGTAGTTCCATAACGCACAGCCCAAGACATAAAGCACGTACAATGGAGGGTTCACCATTAGCTAGAGAATTAAAATTATCAGCAAATATTGCCAAAGACAATCGACAAAAATTTGGTGGTTCGCTGGAGGGGAGAATTGATGAAAGTTATGAAAGGGTCAATGCCATCAGCCCAAGCCAAATGGAATTGATTCAGGTATAATAATAAAATGTTGTTTGTTTTTTCTAGTCACTCTTTCTTTTTGATGTACCGTAACTACTTGTTGATATGTTAAACATTCTAATGCGTAATACTATTGACAAGAAACAGCAAAATATGGAAAAATCTAATTAAAAAGCTTTTTACGTATTTTTGAGAAAACTCGTTTCACCTTATTTACGACTTTATTCATTTTACTAAGGCTAGTAAAAACAGTATTTCCTGGATACTGCTCCTATAGTATGTCACAGTTCATTGAATTCTTTTCGAATAGGTGGTAATTCTTATTTTGATTGGTCATAACCTTGAGATAAAACGAACTATTAACTTCGACATCTGCATGTCTCCCTGAACTATAGTTCCAATGAGCATATGTTCTTTGGCGGGTAAAACGATTTAGTATGTGGGACATGTGCTATTATTACACCCTATTAAACAGAAGAATTAAAAATTGACTAAAGACGGGCTGGCAATGGTTCATGATGAAAGCAATAAATTTTATCGTCACTCACTAGTCAAAATAGCAAATTTATCACCTTAATTGAAGTTGGAAATTGCGTTAAGAATGCAAATTAACTCTGTCAATCCGATCATCTACTTTTATCTAAGTATAGAATCAGTACTCAGAAATTAAAAAAAAAAAATTGATTCCCCCAACGTATGGAACATGTTACTCAAAAATAGATCTAACTGAACTTGGAACTTGTGTTAAGAAAGCAAATCAACTCTTTCAATCCAATCATCTACTTTTATCGAAGTGTAAAATCAGTAGTCAGAAATTAAAAAAAAAAAGAAGTGGATTCCCACAACGTATGGAATATGTTATTCAAAAATAGGTTTCGTTTTTGAATTGTATTTGCTTTATAAAATCCTCATTCATTTCTCAGTTTTTTTTTTTTTTTTTTTTGTAGGCCGTGCATGCAATATCATGTGGTCAATTCCATACGATAGTGCTCATAGTTAGATATAGAGGCCACAAGACACTGCGTTCGAATGCAATGAGTGACTGTACTAAACAATTGTTCTATTTAGGTAAGCAAACGTTAATCTTCAGCAAAGATTGAACAAGTGGTTCAACATATTGTATTAATTGCGCTACGTGGTGTGAATTAAATATTATTGGGTTTGTACCACATAAAATGTCCGATTTTACAGTAAAAAAAAAATTTAAAAGCCAATATTCTATTTCCGTAAATTTTTATTCAATCAAAATAGGATTCATTGGCATCTAGACATTCTTCCAATGTGGTACAAGGTCAAATATTCCTTTTTCGCAGAAGTGCTGACTTTGAGGCAATGAAATCTTCAAAAGCTTTTACCTCGGTTCCGGAAGACCTACTGCCAGCAAAATGAATTGAGATTGCGAAAAAGATGGTAGTCCGTTGTGGAAATGTCAGGAGAGTACGGTACATGTGGAAGAATTTCAAATCCCAACTGCAACAGTTTTTGCACCGTTACTTGTGAGGTATGGGGTCTAGCATTGTCATGCAAAAGGATCGGGCAGGTTGCAAAAGGAGTTGTTTGCAAATTGTTTTTCACTAGTGACGCATTGTTGTTTTGACATCTTCCCGTCTAAAATTATAGTTAAAATTTCTGAAAAAAATCTGAATATGTATTTAACGGATGAAAGAGGGCTTGTGGATACTGAATCATTGTTATCAGCTTTTTAATTGTTGTTATCAAACAGATTTGTGTATTGACTTCTCCATATCGCCTCCAAAACTGAGGTCGTTTTTCTACTTAATATGAGTAATAATGGAAAGACGTGTATTCGGCATCAAAGGGACATATATAATAAAATTGAATTTTCATGTATTCATATTTCTAGGCAGAAGAACAACGTCGGAAAAAGGAATCTGTGCTCCGTCAGTATGTGTTCTTTCAGTTGAGGATTCATTTGAAAAACGGTGTCGACTTGGTTCCGATGGACAAAAATGGTAAAAACACCTTTATTATAATTCCCAATAGGAATAAGCAATGTGACTTCTTTAAAGGTCTAAGCGATCCATATGTTAAGTTCAAGTCCGCTGGAAGGTTATTACACAAATCTCGCACAGTGCATCGGGATCTTAACCCAACATGGGATGAGGTTTTCATCACACCAATAGAGGATCCTTTTCAACCTTTAATTATCAAGGTAACGTATTTCTTTATAAAAGTAATATCAAGTTATATGCAGGTTTCATTCGTTAGGTTTTCGACTACGATTGGGGACTGCAAGACGACTTTATGGGATCATCTAAAATAGATTTAACTGAGCTGGAATTAGGTAAAGCTACAGAATTTGCTGTTAAATTAGAAGACCCAAGTCATCCTGATCGAGAAATGGGTGAAATATTAATTAATTTAACATTATGGCCTAGAAGTCAAGAAGATAAAGAAATGGTGGGTGAGGTATCAACATTGTTATATATTACCTATTCCAATCATGAATTTCTTTCTGATGCATGGATCAGAATCTCAAATACGAATTTAAAAAATGCACGACAATTTATTCACTTCTTGTTGTTTTTCCTCGTTTGCACTAAATGTTATTTTTTCGGCTTAAGTTGCTTTAAATATCTGGTATTCCTCAGTGATATCTTGCGATTAAAACTTTTATTAATCGCCATTCCTCCACTATTTGTTAAAATTTGTGAAATTTCCATAACTTGAATAGTCTAATTTGCAGCTTTCTTACATCTGCCGTTGAATGTATTTGCTGTTCTTATTTTAAGTTTAAAAGAGTTCGTGACTAGTTTGAACTTAATTGACTGTTGAATCAATTTAATATGAACTAATTACGAATCGTATATACAATGCTTTCTTTTGCAAAAAACAAACTTTTTAATAAAATGTCGGATATGTAATGAATGAACTAAGATTCACATTTGATTAAAGAACTACCCATTCATAAAAATGTTGGCATCTGAATATCTTTCGTTATTTTACTGCACTTTTTGAAACACATCGCAAAATTTCTAAGAACTTTATTGTTGGTTATCGCCTCCATTTCTTGCTTTTAATTCATTCAGAAAACAAGATCTGTTTTCTTATACTTTGGATTTGATTAGTCACAAAGGAAGAAGTCCACTGTTCTGAAATCGGGGGTATGGACAGGCCAATTATGTCATATCAATTTTTTTAGTGGGATATCAATTTTCTAGAGAAATTTTCACAAACAGCTGGTAAGGATATATACATATTGCGATTAAAACCAACAAGGAAGTTGTCGCCACATATCGCCCCGACAAGATGCTTGTGTTTTTGCAAATGAAGAGATTGGAAGCCTCACAAACTGATGAGTGCACGCTCTCCTCGTTTCTTGATAACGTGGGTCGTCCCGTCCGTGTTTTATCTACTGTGCAAATAGTCTTCTCAAACTTCCTTCCACATTCGTGATTTGATAAATTGTGTATTCGATGCTCTCTAATGTAACGAATTTTTCATAGTGCAGTGACAGCAGAATTATTGTTTTTGTAAAACTTTCGCACACACCAAGCTCGCTCCACACCCGTGAAACGCTTCAAATCGACTGTATTTTCAACGAGGGAGCTGTGGCGACTCAAACTGATACGACACATGATTGCACAAACCATAGGACATAGAAAAAATATTCACCAGTAAGATACTGCTATAGCGTTTGAAATAATAGTGAAGAAGATCGTGTGATTCGAACTGACGCTATGACAGCTCGAATCACGAAAAAAATTTTACCTAAGCGTTACACACCAGGCTACTGACCGTGTTTAGAATTTGATTTCCAAACTCGACTATATTCCACTGGTGTGAATTAATTTTTTTTGTTATTTATCGCTTGGTATAAGGTTCTGATGTATTTTTCTTATTCGATTTTTCGTTCGTGTTCTTCATTATTTCGCTTGTGAATCGTGTGTATCTGTTAGAATCGCTACACCACTCTCGCCGCAGTAACTTCGTTACGATCAGATTCGTATGCGGACGACGGACGAACGAGAGAGAGAAACGAGAAAACGTCGGAGACTGTGCTCTATGCGGAAGTCGTGACCGTGTGTGAAGTTCTGCTTTACTATGGAAAGTGTATGTTATGCTGTGTGTACAGATCACGTCGTAGTCACCAATTATTGGTTTGAAATAATAGTGAAGATGATCGTGTGATTCGAACTGACGCTATGACAGCTCGAATCACGAAAAAAATGTTACCTAAGCGTTACACACCAGGCTATTGACCGTGTTTACAATTTGATTTCCAAACTCGACTATATTCCACTGGTGTGAATTATTTTTTTGTTATTTATCGCTTGGTATGCGGTTCTGATGTATTTTTCTTATTCGATTTTTCGTTCGTGTTCTTCACTATTTCGCTTGTGAATCGTGTGTATCTGTTAGAATCGCTACACTGCCATGGATACTATTCCTTTGAGATTCGTAATATGGATCGAGGGAATTCGGTTTATATATGCTTCACAAGGAAAGCTGACAAATCTCACCAATTTGCAATTCATATTTCAACCACCAGTAAAACGCTGGACCAAAACTCATGGTGTTGCAGAATGGAAAAACTACGATACTCCCCCCGTACGAGCGCAAGTCTTACTGGAACGCTGCCACCTGCAACTCTTCAAGAAGAACAACAGTTATCTAACCTTATCTATCATCTCAGGGCACTGTACACCTCAGTAATTTTTTTTTTATTACACTTCTCTGGGGAGAGGCGAACCTATAGCGCCGACTCGGCGCCCCGAGATGCCACCAAATAACTGTTGCAGTTCTTCTTGAACAGTTGCAGTTCTTCTTGAACAGTTGCAGGTTGTAATGCTCCGGGAACACACGCGTGGGGAGGGAGTTACACAGCTTCCCCGCTCTGTAACAGAACGAGTTCTGATGCAGGCATGTTCGCGACGCCGAAAGATGATCCACAAAGGGATGCGGTCCGTCGAATTGTCTTGTGGAACGCATATAAGCCGAATTGCGTGGAACAATACCACGAATCTCCGAAGAACAGTACCCCTGATAATATCTGTAAAACAGACAGAGGTCGGCTACGCGCCTTCGATGTGATAGCGACTGTAGTCCCGACGTCAGCGCCGAGTCCCCGATCAGGCGGATCGCTCGTCTCTGTATGCTCTCAAGTAGGTCGAGGGTATGTTTAGGGGCCGAGCTCCAAACAGATAACTCCGTTTTCCCGAGGCTGACCTGGCGATACTCGACACGTGTTTATGCCATGATACATTCCCACAGACCGTGAGGCCGAGCAATTTCAAACTTTCCCCAGGCTCGAGGGCCCGGCCATTCATCATCAGCTGTGGAACCGATGATCCAGTTTTCTTTGTGAATGTTGTAAACTGGGTCTTCGTTGCGTTGAAGTCGACAAGATTGGCCTTTCCCCACTGCAGGACTTTATCCAGATCCCGATTCAGAGAGTCAATCTGTCTACATCTCAGCTGGTGTGACGTTGATGCACTAATCGGCCGATCACTCCAAAAGGAGGAAACAACCGTACTATCATCCGCAAAACTGAACACTTTGTTATCCGTTGTCTCCAACAAATCATTTATGTAAAGCAAGAACAAGGTTGGAGCCAAAATAGAACCTTGGGGCAGCCCCGAATTAACAGGATACAGATCCGAACACTCGCCGTCCACAACAACCCGCATCGATCGATTCTCGAGGAAGCTCTTCGTCCAGACGCAAAGCTGTTGGGAAAGTCCATATGAACGAAGTTTGCTCAGCAATGCCCCGTGCCAGACGTGGTCAAAAGCCTTGGAGATATCCAATGCGACCGCCCTTGACTCACCATGCCGTTCAATTGCAGATGTCCATATATCGGTTATAAGTGTCAAAAGGTCTCCTGTGGACCGCCTGCCACGGAATCCGTATTGACGATCATTCAGGAATCCGTTGCACTCCAAATACTTAACCAACTCTGTATTGATGACTTTTTCCATTACCTTAGATAAAATAGACAGTAATGCTATCGGACGGTAATTTTGTGGGAGACACTTTTTTCCCGTCTTTGGGATTGGCTGAACTCGAGCGATTTTCTAGCAGGCAGGAAAGGTCCTCCGTGCATAAGATAAGCAGAAGAGTCTGCCAAGAACCGGTGATCGTTCTGGGGCACAGTTCTCAAGGACTATTGCTGGTATTCCGTCCGGTCCGGTTGCCTTCCTACAATCCAATTCACGTAGAATGCGTTGAATAGTGCGCGGACGAAATCTCACATCCCGCATGGAAGACTGTACCGTCGAGATCACAGGTGTCCCCAAAAGGCCGGTATCGAGGTTTGAATACGCTGAAAATAAATTCGCGAACACATTAGCTTTATCCTTTGAATTCGTGACTAACGTCCCGCTGTCTGTCATCAACGGAGGGAAAGAGGAGGATGTGAAGTTACCACTGACAGCCTTTGCCATTGACCAGAAGGAGCGCGAACCAGTTGGGCACCGAAGGAGCTTATTGATCGCCCTGTCGTTGTGAGCCTTCTTCGCGGTATCAATTGCCTGGTTGCACGCGTTTCTGATTCTAACAAAATTCGTTCTGTTAACATCGGTGGGATTGGAGCACCATTGCTTAAAAGCTCTATTTTTTACCGCTGTAATCAGCTCGCATTTTTTGTCAAACCAAGGTTTATCAGACGAACTTCGTTTGATGGAATGTGGAATATACATCTCCATCCCCAGAAGAATAATCTCTGATACCGACTCCGCGCATGCGTTAACATCGGAATTTCCGAAGCACACCCCGGACCATGGAAAGGATGCGAAGAAATCTCGCAAATCGCCCCAGTTAGCAGCCCCATACTTCCATACATGGCGAAGCGGCCTTGGCCGGTCTTTCGCTTGAAAAGCAAGTGCTTGCGCGACATATACAAAGAACTGATCTGAGCCTCCCAATGGCACAGAAACCTCTACGGTATAAACACTCGGTTCGGATGTCAAAAACAGCTCCAAGGTGTTCGCATAATCGCCTCGGGCATCCGACGTTGGTTCCACTGTAGCGTTCTACGAACACACAATTCCGCGCAGGTAAGGTTCCTACCTTCAAAGAACTTACTTACCTGATAACGCAGCGCACGCGCCCACAGACACGCGGCCAATAGTCATTACAATACCTGTAACAAAGGTCATAGGAGGCTGCAAAATGCGAACCCATATAAAAAGAAAGCAAGGAATTGAACGTCCCAAAGCTTTCAATATCAAGCAACAAGCCGAGTGTAGCATACCTGAAACAAAGGTAAAATCATTCATTCATCATATCCATAAAGATTGAAATGCGCTGCACTCCAACACTGCACAATCGAAAATCCTGAACATCTCCGAATAACGAAGAACGGACGCACGTGCGGGTAGTCTACCACAAAGACCACCAAATCTATCACCCAACAAAAGAAACGGCAACCGTAATTATCTCAACAAGATAATTCAAAATGTATGAGGTTTAAAACCTACAAGGGAACCACTCCTATCCCACGGTGTCTGTTTGTATTTCACACCCATTAGAAAGATCTAATGGATTTCAGGTGTATTGACAAAAGTCAAACAAAACCCATGAACCATACATCCATGCAAATTGCAGTATATCTTTCGGCCGCGCGCCAGATGTGCCATGCAAATAGAAGCGGCACACAATCGACAACCGTCGATCCGAACTTCGATCACCACCACGGATGGTGATAATGATATAAGGATGTATGTGTCAATGACTTTCTCCTTTCAGAAAAATAGGAAATTACCCCTGGGATAAAATAGCATGCTGCTTTTTTTTTTACTATCACAACGAAAGTTGGAATCGCGCTCTTCACTATTTTTACAAAATGCTACAATGTTGACCCCGATGTGATCTATACATGCAGCACCACATATTCTCAGGGTTAAAGTACGTCATCAGTTCCTCACTAACCTCAATCTGTCTGCCGCGACGTTCGCCAGCTCCGCTCGATCGTTTCACCTGTTCTGGCGTTCTGCACATGCAGTTGATTGCCAAAAAGTTACTTAGGAGTAGTGTGGCGACTCAAACAAACATAGTGAAGAACATAGCACTAAAAGAAATATCGAATAAAGAATTATCAGAGCCGTATACCATAACAATCCAACAGCGATAAATAGTAGTCGAAAGAAATACTTCACTGTCTACACGTGACAGTGGTCTGATATGTTGATACTTCTAACCTTCATAGCGTTGATCGGCAAAACCCTATAGGGCTAGCTATCTACACGTGCCTCTCCCAGAGATTACGTTTGTACAGAAAACTGCATTTCTCTTAAATTAAACAAATAGTTACAAGAATTACTTTGTCGTTGTTTTGAAAATATTATATCATAGTCAATTATTTACATTCATCTTAACACAAAATCAACCTATTTCGCAAAGAGAGTTTTAATATTGTACATTTCATAGAATAACATCATACAAACATGGCATTTTTGCTAACCAAAACATCTCCATAGCATATCTATTCATTGAACCAAATACCTAATAATGCCTTAAATGACTTCCAAATTCGATTAGGAGGTAGCCCTCGCTATAAGCAATGCTTTACTTTCGGTCAAGTATCTACCCGGAGTTACTCATTAAAAATTCCTGCGAAAGCCTATTTTAATATTTCTTTTTGCCACTAAGTTCGCACCAGTCTGGGACATAATGACGTCGAGTTTAAGCGCTCTCTGTGGATTAGTTTGTTTACAGCTACTGATTTTGTTGGTTCACCTCAAGTACAATTTTCATAATGGATATTTTGTTTAAGCAAAGAGTTTGCATTCAATTTCCAACGAAATTTTTTGTGCGGAATCGTTGAAAATCTTGGTTAAGACCTATGGCGACTCAGTTCTATGTATATAAATGATACAAACCATTTAAAAGTGGTCATCAAAACGTTAATGATTTTCCTAGCCCGAACGCTCCAAGTACGAAGAAAACATTGCTAAAGTGAAGGAATTGGTGCTTGAAAATTGTCGTTTTTGGCTTGAGAGGGCTAGCAAAATAGCTAAATATTTCACACGAATCAGTTCGTAAGATTTTGGTCGATAGTTTGGAGATGAGACGTGTAGCAGCAAGACTTGTTCCAAAAGAACTGAATTTTTTGCAAAACGACGATCAAAAACGGTTGCTGAAGATATGCTTTCTGGAGTCGCCAGTGACTCTACAATCATGCAACGCATCATAACTGATCACGTGACATAGGTCTACAAATATGACATCCAAACAAGTCAGCAACCATCCGAAAAAACCCCGACAAAGTCGATCAAAAATTAAGGTCATGGTCACTGTGGTGTGGTGCAGTATAAATTCCTTCCGCAAGGTCAAACAGTGAATAAGGAATACTACTTAAGCGTTATGAAGTGTGTTCGAGAGAGTGTTCGTGAAAAGAGGACGGATTTGTAGAAAAGTGAATCTTGGATGTTGCACCACGATAATGCATCATCTCACAAAGCTATAGTAGTGAGTGAGTTTCTGACCAAGACTAAAATAATATAATCGAACAACCGCCGTATTCACCAGATATGGCCCTCTATGATTTTCTTCTATTCCCTAAACTCAAATTGCCACTTCGAGAAATACGTTTCGAATCGATTCAAGCCATAAAAGAGAAATCGAACAAGGAGCTAAATTCGATCTCAGCATCAACATATAAAATATTGTATGTACGCATAATTTGACTAATCTTTGGCATAAGTGTATCGCCTCGGAAGGAGCATACTTTGAAGGCGATTAAATTGATTTTGAAATGTTGATGATTAATTCAAATTTGTTGTTTTATTGTGAAAATCCTGGTAGACATTTGATAAAATGTAAATTGCTTTCGAGGTTTGTATCACTAGGAGCATGAATGTTGGTAATTACCACACGTCCATTCTAGCATTTTTAAGGTATATTCTACCTATAGGGTAACCACAAAAAGCGCCGCTAAAAATAATTTATTTATTTCAAGGAATATTTAAGGGTTTTGGAGCACAATTCATTCAAACATCTTTTTAACAACTTCTTATCTTACCTTTAAATGTGTTTCCACCGCAGTTAAACAATATATTGTATATACTCATTTTATTTGCAGCAATACCAAAGAAACTCAAAACTAGCCGAATCATCTAAACGCCTTAAATCGCAGATATGGAGCTCAGTTGTCACCATATTGTTAGTCAAAGCAAAGGATTTGCCACTTGGTGAAGATGGTTCTAAATTAAATGATGCTCATATTAAATTTAGGCATGTTTTTCATTTGCCGATTAACACATTGTTCATTCATGAATATTCCGTCTTTAGATTAGGAAATGAGAAATATAAAAGTAAGTCTTCTTGGACAGAAAGATGGTTGGAGCAATTTGATCTTCACCTTTTCGAAGAAGACCAGAGTTTAGAATTTTCACTCTGGAATCGGAACACTGCGTACGGGAAAGCCACGATTGATCTGAGCGTATTTCCTCGTGAAATAACCCATGGCATCTGGAAGCCGTTTGAAGATTGCCCAGGAGAAGTATTTTTAATGTTAACTATCAGCGGGACAACTGCGTTAGAAACAATCAGCGACTTAAAAGCATATAAAGAAGATCCCAGAGAATCCCAAATATTGCGTGATCGATACTGTTGGCTCAAAAGCTTCCACCATCTAAGGGATATAGGACATTTGACAGTAAAAGTGTTCGGAGCCACAGGTCTAGCAGCAGCCGATATCGGCGGAAAATCAGATCCATTTTGTGTCCTGGAGCTAGGCAACGCAAGATTGCAAACTCAAACGGAATATAAAACACTAACACCTACCTGGAATAAGATATTTACATTGTAAGTTAAATGTAAAACTAGGAAAACCAGAATTCGCCAAAATACTTCTTTTTTAATCAGTAATGTTAAGGACATAACATCCGTTTTGGAACTCACAGTGTATGATGAAGATCGAGATCACAGGGTCGAGTTTTTGGGTAAACTCGCTATACCTCTACTGAAAATCAAAAATGGTGTGAAACGATGGTACACTCTTAAGGACAAAAATTTGTGCGCCCGCGCTAAGGGAGTATCGCCACAAGTAAAATATTAGTACTGTCGTTATCAACCCAGAAATCACCGCAAATGCATGACATTACAGATACTTCTTGAGATGACTGTTGTCTGGAATCCTTTGCGCGCCGTATGCCGAATTTTACAACCAAAAGAAGAAAAGCTTACACAACAAGAAGCGAAATTTAAAAGACAACTCTTTTTGCGAAACGTTAATCGTTTGAAAATTATCATCATTGACATATTAGATGCAGCTCGTTACATACAGTAAGAATATTTCACAAAATGAGTTCAAATATTTTATTTCTAATTATATATTCAGAGATCCCTTTGCATGTGTTGCGTAAATATTAAATTCGGTTACGTGATTTTAACAAAGTTTCTACGGAAACCCTGCTGTTCATTTCAAAAACAAATCAACTAATAGAACTTGCTTTGAACTATCCTTTTATTCGCCTCAATAACTGTGTTGGTAAGGTAAATGCGGTCGCGCATGAGTAAGTTCAATTGCAGACATATTACGTGTTAATAAAAAATCTGAAATTCGTGGAATGAATTTCAAGAGGATTTACAATTTTATACTACAAACCAAAACCTTGCCAATTACAGCAGTAAAACATGATTGGTTTATCCAAAGGATAGTTGAAAGTGAAAATATTTAATGTAGATTTTTTGAACTACTTATAACAAAACTCTAAAACAGCGATCTGACCCTTCAGGTACATCAGGAATTAATTTTAAAAATAAAAAATAAATAAATTACTAATGAAATGATTTAATCCATAATAATCTTTATCAATGGATCATTATAATTCTTTAATCCACAGAAGTTGCTTCGAGTGGGAATCACCTTTAAGGTCCATAATCGCGTTTGTGTTATTCATAATAGCGTGTGTATATGGAAACCTAGAAACTATTCCTCTGGTGTTACTGCTAATTATCCTGAAGTAATAAAAAAAAATCTTAAGAAAATAATTACATCACTCCTCACTTTGATTTTAGAAACTGGTTCATTCGATGGATAACTGGAGCTACTTCTGACCCTTTAAATAACTATAACTATGATTACGATGACGATGAAGATGACGACAAAGAGAAGGAGGAGAAGAAGTCAATTAAGGAAAGACTACAGGCAATCCAAGAAGTTTCGCAGACAGTCCAGAACACTATCGGTTATTTAGCATCCTTAGCTGAAAGCACAAAGAAGTAAATATACATTAAACGATTATAATATTGCGCTAAGTCTTACTAATATTTTTCTCGACATTTCTAGTACTTTCAATTTCTCCGTCCCGGAACTAACTTGGCTAGCTATTGCCCTTTTGGTAGGAGCTATAGTAGTCTTACATTTTGTTCCCTTTCGTGCGATTCTTATTATTTGGGGTGTTGTAAAATTCTCGCGACGTATCGTGCGGCCAAACTCAATACCGAATAACGAGTTGCTGGACTTTTTATCACGAGTTCCCGATGATGAGGAAATTGTAAATTATATTATAAAAAAATATTTAAATCGAAATACAAATTTAACTAATTTTCAGAATCAATACCGAGACCTACCGCCAACTTCCCAATCAGATCTATCGCGTGTAAACCAAAAGAAGAAGTCGAAAGTGTCATAGTCCATATCGAAATTTAACTCAATTCGTTCAAGTGAGGCAGCAGAGCTCACTCCTCATCATTTTGTAAATACAACTAGTCGATCATTAAAAATCGCAGCCTTATATTTAAAGTTAAAAAAATATACCAATAAGCATCTTTTTAAATAGCAACGCTTTAAATTGGTGTAGATAGTTTGAAGTTATACACATTACATATTTTTATCTACAACATAGTATCAAATATTTTCTCATGTACTTATAGTTTATAGAAACTGACAAACTACAATGACATATCATACAAGCCGTTCTATAATCATACGGCACGCATTAAAAACACGCTTGGGTATATCTCTGCAACCGCAACTCTTCTCATTCTCTTTCGGTGTTACATACATATGTGCACCAAGGTCAACTTCTTTTTAGCAGTGCTGACTACAACAATCCGCAATTTTATTAAACTCTTAACGCACATAATAGACTCATTAAAATTAGTCCAAGATGTTTATTATGACGAAAACTACCGCAGTTTCATAAGCTTCATTTTGGAATTATTAACAGCGCTGTTTTTCAACTAACTTACTTGCGAAGTTTTTCAGTGCCCCCTTAGATTATCTTGTAACTTGACCCCATTTCGAAGAATGATATCGTGAATCTCCAAAAAATAGTCTCCAAAGTAATTTTTTGTAAAAGAGACATAGTTCCTCCACACGTCTTCGTCATGACACTGACCACTGGACTACATGTTAAATCTAATATGGTTACGAACAGAGCTCCAAACATTTGAACAGAATTTGAGCATGGATTTGGAATAACTTAGGTTTCGTAGAGGAGAAGGAGCTGTTTCCAAACAAAATATCTTTTAGTTCTGAAAAGTTAAATCAGTTTCCTGGATACAGGGTTGGCGATTTTCGATACGTGTTCGAGTGCCATCTTACATTCCAACTAATCCTACCGCCGAGTAAATTTGTGATTTGCTTAGATTTGATTTCAACAAGATTGGCCTTTCCTGATTGCAAGATCCTATTCAGATCAACCAGTTTCCGTCCCACCTAGTGCGACATTAATAGGTTAACCGGCCGATCGGTCAGAAAATGGATCATTAATACGAAGCTTATATAGAACTCTGCGACACTCCGGAATTGATGAGAAAGATATTAAAAGATACGCTGTCCGCAACAACCCAAATCGACCAATTGTCGAGCAAACTTTTTATCCAGGCGCAAAGTTTTTGTGACAACCAATAAGGACGAAACTCACTTATTATTATTTATTTTACTTATTGGCCTGTAGGAACTCGGAAGTTCATGACCTCACCAACTCGACTCCGCCATCGTTCCCTGTCCTGTGCACTCTCCTTCCACGCTTGACCATCTGATCAGCTCTCCTCAAGGTCCATCTTAACATTATCCTCCCATCTCCGTCGCGGCCGTCCTACCGGTCTCTTTCCCGTTGGTCTACCGTCAAGAATTCTACGCACCATCTTAATCTTCGCGACTTGATTACTATCACAATTGTAGGTTTGTGGTGTAGCTCTTCCAATTCGTGGTTGCGGGCTTTTAATAATTTTGCGGAAGACACATTTTTCCGTTCTTCGGAATAGGCTGAATTCGGGTGGTTTTTTAGCATTGCTGCTATGTCGTCGGATCCAGTTGCTTTCTTGCAGCCGAGTCCACGCAGAATACCGTAAACAGCACGCGGATGGAATTTCACGTGCAGCTTTGAAGATTCTACTGCCGCGATCATTAATATCTTTAAAAGACCAGTTTGAATTCAGGGAAAATAAAGCATTGACCTTGTGCTTTGAGTTCGTGCCTGTTACTAACGGAGTAAGGAAGAGGCTTTCCCATCGATAAGAAAGGCAGTAAACTCGTTGAGCATTTAAGTAGTTTGTTGGTCACTTTGTTGTTGTAATCCTTCTTCGTAGTGCCAATGGTTTGATTGCAAGCGTTTTTTTGTTCATTTCCTATATCATATTTGTTCTGTTGATCTCCATTACAACAGAATATCATAGTTAAAAATGCCTTTTTTGACTGTTGTAATTTATTTTTCTTTTATTATTTAGGTGACTAACTCTGCGGAAATATTAACACTGTAGTTTCTAAAACAAATCTGTATTCAAAGAACGAATCAAAAATTCGCACAAATCATCCCACGTTTAAGTTCCAAGTGATTGGACAACAGATATCAGGCAATGGTCCGGATTTTTTATTGCAATATTGCGCAAACGTTTTTTGTAGAAAGTGATGGTGATCCAGAAATCAGAAATAAATACAAGATAATTTCATTTTCTTTTTTGCAACATTTTCGAGTTTCTTTTTATATAAATACAAGATAGTCATTGAATCACTGTGGCTAGTGAAACCGAGACCTCTGAAGAGTAGAGGATTTGTTTATCTCCGGCACTTTTTATCCCAGAAAGTATCAACATGTCGTTTTCTCAACAAGTCAGAACCAACTCCCAAGATTCTTTCGATTATAACACGGATCCTACAAAATAGTATCTCACTATCTGACCCGAGCGGTCAGCCAAGTTCCCAAAAATTGGCCAAGAATATTTCCTGACTTTTTTACGAAACCTTTAGCTTAATAAAATTATATTTTATCGGGCGACCGTATATTATTTATCTGCTGGCCATACACACTCACTGTTATTCGGTGAACACGTATTACTATTCGCAGATCTCCGATCTTTCCATGCGATTTGACTTTCTACCAATGTTTTTCTTTTCTCGTACCCGACTTCCACTCGCTGGTAGGCTGCGGTTGCAGCCAGACAAAGACAAAGTGACTGGATCTATGACCACGAACACGATAATGTTATTTTCCCATTTTCACCTTTTCTGTGATCTTCCTTTTTATAGCGACATTTTTAATGTGATTTATCCTTCACCGTGTACGCCTTTGTCATTAACTTACCTTCTTCGAACCATCATGTACTGACCAAGCAATGTGGCCGTGTCTTGTTTCAACTTTACTGGATAAAAATAATATCCGCTTATAAGGCACGACATCTTTATAAATGAATTAATTTTGTCCCTTTTTCTTCGTTTTATATTCTTAGATTCTAAATTATAGGCGACAAAAAATGTTTAAATTCTAGCCTAATTATCTTATATTATAACTTACTGGTCCTACGCAGACGCTCTAAACTAAACATTATATGACTATTGTGTAGTTTGCCTTTCGGCGACAGAACTTTGGTTGTGGGTGTATTTATGACTATTTGTATGACCAAGTACAATTAGGAAAACTTTGTGTCGAAATTTTTTTGTTTTGTTTTTACTTAAAATTTAACTTCCTTTTTTTTTTTTTAATACTTAAAATAACTTAACTTAAATCTTATGCTACCCTAATTCTAGAAAAATGGTATCCCCTTTCAAGTAATCCCCTGCACATATAAAATACTTAGCATATGCTAAAGTTCATTCCAATTTTAAAAGCAATTCTGGAGCTTAAATTCCAGTATCTTTCCGCGATCTGCTTTACCCCATCCATGGTACCAATCGTCGTTCGCTCAACGTTCTATCAGCCCACAGACTAAAAATAAATCACAGAGGGGAATGTTTCGCAAATATGGTGTTTGAAGTAAAATAACAGTTTTGTTAAAAAAAAAAATCGCGAACAAATAAACTGTGAGCAAAAGTAAAAAATCGCCAAATACACCGAAACTCATACGTGAAACTGGAACCACTTTTACCACAATTACCACTTTTTATATTTACCACACGTATGGTCCCAACCGAGTATTTGTCTTCTTGTGATGAAAACTTCGTATTGGGAATTCATTTCCTTCATGATCGAAAACCAATAAAATCTTTATGGTGGGTACATCAAACTAGGTCTATAACTCCAATGACTTCGTCATTCTCTACAACAATTCAAATAATTTAACTCACCTGCTAAATGACACAACACAGGCGCCAGATATAGACAATCATTGAGCTTACTTAATGCCTCTATTCCTCATCTCGGACCCTAATAGGTATTTAAAAGTTGTTTGCCCTCGCCATTACATTGTATCAGATAAATTTCCGCTAACCAATAGCGAAAATATACGAACACTCTCCCATTGGGGTAATAAAGTCTAAACGAACTTCTTGGGAAGTTGATTTCCTCATTATTCTTCCTCAATAATGAAGGTAACACCACAACTCACGTAATAAAAGGTAAGATTTTGTTTTTTATGGGAACCTTTTTTCCACACAGTAAGATGCAGCATCCGCAAATAAAATATGTGAATGCAGGGAGTCCACTAACGCCGAGAAGTTGAATTTGCGCTTGCGCGATTTCGCACTCGCTGTTTTTTTTTTTTTTTTTTGGTTTCGGTAGGAAGGTAGAAATCTTCTAAAGATACCTCTGGACCGATCCAGAGGCATGCCGGGTTTTTACCGACTAAAACCACCTCCCGCCAGGCTCATATTCCCGTTGATCCTCGTGGAACTTTCTTTTAGATATTCCATCGCATTCGTTGTAGTTCTACTCAATTGTAAAAACACCTCATAAGTCCAATTGGATTCTGTAATGCGAGCACTTAAAGAGTTAAATCTTAACAAATCCCAAATGTGCTCCTCGGTGTTTGCAGATGGAGTTTTTTTGGAATCCCCAAAAATAACGACTCCATCATCCATCTCTTCCTATTGGCCCACAAAACTAACTCCACAACCTTTATAAATATAATTAATTTAAAATTATAATTAACTTATGATTATGTTTAAATTCGAAATGTCAGAAAAAAAGGACGTCCACCGACATACCTTGCCGAAGAATGGAATCATTCGATGTAAAACTTTAATAAGAGAAAGTTTGTCGCACTCATCCTAAATTGGAATTAAGATCTCATATTTGGTGAGACGATTGTAATTCAGCCCTACATGTTCGCAATACAAAACAAAAACGAGTAATGGATCTCAGTAGAAATCCAGGCACAAATCTGTCAATATTGCCATTATAAAGCCCAATGTATATATTTTTTAGGCATTATAACTTAAATTAGTCAATTCATTCCACCTCTCTAAACATTTTTCGTCTCAGAATTGGAGTGCGCGCTAGTCCACGTTACAAAAAGTTATCAAATCGATATAAACAACGAATCATTAGTTAACTGTCCCATAGGAATATAAAGTAGAATGTTTTCTCTGGTCAAGTTTTTCCTCGCCGTTATACTCACAATATCCAGGCATTCAAAACAAATGTACATTAATACCTCATTTAGTTATACTCTCCCACTTCATCACTCTGTACTATATTTTGAAGACACCTCAAAAAAATGTACTATTGGATTAGTTGGGTAATAAATAATTTTACTACAATATTTATTTCTGTACAATTATTTCAAGTCGTAAAAATGAACGTTATTCGTTTTTAAGAAGGTATTTCAAATGTTATTCGGCAAATAAATAAAAGCAATCATCTTTAAGTTACAAAACAAAAACAAAAAAATACTCGTACGAGTACTATGTGGCAATAAAACAATATAAAAATGCAGTTTTACCCAGTGAAAAATGTATTCACATTCAAATTTCAACTCTGCAAATTTCACCTAAATCACTTTGTGCTTGCCAGTCGAATTACTCGAACAGGTTTCATTGGCAACAAATACTATTGAAAAACCAAAGAACTTTCCCCTACACCTAATGCATATATCATAGCGCAAACTGAAAAATTTACGGATACTATGGTTAAAAACCTTGGCTCTCTTTGTAGGTACAGTATCTTCCTCTTACACAATGGCCGTTGTGAGCAGGTTCTTTTTTTATTGTAGTACACAAATGGTGTACAATTCGAAGTAATTCCTGAAAATGTTAGCAATTGAAGGTTGCTACGACTTTCGGAAGCACTTAAATGCCTAACAATTTAATTGATCATGGAGCCATTAAAATCAATAAATTCCTTCCTGTAATTAAATTGACACAAGTTTCAGTGTTGTCACTTATATGCTACATAGTAAGCACCTCATTCCGATTAGGGTAGCGCGCAAACTTGAGCCATGGAGATTTCAACAATCAACTGACTAATTATTTCGACTAGATGTGACAAATTTCGAAAAAACTTTGAAATAACGAAGGAAAACAGTGGCCGACATAAAATCTTTTCTCTTATAACTCGATTGACGAATCATTCCTTTTTGTCAGTACGCCTAAAAATGATTTTCAATGCAGATCGGCCTACACTATCTATGTATTGAAGGAAATGTGATTTGGATGGCGGATCTTGGGCAATAAATATAGTAATACTTACACAGAATGCATGCCGGACAATAAACTATATTAAGTTTTATGGTTTTCAAATGCATTTACTAATTATTATAACTTAAGACTAGGTGCTAAATCTTATTTTAGAACTGTACTAATGTTATCATACTGGCTCTATATCAACTGATTTGAACCACTGAAAAACTTATGATCTTGACAAATATGTGCAATGTAACAAAAAAGAAATTTCATTTTTTAGATTTTTAAATTTAGAATTTCATTCAATTAGATGACAATTTTTTATTTAACAGATTTGTTGTTGACAACAATTTCCTCCAAACAAAAGATGCTTTAAATTCCAATTTGACCAAACAAATGTCATAAAGTGTTTGTCAACCTTTCAAGCCAATCAGGCCAATCTGTCAAATAAATATATATATAGTTTATTCATAGTTCGATTTTTTAAATACAGCGTGTTTACTGTTTTTTAGTAGTAGTGTATAAAGGAGTTTGTTCTATCACTATTAAAACTTTTTTTTATTGTATGTATTGAAGTGAAGCTGTAACACTTTTTCTGCACTCAATATAATTGCAAATATATTTCGTTTTGCTGAGGGTTCTCACATGGAAATCCTTTGTGGCCTCTACCTGCAGCGTCTGGAGTTCGTGGTGACGATGTAGGGCGACTGCCTGTTGGCCTCCTTGTGCGGCCTTCGTCTATGGAAGGTATCCTGGAAAAATTTGCTGCTTACTGGACACTACCTCTGTTTGGACTGGACACGGTTTTGAATTAAAAACACATTTATTCAGTTAACAAGTTGTTTATTTCACTTTCTGTTCAATCCCTTTGTTCTTTTCTTAACAATCACATTCATTATTGTTTTTACACTGGGTATCTACTTTACTTTCTTACTTTATGTGTCAAAGCAGATCACACACAAATCAACTTTTCTTTTTTTTCAATACAAATTATTAAATTCACTGCCTTCAAAGAATCTCACGACACCACTCCCTCACTCCTGACCCGCTCCTACGCAACCAACAGGTACTTTTCCCACGATCACCCATTCTCGATCGCGCACTCATCCTCATTCTCCCATTTCCCCGCCCATTAAGGTGAATAAACTCTTGCGAATTTACCCAACAGTCAATGACCTTAGGGAGAATGGGAAAACGGCGACGGGAGCATGACGATTTCAGGGTTGATTTGCTTTCGCTTGCAACGAAAGCGAAACCAATAAGATGACGCCATCACCTCGTTTCATATTTGAATTGCTCTGAGACTGCAGAACCAAAAATGCATTTCGAGAAGGGGAAATGGGGTGGGTTGAAAAGTATACTTTTCACCTGACTCTGGGTTTTTGATCCCCAGCGAATAGCCGTATCTAGCGAGGTCAAAGGACGTCGCTGGGTTTGGGATGTAATCGGCGTGGGAAAAAAAAGACAAAAGGAATTCGTGAGAACCCAAACGTCGCTTACCCACGCTTTGCTGTTGCTAACCAGGCATGAGTTCTTTGATTTCCGATAGGAAATCTCATGTGGGATATCAAATAATGTTGCCTTTTCATGCCAACATATAAATGTGAATCAATTTAATGATTCGGGGGGTGGTTTAATTATGTAACAAAGCTTTTCAGGTACAGATAAACCTTAAATTATTGAGAATAAAAATATGTACACCTACATGGTACTTGAAGACACGAATACGTGCTAGGTCCCCTTTTCAATTTCGTGAGCGCTTCTGTCGATGGTATCATTGAATCGTTCGTAGTAAAACTTTTCAAGTTCTGATGAATGGAGGGTTTCGAAATCATATTCAATAACTACACTTTAGATGAAAGAATAAAATGAATATGCTACGCGGCGACACCCTTCACATCATTCTGTCCAAAACTCGCAACAAATAGTCACGACTGTAACCAGATGCTACTGTAACGACCCGAAAACCGGTTTCTTTAGTAATTTTTTTGTATGGGAAAACATGTATTATTAATAGAACGAAGTTTACCACATGTTTATATATGTATTAAGCTACAATTTTTATTTTTAATTAAAAAAAAAATACAATTACAGAGCTGTTGAAAAAAAAAACATGTTTTTAAAAAGTTGCTCCGAGGCTGGCAAAATATCCTGAAGAGTTTTGATCCCATAAAAATAAAAAAAAATTCTTAAACTACATGAAATTCCGTACAACATGGGATTTTAAAAATATTGATTTTTGAAAAAATTACTAACTTTTGAAAAAAAAATTCAATTTATTTTGCAAAAATTGACATTTGTTTATTAATAACTTTTATAATTTTTAATATTTGGCAAATCCCGTACGACATATATGGAATCTAATTAGGAAGCTACAATATAAGAACTCAATTGGATAAAAATCGAGAGAGCTATCTTGCAAGCCAACTTTAAAAACATTGTTTTGAGATAATCGCGCTTATAGTTTAAGTTCTAATTTCTATGCTTTAAACTTGAAAATGTATATAAAAATCTTTTTACGGTTAGTCAGCAATGCCAACACCATACAAATTGCCTTCCAAGTGTAAATTTGCTTCATCTTCCAATCTTTTCAGCGATCTAGAGGCGGAGTGCGCCGTTTTTGCAGCATCCGTCAACGACGACTCGGCCTGGCTGATTCTCGTTTCATTGTTTGCTATACAATATAATGCTTGACGTGTTACAATCATCATCAGATTACATCATCTTGACATACCTTTGTATACCGAAAAATCCGTCCATCCAGTCCAGTTTTAAGTTCTGTTTAAGTTCATATGAGGGTAGGGTGAAAAGTTTCCGGCCTGACCTACAGATGGCGCCAAGGGATCTAATTTTTCGCTTGTATTCTATAGTACTGTGTCTCATTACCTTGTATATAAGTTTTCAGGTCGTTTGCTTTGTTAGTATACACCGTACTTAATACGTCGTGACTATGTTCAATAAAATGGTTTAAATGATCTGATAACATTTTGTTTACCATATGATATAAAACTTTTTTTTTTATTGTTGAATAGTTTAACCATCAATTAAGCCAATAAAAAAGATTGTTTTTTTTTTTTGAAAAAATTAATATACATATATATATATATATATATATATATAAATATATATATATATAAATATATATATATATATATACCCCTTAATTTTCTTAGGCTATCTTTTTTTCTTGACTTCCTTTAAGGAAGATTGATTTCGGATTGCCTTTATTTTCCTTTTTTGCCGCCAAATAAGCTTTCACGATCATACGTGATTTTTCTGCTCCCGAAATGAGTGTTTCATCTTTTCGATTGAGTTGTTTAAAACTTTATGTCGTTGTTGTCCATGCAGAACCTTGGTTTTGGTAAACGAAAGAACTGCATCTGTCGTAAAGGATATGTGAATTGGTGTCGCTAGTGCTAAATTTGGTACAGCGTGCCTGCGCAAAATATCTTCAGGTATGTCCCATTATGCAAATGATTTTAAGGGTCTAGGAGTCTAGGTTTAAAAGGCTTCTTTACCTTATTCATCCTAACGAAAACGTGTGGCCAGTTCTTCAACCTAATATTAGCTATCGGAGTTGCCTTGACCTTACGCATGATTTTGTGTAAATCATTAACAAAAAATTTCCCACCACACCATTATTCGGCATAGTTTAAAAAAAAAACTGTTTATTATTTAATTCGAAGTCGTATAGCATTAAACAAAAGGCACCATATTTTATCCTCGTATTATTCTCTGCGCCTAACAAAACGCAGTTGCGAGAGCTAATCACTGTGCGCTTCTTTCAATTGAATGTGACTCTGTATAAATAATTGTATGCCGACGAATACGTTTAAAAACTATTACTTTCTAGTTTCTTGCATTTGCAAGCTTTTTCCGTGGAGGAGGATAATTTTTTTCAAATGATACATTGGGCAACACACAGTAAATTCACTTTTGGTTCATCTTTTTCTGTATTTCGGTATTTAATCGCCACCTTGAAAAATGGGGTATTTTAGCCAATGTTCATTACTGGTTTTTTTATTTAGAAATAGAGCTGTTGAGGTTGCTAATGGTTGGAGTTAAAAGGTTTTGCTTACCTCCTTATTGTGTGTGTCGTTGGGTCATCTCCCTTTATTTGGTGATCTTCTGCGGGGCCGTTTATTGGTTGAAGTGGATGGCGTGAAAAGGTGTGCCCTCGCAACTTCCTTCTTTTGTGCGTGTGGGCTTCCGGACGTGGGGCTCGATCTCCGCGATCTCCTTGGCAGGGAATGACGGCGTCTCCTGTTACGGCACCAATGGGCTCCCCTCGTGTTTGAGTATATTGCTCTCCCCTGGTAGCCGGGCGCCGCTTTTTCTGTCGTTGGGGGGATTCCCGGTCTAGGGAATATCTAGTTAAGATCTCTTTATTTTTTCTTTTGTCATTTTCCACCGGTTGAATGTTCCGCGAACAACTAAAAGACTTGGCTTTTGTTTTAAGTTAAAATTCTCTTTTTATTTTTCTTTTCTAGATTAAGCTTATTGTGACTCGACATTCGACCATAGTTTCGGCCTTCCAGAACTTGACTCATCGTGAAATTGAAATGTACCGTCCTTTTATATCTTTTGTCGTTGAGATTTGTGAACGTTTTTAATGTAAAAATTCCAAGAGGCACACACAAGATTTCGTGTGCTTCAGTTGGAATAAGGTTCTTGGAAGTGACTAGAAATTTATTTGAATAAATGCCTGGACGGGAAATCATGAAATGCATTTTGAGTTAAGCATTTCATGATTGGGAATTGGATCAATGCACTACAAATGGATTTTGGTTTAAATTTATCGCTCATATGATTCAATATGAAATTTGGATTTGGATTATGGGAGGTATTGGGGATTTGGATGGGATTATTGGTAATATTGGGGATTTGGATGGGAGTAGTGATTTAGGATCGCTACAGAGCCAATAATTGCCACTTTCTCTAGAGCAATTTAATATTACCTTAATAAGTTAATAAACAATATACGGGCATGTTTGTTAAGCTTCAGGTGTTCACTTGAGATGTTTACTGCAACATATTAGCCGCCTTGAATTCTTGTCCACCATTTCTTCATTTATTACCTCATTTAAGCACCTCGAACGATCAACAAAACTTTTTATAAACGGTTATTGCTGATGTGTTCGATGTTGTTGCTGGGGTGTCTTGTCTACTTGCTTCATGCGGCGTATTCAGATGCGAAACGGATCTGTTTCATTGCCGTGGATAGTAACTTCGTTCGTAAATCGATCCTTCTGCTGTTGATATTAGTATTTAATATACTAGGGTCTACTCACTTGACGTTTTTCTTTCTTTTTCTTCTTTATTTAATTTGTTTACTTTCTTCTTTGTTCTTTCCTTATCGAATTTAATTACTTTTTCTTCTTCTTCTAGTTTATTTATTTTTTTATTTTTAACACCGATTTAATTCGTGCCCTTTTTGGTTCGATTTCTACGGCGAACGAATCAATTTTTTCTGATTTTGACTTTCTCATTTCAATATTTCTACATGCCTACTCAATTTTTTTTGACGGTGGTTACTATTTTATTTTATTATTATTTTATTTCTTTGTACCGTTTCTCAAGTGATTTGAAGAGAGAGAGAATATGAAGAATATGCTGGATGGAGTAGCAGTTCGTAGCCCAATTTATGGATTTTAATAAGTAGTTCTTAAGCACACGAAATTCATTATGTTGTCTACTTTCAATGGCTGTCAAATACAAACTAAATGTGGCATCTTGCTCAAACTTTGACACTAGTCTATTCTTAGATGGCAACAGTGCTGGCAGTTATTTAATTTAGAAAGTCGCTGATCACTTATCAAACTGCCCTCGTAACTACATATTTTGAAGAAATATTGTATAAAGGTATCACTGCTTACTTTACAAAACGATGTTTATTTTATCTTTAAATAAAATAATGCTCTTGAGGACCATACATTAATTAGTTTAGTTTTTTCATTGTGATCAATCTTAATTTAATTTAAATTTCAATTAATGAAATAATATCTAAATGTAATGCCAAATAATGAAATTGTTGGCGTTTTCATGCCATATGAGAGTACGATTTCCTGAGACTGAGCCCGCTGCTTGCTTCAAATAATTATTTTATGATGTTCATCACTGAGTCAGTTGCATAATAAACAAATAAACTACAAATATCAATATTGAATTTTTAAGAGGACAGTGCAGACACTTTTTTAAATGTATTTCCAATTCTAATAGCTAAATGTTGCATATTTTATATTTTTGGTATCATATGTCTTACATCAAATACTTAATTGCCATCAATAAACCATGGTTCCAAATATCACTAACTTAAATAAAAACAACAGCTAACAATATCAAACTATGTTTTGCAGGTTAAAACTGAATAAGAAAGCAACAGTTGTCTTAAGCTCAAATTGTATGTTTTACTCGTTCCTATTTATAACTCCGTTGATTAGAGGAATTCTAAGAGGGGCAATAAAAATATACAAATCGCTAATATTTAATTGCAGCTAAGATTAAAATTCACATCTAAATTTTATCCACGTTCTTTGAATAGAAAACAGGCAATTCTATGTTTTTTCGATCCAATTAATCAATTATTTAATTAACTTTAATAACTAAAGAGAATATTTAAAAATCGTCAAAGTTAAATCATTACCTAAAAATTTTACCAAGGACACATTATCAACTTGATGCAAACTAAAATTAAAAAATAACTGCGCACGTAGATTTATATAATTTCCTAAATTTCGTTTTGTTCTCTAAAAAATATATATATTTTTATTGCATATATTGCATTATATTATATATTACTGCATTAATTGTGTTCTCTAAAATATATAAATTATTTTTACTGCATATATTTCCATTCATCGTAAACACTGAGACACTCAACACAAAAAATTCCAAGTTTATAAGTAGATATTTACAAGTGTAATAGGTTTACATCATAATTTTGACCTATATGAAAAAGTTTAATTGTAGATAAATTGAAAGATTTTGTGATACTTTATTTAAAACTAAATGAAATTACTATTAAGATATAGCTAGCAACAATCTTTAAAAAAAAAAGAAACCCCTACGAATTAAATGCTTCCACAAAACTTCCATACTATGCTATTTATTAATTGTATTGTTAATCTATAATAATCTTTTATATTATATTAATTTTTCCTCAGGCCTTTTATGGCAATTTTTTCATGTATCTAAGATTGTTACACAGTTTAATACTTACAATATATATTTCATATTTGTTACGACTTCACTGTTCTTATTCAACTTGTACCACTTGCTTTGTCATTGTTTAAGTACTTATTATCTCCAACCGTTTTATATACTGTTATTTGTAATTTAAATTAGTGGTAAATATTATGAAGCTTTTTTACAAAGCTAACTACTGCGTTCTTGTCAACTTCTTCCTCTTGCTCCGTTGTCTATATTCCATACAGACTTGTAGTTTTACAGGATTCTGTAGTTCAACGTAGATCTTAAAGTAATAAATAAACTGAGAAATTTTATCTTATTAGTTTATTAATAACATTTACTAACGGAAATCAAACATTTTTAATTGTAAAACGTGTAAGGGATTTGTTGCGATTAATATGTGAAAAGCCTAATGTGACATAATCCGAAGGTCGTCCAATAATTCCTTAGAACATATACCAGCTGGCGCCCATAGTATCAAACTTAATTTGTTTTTAGTAAGTATCATTACTCACTAGACAACTCAGTAGTATGCATTTTTTTTTATTATTAGACTTCTCTCGGGAGAGGCGAACCTATAGCGTCGAGTGGGCGCACCACATGTCCAGACAATTCCACGGCCTCGCAGTCTTTTGTCCAAGCGACAAAAGCAGATATACGCATCTAGCGTCTAGTCTAGTTTAGTTTAGTGAGGGCAGAACCCAGATTTATTTGGCTTAATGCAAGCTTAAAATTAAATTAACATAAAACCTTATAGACTATCTTAAAATCTAGGACGCTGAAGATTACTGGGCGATAGGGGAGGTAGGACGCTAGGGAAGAGCGAGTGTATGTGCGGGTGGTAAATGCGGCATGTGTATGGACAGATAGAGGGGCGGGGTTAGTGAGAGGGGGGTTGCATTTGTGGGTGGGGTTTGAAAGGTGTAGGGGAGAACTAGTTTGAGGGAAGGAGAGGAGAGGTAGGATTGCAGGGTAGAGGGGTTATTGAACGGTGGGGGGGGGGGGGGTGGAGTTAGGACGGGTTTCTTCTGAGACGTCGTTTGAGAGCGGGAGTGGAGAGGTTGAAATCGAAGGAGATGGGGAAAGAGTTGGCCTGTCGTTGCATACGCAAGATGGGTTCGTGTGATGAGCGGACACCTAATACAGTCGAGGGTTACGTACGTTACGGGGGTTTGTTTGAAAGGTTAAAGTGGCGAGCAAGCTTGGGCAATTGATTGAGCCAGACAGAAGGCGATGGAGAAAGATGATGTCGGCATGGATTCTGCGCTCTTCAAGTGTGTTGAGATTGATTAGAGCGAGCCGGCTTGTGTATGGCGGTAGAGTGCGCGGATTTCCCCAGTTTAGTCCACGGAGGCCAAAGCGCAAGAAACGACGCTGAATTCCCTCAATCCTGCGAATGTCAGACAATTGATACGGGGACCAGACCTGACTAGCATATTCGAGTAGTGGCCGGACAAAAGTTGTGTAGAGTGAACGGGTGACATAGGGGTTTAGGAATTCCTTCGACCAGCGTTTGACAAACCCAAGGGCGGCGTTGGCCTTAAAGATTATGTCATCAATATGTGCGGTCTAGCGGCCATAAAACGAACTCTTTCGGCATAAACATGCCTAAAAAAATTCGATCCCTTTCGTTCAGCAAGATACGGTACACGATCACCCATTGTATACCTAAATTGCTTTAGCATCATTTGCCTAATTGCAATGCAGCTATTTACCCAGCTGCATTGTACCCGACCTACGATCCTTTCATCCAACCGATGTGCCATCGTCGCTTCTCGCGCTTTGCCACCGAAAATCGAATTCTTCTGCATACACAACATGCAAACAAAAGAATTCGAGTCTCCCAGCCGGCAGAAATACTATACACAATTCGCATTGTGTATGTATACCATCACCATTAGCACCCAATGCTTTCGTAATGAGATACAGCCCGTTTACTCAGCTGCACTATCATCCCCCATGACGACTTGGTCGATTTTCCCTTTGTTCTTTGTCTCTGGTGCAATTTCGTTTATCCTTCGTTCCAGCGCATGGATAAACAACGCGATCTGTACGATCAACCTCACACACACCACTATGAACTACACGGAGAGAACCGGTTCCGTATTCCATAAAGATAGACTTCACGTTTCTCTTGTGATAAGTAAAACTCACCCTAGCTGGGAGAGTATTTCACCACCGAGTCGAATTTCAACCAACAGCGAATGCATATCGCTGAGTCGTAATTCAACCATCAAGCCGGTCGGGCTGTCTGCCATCCACCGTACCGTGTCCCGGTACGGTGCGTACACGAAAAGTCGAGTTTGAGTCGTGTGGGTCGACTGCGCTACTTACCTTCCTGATGCCCCCTTTTACTTGCATACTTATGTATTCCGTGAGTGTTCGTACCGAGTGTTTAAAGTAACTATAAATGTTCTTACATAAAAATAAAACAAATTATAATAGACAAAATCGTGCGTTTTATTGTTCCTGTGCTGCTCCTCGATAGGGTGTTAACCCTGTTAAACAATTTCACCTGTGTGTTTAATCTGTGCTGTCTGCGCTCGGTAGCGAACATCAGTCAAGTGGTTAAAGAACAAATTCCTTTTGTTCTGCGGAACAATTTTCAGCGCACAATCAGTGGTGTTTTACGGAGCCCGCGCCCTGCTGACGCACTAGTAAAAACTCCCACAGTACCACATGATTTTCGCTCAGTCGGAAATAAGGAGTTCTCGAGTGAACATCTGTGCCAGACCGTTCAATTTTCTTTTTTTATAAAGTAAAGTGGTACGTGTGCTTGATGTCTGAGAATTTAAGGGTTCGTTACAAGTACGGTTATTTTTTTCTAGGAATTTTTTACCATGCTGTCGGAAATTCAAAATCGAACACTCTTCCTTTATGAATTTAAAATGGGACATAATGCGTCACTGGCAATGAAAAACATTAATGACACATTTGAGGATGTTTTGAAAACGAACGCACTATACGACGTTGGTTTGGATTGTTCGAAAATGAACCACGTGGGAAGTCGGCAACGTTAGTTGACGACGATGTTTTACGAGCAATGGTGGATGGGGACCCAACGAAATCGGTGTGGGAGATTGCACAAAGCATGGGAGTATCCCCAATGACAATAAGTCGACACCTTTCTCTCATAGGAAAGGTAAAGAAACTCGATAAGTGGGTACCCCGTGAACTGAACGAGTCCTAAAAACTACGGTGCCTGGAAATCTGCGCATCGCTTAGATTAAGAAACCAAATTGAACCGTTTTTGCACCGGATAATCACCTGAGATGAAAAGTGGATTCTGTATGATGACCATAAAAGACCTAGGCAGTGGTTGGAATCAGGTGAAAAACCAAAACACACCCCCAAGGCCGATCTTCGCCCAAAAAAGGTTATGGTGACAATTTGATAGACGTCGAAAAAACCAATCCACTTTTCATTTCTTCAACTAGGAGAAACAATAAATGCTGTCAAATATTGTGAGGAAATCGACGTATAGCGTGTCAAATTGGCTGAAAAGCAACCTGCGTTGATCAATAGACACGGCCCGATCCTTTTGCATGACAATATACCATACCTCACAAGTAACGGTGCAAAAACTGTTGCAGTTGGGATTTGAAATTCTTCCACATCCACTGTACTCTCCTGACATTTCCCCAACGGACTACCATCTTTCCCGCAATCTGGATTCATTTTTCCGCCAGAAGGTCTTCCAGAACCAAGCGGATAAAAGCTTTTGAAGATTTCATTGCCTCAAAAAGTCAGCACTTCTCCGAAAAAGAAGTATTTGACCTTGTACGAGTATTACGTTGGAAGAATGTCATAAATGCCAACGGATCCTATTTTGATTGAATAAAAATTTACGGAAAAATAATATTGGCTTTTAAATGTTTACTATAAAATCGGACATTTCAAGTGGTACAACTCAATAGATAACTGTACGAAATATTGGGCGTTAACAAAATCTCAGATGGGTGCTTCTTCGTCGAAATTCTGACGAGTTTCTATATCGTCATATAACTCTGGAGGAAACTTGGATTCACTACTAGAATGAATTTTTGAAGGTGAACGGACTCCGAAAAGGAGAAAACGGTGAAATCGGCCGGCATGGCAATTCCGATGCTATTTTGGAATACGCGCGAAAACATCTGCATCGATATCTTGGAAAAAGAAAAAACAGTATGTGAAGAGTATCATGCGTCGTTATCGCATCGGTTGAGCGAAGAAATCAAGAAAAAACGTCTTCATCTGAAAATGACTTACTGAATTACCCTCTTACCAATAGCAGTGAGGGGTTGACTTAACGCACCTTGAAGAAGAATACACAGTGATCACTCCAAAAAAGAAACTCTTTAGATTCGCTTGATAAACCTAATATATCAATGAAGCAGAGTCTGACATTCGTACAAACTTTCAGTACCGCTTGTGAAGAGCGATTGTCGCGGCTCTCAATTACACGACCATTAAATTTTATTACCATTGTTCTAAATGGTGCCGCATTGAAGGTTTTGTAACAAGTGCTCGAACTTTCGCGAGAGAACTTCAAAAATAAGAGAAGAAGAAAAAAACACCCACGACAACATTCTAGAACGTTTACTAGAAACCTTCAACTTTTTTCATTCCTTATTATTTTACCAATTTTTGTTAGTTTTCATGTAATCGTATTATTTTTTTAATCAAGTTCTGCTCTTGTGGACAAATATTAGTAAGTATCCACCGTATGGCACCGTGATTTTTTTTTCTCTGCCAAAAACGAGAACCCCGTGTCGGACATGTGGCTAATTGTAAATTGTTGGTTGCAGGTTTGTAAATTTCAATTTGGTCGTTTACTGTTAGGTGTAGATGCAATACAGTCGCGACATAATTAAATGTTGGTGCTTAAACAATTTTTAAAAGAATTTAAGAATATCCTCTAATGCCGGAAAGAAAAATTAATTCTAATACCGATTTGGATATATGTGACGATAACAGTGTAAATTGTCCTCTAAATAAATTTTATTTAGTGACAAAAATGATAATAATAACAAAGAAAATATCAGCAATCAGTCATCACAAAAATATATTTGATTAAAACAGATACCCACTGGAAATAGACCAAAGAAACAGTAAGACGAAATTGGGAACATTTTCCAAAAACATTGATTGAGCATCATCAAAGCAAAAGCCAGCAAGGACTTGTAGGGGTTTCTCTATCCTATAGGAGAAACAGCCCACAATTCCAACCACAATACCTACCCATTTCCTTGATAGGTATTTACCTGTAAAACATGTCAAAGGGACGCATAGCTAAACTCATTATTCTATGCAGATAATGCATAATTGAGTTTAGCTACAATCAACGACATACGGCAACACTATTGCGCTAACCATGGGATTTCCACCGGAAATTCCATTCGTATTGGTTAGCAACAACCATGTCAAACCAAGCGACGCGGTTGCGTCATAGTCCATAGGCTTGGGTATTTATTGAACATTCCACAGAATGGTATTATATCCCCAGCCGATGCGGCGTCCTATTGACTTTTCCCAGATCACCCATTCGCTTGGGATCAATGATCTCTTTTTACTGGTGAATAACCTTAGCTATGTTTGCCCTCTCTCTCGTATTTCTGTCTTTCTATAGTGCGTTGACCTAAGAGATCACACTAGGTCAGTAGACCAGCCGTATACACGGCATTGACGCACACACACCTAGCCAGATCAACCCTGGGTTATTGTGCTTTCCCTTTTGGTTTCTCCATTCTGGAACGAATACACAAGTACGTTTCGACCTGAATGAGTGTGGTGAGTTGGGGAACACACAGGAGAGCATGATTACCATTGGCAGATCAATGTGTAGAAAGCAGAAATTACGATTTCCACCCTAATTGAGTCAATCGTTACACATCCACCACCGGTGACAGTCAAACCGCGCCGTATCAAAATTATCCGGCGTCGCGTACATTTAATTCAGCCAGTCGCTATTTGTAACTGAACCTGGTTGTATCTGCTGAGGAGATAGTTCGTTTAGTTCACGGAACAAAAAGCCCAAGCAGTCGTTCGATAGAGTTGGTGCACACGTAAAGTTCTTTAGTTCCCGAGGTCTGTTTTGACGGTTCACCTATAAAATAATAAATATAAAAGAACTACCTTCAGTTAGAAAAAAAGAAAAGTGTATATAATTCAATTTAAAAAAATTAATTATAAGTGCTAAGTTAAAGTTAATAAAAACAGAACAATAAAAACGGAGTAGATCGAAGCAACAATACAGTGCGTTTTTATTTAACTTATTCTCCTCGGATGAACAATTTACTACGGAACAATCGGTAAGTGCAGTGGGGAAGAAAGTGAAACAGTGTGCATACAGGTGCAATACTTCTTACCCACCACAGACTTCTTACGTTTGTGGAAATCACAAGAAGCACCGTGAAACAACATGGGAGTGCAAAAAATGTAAAGACACAATACATGTTCCTGACTGTTTTGAAAACTACCATACAATATGATATAAATTTAATTTCCTGTCGTTAATTTAAAATATTAGTAATACTCCTTCTAATATATTCAAACTAAATTTTGACAAATACATTATTTATTTATAGGTTAAAATCTATTCATGTTCACGCAATAAAATATGTTATTTCTCTATAATCATAAAAATATGTAATGAAAAAAAAAACGTTCATATTATTTAATAAACATGTAATTATATAATACAAGTATAATTATCACATTTTGTAATTAATGCGATAGGCAATAATGATAATGAATGAAAAATTAAATCCAGCACCGGGAGCCTGCAGAATGAATTTGATAAAGAAGGGTAACCTCATCAAAGTCTCGGCATTCAACCATGGCTTCTTAGGTCACTATTTTCACACTGGCACCCATTTTTCAAAAAACAACTGGCAATAACGTCCGCATTCGGCAACCATCCAAGGTCGGGTGAAATCGTGCATCTTCTAATATAGAAACACACCTGGGTGAACCTTCGCTACGCCATTCAATACTGCATTGGTACGATCACAAGGGATTATAAAGACCCGGATCTGGGGTTGAATTCACAAAAATATTAGCTTTTCTCGAGTTTGTGGATAATTCCTACAGCATGTCACTATCAAAATGAGTTAGGGCCTCCATCCTTGCTTCATTCATTTAGTTGCATACGTTGCTGATTATAACAAAGTTAGTTCCTTCGGCTTTTGACAGATTGGAGCTCCCAGAAAACCCTAACCCTCGGCGGCAGTTCACATTTTTATCTATACAATTACTATTTACTATTTAATGGCCCGTAGGAGCCAGAAAGTTAATGACCTCACGGAATCGGATACGTCATCATTCCCTGTCCTGCGCACTCTCCTTCCACGCTTCAACTTCTGATCCGACCTTCTCAAAGGCATGCTTTACATTATCCTCCCATCTCCTACTGATCTGGTTTGGGGTATAGCTCTTCCCATTCACGGTTGTGGAGTTTCCTTTTTTTTTTATTTGAAGTCCGCATTTATTTTATTAGAATCAAATTACACATCTTTCTTTATGTAAAATCAAATTACACATCTTTCTTTATGTAGGACTAAATGCATGTCCTATTTTTAACTATTGTTCTTACGTTAACTTATTGGCTATTTGCAAGCACTCTAAATTATACAATATCTAGTTTTTTTATGCCCTTCGGCGTACAATGCAATATTGTTTACAAAAAGTAGTCAATATATAAGAGGGCTTCCTCATTTTCAATTTTGCTGACGCAATGTACATACAAGTATTAAATTTTATTTTATTTCTTAATTTTTTTTAAATTATTGTTTATTTGGTTTTTTTTTTGTTTTTTTTTTACGCCCAAAAGTTTAAAACAAAACGATTAAAAGTTACAAACAAACAACAATTTACAACAAAAATTAAAACTAAATGTGAAAATTGGAGAGCGCGTGGTATCTATATTTGAGGACCTGTAATACTTTCTTCGTCACACACCTTTGGTGGATATTTTACAGTTGTCGATCGGAGTGAGGCGTTGGGAATCTCTATTTCAACTGAATTACAATTTCCCTTTAGGGGGTGATTCAAGTCACCCGATTGTTCTCCTAATCGAGAACTCTCCCCAGGGATGATCGCACTCTTTTTTTGGTCCTGCGGTTTCCGCTTCGTCGCAGGCCAGACGCGGAGGTTATTGTCTGGTTGCTATGGATCATTCTCCGATCGTCCGAATTTCACATCTCTGATGGATTGATTACGTAAACAATCAAGTGTGTGATTTACAGTAGTCGATCTTGGGATCATGTTTACTTTGCCCTATGGGAACAACATTTTTCTTTATTGCTGTTGCTCCGCAATGGCCTTTGTTTAGGGGAATTACATTGCGACAGGGACAAAGGTTTTGTCGACGGATTGGCTTTCCGGCAATTAGCTTATCGCCCGAGACGTGATGTTTGTCGACATCTGGCGCAGCTGTGCCAAGCGTTTGTGTATATCCAGTTAATGGATCGATACACAATTTCGATGCTGCGTCATGTCCTTCGCTCGCCGTGCAGTCGTAGGAAAAATTGTTGTGTCTATGGATACGTGGGGTCATTGACTCCAAGATGAATCTTACCTTTTATTTCAGGTGTAAAGGAGGACTTTTGAGGACACGTGTCTGTGGGCACGTGTACTTTGGATATAGGTGGGTATGTTCCATCTCGACCTATACTGGTTTGTGTGGTTCGTAGAACCGCCACACACCCACCACCAGTTGGGATGGAATTGGACTCTTTTACATTTATCTCATTCACTTATCACCATATAGAAGCGTAGGATATCTGGAACATTAGAGATATCGCTACCATGGAGAATTCGTTTATCCCTCGCACCACGGAAAGCGTGGTAAATAATAGGAAAAGTCACTTTCTATCCAAGAGGGGGAACGCTTCTGGGGGTGTTAATCCGTTTTATTTTTTAGGACTATTTATTAAAATTTAAATACAATTATTGAACAACTTCGGACTTTTTATAAATATTGGTGGACCAAGCCCCTTCCAATCTGTTTATATCTCCTTGCTGGACTCTGCTCTGGATGACGGGCGTTGTAGTCTTGCCCGGTACGCTTGTACTATCGTCAACTCCCCAACTTCCGCCGCTTATATTCTCTCGTGTGTCCCCGTTCCCTCGTTCGCATGTTTGTCACAGGAACAAAGAGAGCAATTGGTATAAATATCCGATCCTCAGTCCACCAGTCGGGACCACCGTAATAAATGAACATTTAAAAAAGTTCGCGGATCAGACCTATACCTCTACACTTAACAATATCAAACCTAACCGTGATCTCTTCAAAAACATCAACCGACTAACTGGTCGGAAGCTTAAACCCCGAATCGATCACCCTATAAACCAGCAACAATCTTATCCAATCCGGCACGGATATAGCCAATTGCCTCGCTGATCACTTCTCAAAGATCCATCAACAAAATAATTCCCTCTCAGTCCCTAATTTTCAAAACACTGTAAGCGAATATATCTCACACATATTGCCAGCATCTTATACTCCTTTCATTAGGGATGTATATAAATATATATATATATTTTTTTTTTTTATTATTATGTAGATAATTACATTTATGGTACTCGTATATTTTACAACTAGTATTTAAGAGGTTTAGGACAGCAATTCCTTTACAACTATAATTTTAAATCTATATAATGACAATAGCACAATTTTAATGAATAACAAATAATAAATTAAGGGAAAACTACAATAAAAAACCCTTATTTGAATCTTAAGACTAATATTGCACGGGTTTCCGGTTATTTTATATAATAATGACCGAGATAGAGTACATATGTAATGATTTAGGGTAACGCAAGACGGGAAATGAGAACATTGTCAGAAAAAGAACAATTTACGAAGAAGTATCGATTGTTTTTGTCAATAAGGAACTCTACCGGTTTAACGTTAACGTTTTCATGAAGTTCATGTGTCGAATAATGCCATGGCAAATTCAGCAATATTTTCAATATTTTATTTTGACACCTTTGCAATTTTATTTTGTGTGTGCGAGCACAATTACACCACACAGGGGCGCCGTACAGGAGTATAGCTTGAAAAATGGTTTTAAAAATTATAATTTTATTTTCGATGCTAAGCTTTGACTTTCTACACACTAATGGATACATAACTCTTACGACTTTGTTTATTTTGTCAATTGTGGTAGTGTTGTGTTTTTGGAAGATAAGTTTCTTATCTAGAATAATACCTAGATATCTAAAGTCTTCGGACCAATCAATATCAACTGCACGCATACTGAGTTTAGTGCCATTTGGTAGGTAGCAGAGTTTCCTACATCTCGAAAACCAGACAGCTTGTGTTTTATTACCATTTATTTTTATTTTCCATTTCCTGTAATATACTGCTAGTTTGTCAAGAGCTGCTTGCAAAGAGTTGTAGAGATTAGTGAATAAGGCACCCGAAGAGAAAATGGCCGTATCTACCTGAATGTTTTCACCTAGACATGATAAATCTGCGACAAACAATGTGAATAATATGGGACCAAGGGCCGAGCCTTGGGGTACACCATAGTGGATTTGGTGAGTAGAGGATTTGTCGGTTTCTATACTAACAACAAATTTTCTCGAACGAAGAAAGCTCTGGATAATTTTGATAAGCGGTATTGGCAGCTTAAGTTTTAGTAGCTTATAAATCAAGGCATTGTGCCATACCGTATCAAAGGCTTTTTCGATGTCTAGAAGAACCAGTTCCCTTGACTCCTTGTCGATGAATTTACCATGTATGTGGTTTTTAATGCGCAAGACTTGGTGGGTTGTGCTGTGACCATTACGGAAACCGGTATATAAATATATGTGTTGCCCATGAGTGCTCATTTGTTTAGTCTGTATACTTATAGGCAATAAAGTCTTTTATATTTTATATTAAATTAATAAAGACATCATTTATACCACTACCTCAACAGTCATTATAATCTTTCCTTTCAAATACTTTATTTGTGTGTACAAACATATTCGGTCCACTAGCTTTAATGGCTTGGATTTTATTGTTCCAATCTTCATTAATTACTGACCTTTAATTGTCGCGGATCAGTTTTTGATCAGTGGATTAAATGTTTTATTTCCTGGCAATTTGGATCACTGAACTGTCTATAAATCAATCTCAGCTTGGAGAGCAGAATGCTCTTTTCCCTATACAAAGCATAGGGATTGTATGGTCCTCCGTTTGAGCTACTTTTGGAATAGAATGAATAATTATATTAGTGACAAAGTTATTCATTGTTAAAAGGTAATGAGCGATTTCATCATTAGAAAGGTTTCTATTAGTCGGTGGATGTACACCATTGTAGCCTTTTTTTAATAGCCGATCAAAGAACGACCAGTGTGCTGTTTGGAAATCGAAACAATATATCTGGTCATATTGGTCAAGTACTGAATATTCGCTTGTAACATGAATGAATGAAACCCAGCGCGTAATGATCGCTGTAATACTCGATTGTACGAAGACAATTTCGGGTACTTGTATCTGTATCTCATAATTGTATTCGCATACAATTCTAATTCCTATTCGATGGCGTTTGTTTGCCACAAGTCGAACAGCACTTTGCCTCTTGTGTTCGAGATAAGGTTACCCTAAACACTGTGCTCAAAATTGACATCTCCCACCAAAAGAAAATAATTGTTTTCCAAAATAATTTTAGAATTTTTAAATGGGTTCATTGGTAAATTATGTACACCGGGGGACTTCAGGAGCGTAAACAGAGACAACACACAAATGCTTTTGACTTTTCAAAGGAATATCTAACATATAATGTGGGCTTCTAGCACCTTGAAGTAGTGTACATCTGTGCCGTAAACGACTTCGTGTTTGACATATTTTTTAATAAAGACGGCGACTCCAACTCTTTGAGTGGAGTTATACTCGGGTCGCCTGCTCAGTCAGTTTTTTTTTTCGAATCTTCTTTCAAAACCAATAAACTGTGTTTGTATGGACATTGTTTTACTCTACCTGCCATTTGGGCCGATAACACACACGACGCCACGAGTTTATTGCAAGTACGAGTTTTCATTCGTTCCTCTTCTTCAACTTGTGTCTTTTTGGCTTCCAACTTTGATTTAATTTGTTGGTATTTTTGGGGAACCTCTAAAGTTACCAGGGTGACTTGTGTCTATACAGAAGACGCAGGATAACTTATTCTTATCCGGGATATTCCCTAATAGCATGATTGTTGAGGCATTTTACGCATCTAAATTTCATGTTGCAATTCGATGCCACATGACCGCATTTTATTGCAATACGCGTTCGGACTTCTTTATTTTCTCCCAACTTTTTGTTTGATAATTGAGGACTTTAATATGTCTGAGTGCATCTGTGGTGTCTCTAACAGATAGACACAATACACAAGTTGATAGTGAAGAACACCGAACGAAAATCGAATAAGAAAATGTTTCAAAGCCGTATACCATAGCGATATCATAACAATTCCACATCAGTTGAGTGTACTTGAGTTTAGAAATCGAATTCGCACACGCGGAAGTAACCTGATGTGTTGAGCATTGGTTATATTTTTAGTGATTCTAGCTCTCGTGGCGTCAGTTCGAATCACACGTTCTTCACTATCGTCGCAATACGCTATACATCTATTTTACTGTTAGAACTTAGAGAGATAATGTAAACGGCAACTTGTGGGTGAGACTTCGGGAGAGGGCGGTGGGAGATGGTTTAACACTTGTATAATTTTAAATTGTAGTTTCGATCTTTAGGAGCATGGAGACAGTTTTTTCTGATTTGGGAGGTACCTGCACTACTTGCTACATACTTTCCCTGTCGCATCTTTAATGGTGTGATAGGCTTTCAAACTATCGCATAAACAACTTATCTTATTGTTTTTGAATCGTTTTATTTTAAAACTATTGCAAGTTAACTTATCAAGTTTAATAATATCTTTAGCGTCCATGAGGCTAATTTCCTATTGGCTGGTGGTTATATCTCATCTTGTTCTTCCTCCGGTTACTGCTTTCTGTTGTTGCCGTTATTTCTGCTGGTGCTCCTTCACTTATAGTGCTTCCTGTATTTGCTTTTGCAATTCATTATTTTTTTTCGAAAGATCGGCAATCCATTTGTCTCGTTGCTGTTTTCGACGTTGGAAACGTTCGTTTCTTGCATCACCAGTTCTTCAAATTTATTCCCGAATCCAGTATAATGAGCATTATTGGGAATAATTATTTCTTACTCGTTCGCATCGGGCTTCAGCCGCTTGGCTTTACGATTCAATTGTGGATTGAGCTTTTCCCTAGCACCATTTTAAATTCAGCCTGACCATCCTCCATAGTCCCTCCATAATGCCCTCCGCGGACTGAACTGGGCGAATCCTCGGATTCTCCCCCCATACACAAGCCGGATCCATCTGATCAACTTCAACCCACTTGAGGAGCGCAGAACTCTTGCCGATATCCTTTTCGTCCATCGTCTCCTTTCAGGCACAATCAACTGCCCAAGCTTGCTCTCCATTATTCCACTTCACACTAACCCCCGTAACCTGCGAAACCCTCATCTCTTCTATCAGCCCACCCACCACACTTCTTACGGCTCTAATGAACCCATTTCGCGAATGCTGCGGCGGGAAAACTCCTACCCTACCTCCTTCGATTTCAACTTTACCTCTACTACTCTCAAACTTCACTTCTTTCCCTTCCTGACCCCACTCACCGTCTACACTCTTACATCCTGTACTAAGCGAAATGAATGAACGAGTGATAATTGATGGATAAACCCAGTTACCAACCCACCAACCATACCCCCCCCCCCCCCCCCCCCCCCCCCTCTTTTTTTTCTTTCTTTTTAACCATACTTTATATTCTTATATATAGTTTTAAGATAGTTGTTAAGTCTTATCGCTTGTACTAAGCTGAATATATGAGGGTTCTGCCCTCACTAAACTAAACTAAACAAGTAGGCAGTACGCTTAGTAACTCTATTATGTTTACGTGTTTACGCTTTTCCTGCCTGATACAGTGCGCATACACACACTCACAGAAAAACTTCGGATGTATAAAAATCATAATAATGTAACCAGACTCAAGTTTTCCTGTTTTTTTTCTCTGACATAATTTGTAAATTTTGTTTAAAGTTAAAACAATAAAAAAGTAAAATACTGGACACCGAAAGGTTACAAATTTGTATAGAAAACAAAATAAATGTACATAGAATAATTTAGAGTGCTCATACAGAACCAGTAAATTTCATCAAAATATAATATGTTAAAACAGGCTTAGCATTTATTCTAATATTGTATAAAACCTTATATGTACTTCTTTTTTATTTGCAAATAAATACGTTAAAAAAAACAAAAACACTTCGTATGTCGCGTATCAGCATTAATTGTATTTTATTTCTTTGGTGCAGAGAAGACTTGTGCGCACCGGTACTCATGTATAACACGAAACACAGTTTATTGTTTTATATTTGCACTCACTTCACTTTAGTTTCTGTTCCAATAAACGTTTCGACAATTCGTTTGTCTTCACCAGTTCTTTGAATATGAAGCTTTACATTATGTGATAGCAGTTTCGATTTTAGCAAATTACTGATTGCGTATCAACTAGCGGTGGTGGAATGCAGTATTTTATTGGCATCCTTACACATTAGGTTTTCAAAGTACTGGCTGCATCTTGTTACGACATTGTTTTTTTTTTTCTGTGACCAGACACCATTTGCATCGCGGATTATTTTTTCCCTCCCTCGGTACCCTCTTCTAACCGAATTTATGCCAGCATACATTTGTCTGACGTTTTTCTCTTTTGCATCGATTTCGATTCGATTCTATCGCCGTTCTCAGTTTTCCGTTTGAAAAGTCTCGTTTGTCGCGTATCTTTCTGCGTTGACTTCATCATATCTTTCTAAGTGAATGATCCTGAGGCATGAAGTTTCTCGACTGAATCCATCAACCACGCTCTTAAAGATTGTCAAGGATGTCTTCGAAACACTTCAAGAAGTCTACCTTATTGAGATGTTATTTGGCATGTGGCTGAGCATTAAGAGCCAACCTACCATTTAGTAATTTCATTGAATCTACTCATACGTATGCGCAAGCATGACTACTCCTGACCAATTTTTCCATTGTAGTTTTTTTTTATTACATTAAGTAACTGTGTTTTTACAATCTTTTATATGTTTATTTATTTATTTATTTATTTGTATCTCTGTTCGTTTAATTTTTTACCATCATTTAATCGTCTGGCCATGTCTTTATTTCCTTAATTTTGGTAAATATATTTAAAAGGAGTAAAAAGATTGTTCACCTTAATTATTGCGATAAAGGCAGTATTATACAAGTTCGCGATGTCAGCAATTTCAATCTTCTTGCAAATAAATAACTAATCGACATCAAAGTGCAAAATATAACATTAGTTTCGCCTTGAAATTCCTGTTGTACTCGTATCAATTTCCACCTGATTAATTTTGCATGTTAAGTGAACTCCCAAATTAAGACTCAATAATAATGTAATTAATGCATATTATTTGTAAGAGCAAAAACCCATATGACGGCAATGAAAGTACAAATTAACAATGACAACATTTCACCAAATTTTTGTCGTCTTTTCAGTCTCTTTATCAATTTAATTCCTTCAACTTCCACATGAATTACAAATTCTACTAATTAATATGCGCGACCACTTAGATCGCTTTCACTCTCTATGTGAATAAGTTACTAATATTTTTTACAGTTTATGTGCTTGAGTCCATGGCCCGAAGCCATGTATTTTCAGAGGCCGTTTATTTAAATTCAATTTAAATTTGTTAAAAGCGAATCTCGAACACATCTGACGAATTGTTTCAGATGTCGCCATAAAAAATATCTCACACTTGAGCATTACAAGTACATTAAAAGTCAAGTAGTAGTAAATTAGAACGCGAACAAGGCAAAATATTTATAAAGGTCAGCGTGAAATTAGAAGATTCCCACATAAACCTAATCACAGTCATATATTAGTTTGAATTTATGGATACCGTGGTAATTCGCGTCAAATGGATTAAGTAGAAAAATTATAATGAAAAAATTGGCTGCAATCTGACTGCTCAAAGTGCCTGGTTAATTGTGATTTTTTTCTAGTAGGCCTTGCACTTTCACTTTAAATCGACGGAGAAAATTAATTCACGTAAAATATTTGTACCCACATACTTTTGTTAACTCACGAGGGATGTTTGATTGGATAAAATACATATTACTAAATTAATTCAAAATTTACTTTTGGTGGCGTAGCGGAAGAACATCAAAACTTTAAATGTATGACAAAATAAATTTAATTATAGTGACTATGTAACGAAGTACTAATGCACAATTAATTCTTATTAAAATATTTTGCTAACTGCTCTTATCTCTTGAGCTTATGAGTTCACTTGGTAGTGCAACATAACGTACACAATCGAATAAAACACAAAAATATCTATCTATTTTATCCGTATCCGTTCCAATTGTCGAATAATCTGTAAATTTGTTTCTACTATGACTGCATCTATTTATCTGTGAATTTTTCATCGTTTATAATTTACTACTAATTCGTACAAAGTGTGTTATATGCTGGTGGACATTCCTAGTCAACTACGTGCACTTGTGACAAGTGTACAAATAAAGCCCCAGGCGCAATGAAATAATTATGTTGTTACTCAGAGCAGTTTTTCTGATCTCCAGACGGAACGAAGCATTTTTGTTGCCCGAGGAAAATTGTTCTTTAATACGGAAAAGTCGCAATTGGAGCTGTGGCGTTTCTTTAAAGTCTTCTCCAAGAACCACCAACTTCCTCAACTTAACCTGTCTTTTCCCTCACCCACAAGACACCATACCTACCTGCAGTTTTGGGCAGCGTAAGCTCCCAGCAGCATTTTTCATACCTGTAAGGAAATCTCTCCGACGGCATACATAATTCTGAACTTTTCTGGTCCATACTCCATGAACCAGTTTACATCTCCTATCGGCTCAGCTTGTCATTAATTAACGACAAACACTGGTCAGCGGATCTGTTGACACAGCTGCAACGGATTTTCCGATCGCCCAAGCGACACCCGATCATCGAATAGGACATGACGCGATCGTTGTTTAAATAATCATCCTAATGATCATGTCCTATGATGCAGTTTTTCGAAAACTAACATCTATTGCGACCTGTATATTGAACATATTGTAAATAGTTTCCCTAGAAGTTAACACAAATATAATTTCAAAGTGTATACTGAACATATTGTAAAATAGTTTCCCTAGAAGTTAACACAAATATAATTTCAAAGTGTATATTGAACATATTGTAAAATAGTTTCCCTAGAAGTTAACACAAATAAAATTTCAGAGTGTATTTTTATGAATTAAGTGCGAATGCGACCTGTATATTAAACAATAGAGTAACATAACCTTCCTGTGAGTTATTGCGGATTTAATTTCAAACACATTATATGAATTAATTAACACGAACTTAATTCCTAATATATTGGTATGAATCAAGCTTAGTGCGAACGAAATTACCCTTAACACTAAGAGCTGGACATCATCTTTGGAGTCGGATCGTCGAACATCGGTTTATTTTTAATTGAAAATAAAGAACCCTTTTTTTGTGTTACCAGAGTAACTAAGCGTTTTTCTTGTGCGGTGCAGACGTTTACTGACAGCAGCCGGGCTGGGTTGGCGTTCCGCTATTACATCCCCCCAACCTTAAACCCCACACAACCACTGTAGAGTGTGCATGGGACGCGAGTAATCTTTCACCAAAAAGTCGAGTTACATCATATGTAGAGTACGCGCGAGGGAGTCAAACGGCCAACCACGAGTTGTGTCTTGTACTTCGTGAAGCATTGTTTCCAAATTAAATTCGTCATGCATTTACATGAAGTGGTATCAAGATATTGTATATAAATAAAATTAACGTAAAGACAAAATACCAGGAGTGAATTGGAAATTACACGAAGTTGTGCCAAGATATTTTATATTAATAAAATTACAGCAAAATAAAGAACATAAAAAAACAACAAATTAAAAGTGTTTTCCATTTCTTTCGGGCGAACGATCATTTTCGCGCAGCAACATCGTTCCTAACGACTAAGTGAATCCTGTGCCATACGTTGGCACAACACCTTTCACCCCCACAGATTTGTTTCGTGGCAAAATTTCAGAGAAACCAATGATAAGTGTTTGGGTGTTGAGTTGAACTAGTGCCCATGTCTGGTACAATAACCAACACCCACAGGGCCATCGTCAGTTGATACAGCAAATACCACTACGCTATCGCGTACGCCAGCGGCATCATTAGGCCTATTTCTTTGAAAATGCTAGAGACAATGCTGTATTTATGACTGTTATGGGGACATGTTGGAAAACTTCAGTCAGCCGAAACTGAAATAATTAGGGCTATAGAACATTCGGTTTCACCAGGACGATGTCACGTCGCACACAATTCGTGTTACTTTGCATATTATTTACATTACGAGAAATTTTTCACGCAGAATAATGTCAAAAATTAGTGACATCGAGTGACCATCACGATACCCAGATTATATGCCTCTCGATTTCATCCTATGAGGATACTTAAAGGAAAATGTCTACAACAACAAACCAACCATATCTTTGGTGGTTAAAGACGACATTCGAAACGAAATTGATGAAATAATAACACAAGTCAGCGAAATAGTTATGAAAAATGTGCGTAAAAACACTTACCTTTGCACGACAGCTAGAGATTCAGATTCACGATATTTAAGACTGCTCAGTCGGTCATTCCTGGGGATCCTACAAATACGTTGCATATAATTAGCTGTGACAATAGCGGAACCATAAACGTCATTTTCCATTTTAACCGCCTGTACTGATTTTCCTCTTTAACTTCAATATTTTACACCGTATAACTGACAACTTAATCGAATATTCAAAAAACGGTGAAGGAAATTTATTTAGGGTGGAATATCACTCTTCCATCGAGAACAGGTTTGAATTTATTTAATCGAAAACTTTACGAAATACATATTATATTGGATTTCTTTTTCTCCAAATCAATGGGATTATCTAACCAATTATACTCACTAAATTATAAACGTTTGGGCCTACCATAATACTCAAGTGGAATAAAAATTTCGGAATGGTTTAATGCGAACTAAATATATGCGCCACAAAAAGTATCACAATAGAAATTTATAGCAGAGAGATACAGACCATCTATTGATTGACGAGAGACCTTGACCGCTTGTAATTTAGCATATTATTCATTATTCGGTTGGTTTCGGACCAAATCTTCGTTTGGTAAAATCGAGAGCGCAATGCTGACTACATGATACAATCACATTGCCTGTCATGGAACGCTCACCGACAAGTTTCGCAAGTTAAATATGAAACATTTTTCTTAATTACCGATTTTCCGCATCTTTGGTATTGCATAATTATATGTTTTCACTTTTCGAAGCACTTCCTCCTTGTTTCGAGCAGGTACCTGAACACAAATCAGGACGCTTGACGCCAAAGAAAAAGCAACTATAGTACGTATCAAAGTCCCATCTCGCTGAATGTTTACTAAAATCAGACCATTCTAGTTGTGTGAGACGTAATTGTTGATCGCACACGTTATGTCTTTGAAAATGACTCACCAAACTGGATCTGCAAACTGAGATAAATTTTACTTTGCGGTATTTCTAATGCAATACACATGCACCATTATAGGCACATATATTTCTTCGTATATTGAAAATTCCAATGGCGGTAACAAAAGCAAGAAAATCATATCTAAAATTGTATATTTGGAAAACAACTTTAATCCTTTTCCTGGTTAAGATACTTTGCTTATGTAAGGCTATCAAACCTCATGACACAGAGCACTAATATGATTTAAATTACCGATGTTAATGACTTATGGAATAAAATCTAATATAAAAAATTTTATTAAACGAAGTGGGGCTTATGAGGGCGATTTCTGCTAGATATGTATATGTATGTTTACGTTCTGTATTTTTTTTTTAGATTTAAAGCATCAAATTGTCACATCCTTTTACCTCTAGTTGTTAACTGGCGAAACTGTTTTACTAAAAGATTGACACCACTTTGATTAAAATGGAAGACGCTTTAAGTAAGACAGAGGGATCAGATTAAAATCTCAAATCCTTATTTGTGGATTAAAACATAATTTGGGGGGAAAGGGAGCGAACATACAGGGCAAAGTTACTGATTGCGAAGGCCAGGACGATCCTTGTCCCTGTTCAATCTAAGTTGACATGCAGTCTCCACGTATTCGGATAGCTACTTTGGCACCCGCCAAGTAGTGAACCAATGCATGCAGCGACGTCCTGAGAAAGGTTGGCGCAAGGCTAATAATCATGCCCGCAAAAATGAATTATTATGGCAAATTTAACAAGCCTCGGAAATGGACCGGATACACGACGACGACCACGGAAACAAAAGTGGCTAAACGGTTTAAGAATTTTCTCATGGACCGTCTGCTCACTATACAGACCTCAAGCTGCACAGCAGCTAGCCGACGCCCTGTCCGAATATAAGGCTGACATAACAGCATTACAAGAAATAAGATGAACGAGGAGTGGTGTTATTCAAAGAAATGGGTATGACATTTATTACAGCTGTCATGCAAAACACCATGTGCTCGGGGTAGGCTTTCTAGTCAGCCAAAAAACTGAAACCTGCCATCATCGGCTTTAATGCAATACAGGCAAGGCTATGCACTCTTCGTGTGCGAGGCAAGTTTAAGAACATAAGCCTCATGAACGTTCACGGACCTACAGAGGAGTCTCCTGACGACGAAAAAGAAGAATACTACGAGAACGCCGAACGGACCCTCAATCCCCGCCCAAGATACGATGTGAAAATTGTTCTTGGTGATTTGAATGCCAAAATAGGTCGGGAGCCGGTTTTCAGGCACTACGCAGTTTCCCATAGTTTGTATCAGACCACTAATGACAATGGACTACGAGTCATCGAACTGGCAGCATCAAAAAACTTGGTCGTTGCAAGTACCAGGTATCCGCGTAAAGATATTCACAAAGCCGCCTGGGTATCACCTGATGGAGCCACTCGCAACCAAATTGACCACGCGTTGATAGATCGCCGCCACTCCTTGAGCCTGATGACGGTACGAGCGTACCGGGGTGCCAACGTCGTCTCGGATCACTATCTTGTTGGTACAGCTTTCCGGGCGCGGATTGCCTTACGGAGACGTATTGCATCCGCGGATCAGATTCGAATCAACACGGCTGCCTTACACAATGAGAATACCAGTAACACCTTTGATCATGCGTTAAGACTCGCCCTCGAAGAGCTCGACGGAGGGAGAGTAAGTCCTGGAGCCAGAATGCCGGGCGTAGAAGAGAAATGGACACGAATACTGTCATTAGCACTGCCAACTCCATCTTAGGCAGTAGTCGTAGAGATCAGAACGACTGGTTTAATGATGAGTGCAAACTAGCGACTGAACGTAAGAATACTGCATACCGGGCAATGCAGCAGTCTCATAGGACGAGGAGAAATACAAAGAGCTCAGAAGATCTGAAAAAAGGCTTCACAGACAAAAGAAAAGTGCCTGGGGAAAAAACCTTGTCTGTGAAATAGAGAAAAGTAGAGAGCGAGGTCCGCACCAGACGCGGAAGTTCTACCAAATAGTCCGCAGTATGACGCAGTACACACGACGCTGCACTTACTGCAAGGATAAAGACTGTAATCCGATCACCGATCCTGAAGGCATTCTGGAGCGGTGGGAAGTGCACTTCAGTGAATCGCCAAATGGTCAGCACACAGAAGAATTGGAGGCTCCACCAATGCAAGATCAAGACCAAATGCTGCCGCCAGCAAGCATTGACGAAACATTAAAAGCCATAAGACACCTCAAATCAAATAAAGCCCCCGGAGCTGATGGCATACCAGGTGAGCTGATAAAACAAGGAGTTACATCATGCAATTCATGAGATCGTGGTGCACGTATGGGAGCAAGAGGAGAATATTGGCGTCGTGGTATAATTTGCCCCATACATAAGAAGGGAGATATCACACTGTGCAGCAACTATAGGGGTATAACATTCCTGATACCGCCTATAAGATACTCTCCACTATCCTACAAGATCGGATAGCCCCATACGCTAAAGCCATCATTAGTCAATATCAGTGTGGCTTCATCCCAGGAAAATTAGCGATTGATCAGATATTCGCCCTTAGGCAGGCGATGGAAAAATGTGAAGTTTTTAAGATTCCATTATATCATCTGTTTATAGAATTTAAGACCGCCTACGACATCATACCCAGGGTAGAACTATATAATGCCATGAAAGAGTTCGGCATTCCAAACAAATAGATAGGTCTGAATCAGACACACCAAACCAAACCATCATGGGATTTCGCTACCGAAAATGCCTTTTAGGGAAAAATTGAAGGAAAAAGCAGGTGTTATACAAAAAGAAATACGACAAAGTATTTCTGCGTCTTGACAACGATCGGCTAAATATGGCCCAACTGATAAAAACATACTTGGACACGCTTAAATGAGAATCCCTACCCCACCCGCTATATTCTTCAGACTTTTTTCCTTTCCGATTATCAGTTGTTCCCATTGATAGCACATGACCCGGTTGAGCAGCACTCCATTGTTATAAGTAAGCCAAAAAAAAGGATCAATATTTGAATAACCTCAGAGGGCGCATCGTTTTCACCTCGTAGAATGCATATACTGCCAGAACGATAGGAAAAAGTGGTGGTTAACGATGGACAATACTTGCACTGGCATATTTTTAATGACTTTTTTTTAAATAACATATTATTTTTACGAAAAATCAACTAAGTCAAGGTCGAATAGGTTATGAAATATGACCAGAAGCCAAAGCTTTTATCGAAATCCTTGAAGGAGTCCATAAAGACGATTTTCGTTACCCTCTTCATTTTGGAAATCCTCTCTACTAAGTTTGTGGTTATGGATATTCCTTTGTCAAAATCATATTGGGTGCGCGATGTAACACACTCACAATAAAGGAGTGTAAGTGAACTCTCAAAAAAAACATAAATAATGCAGACAACAACTAATTTCGATCGCTTATGTGAATTGTGATTATAAGTCCTTTCTTGTGCTCTGGTACACCATTTTAAGTACCATAAGCTGAAATAGGATAGTGAGAGGATTAGGCACATAAGAACTGCTAATAATAAGAATAATGGCTGGAATTACCTCTGTACCTAATACCGCCAATAGCGTTTCAATGGAAAAAGTTATCATTTCGGAAGTACTTAAATATTTGGAATTCAACGAACTTTAAAATGATCATCAATATGGATACCGCGATGGGCGGATCCACTTTTCTTTCGACCTCCATAAGAATTGGATGGGTATCAGCGACCCGACTCATGATTATCCGCATTAGATATCTACAAGTTTTTGTCGCGACTGGCATAGAGCTTTACAAAGTATGTGTCGATCTTATGGACTTTCTCAAGAGCTTTGTGATTACATAAAAAAAGTACTTGAAAACCGATAAATGTGGGTTGTTGTAGACAGATATCTTTTCTTTTAATCCAGAGTGCCTCAGGATTCTATTTTAGTGCCAGCTCTATTTCTACATCATATTAAAAAGTTTCTACTATAGACGGATAATAATTCAGTTTTGCTGACTATAATACAGTGATTTCTGTATATTTAAATAATCAGCATCAATCAACATCGAAACAGCTCAGATCCATCCATATCCCCTTCCAAAATAGGGAATAAAATTAACCCAACAGCATTTATTTAAAAACGAGAACGACAGAATTTAGGATATTTACACGTAAAAAGCGACAGTCAGGCCTTTGGCGGATGTTTTATAGTTGGCGATCGGAGTGAGGTGTTCCGCCGAACACTGTTCACAGGTAAACACAACGGAGCGAAAAGACACTGCCACAAATCAAACACGGTGAAATTGTTTTTAATGGGATATTCTAGTCTAGACACACGAATTTAAGGCAATTTTTGAAATGCTGTAAAAAAAAGCAATCAATATTTTTACTTTTTACTATTCATTTTTTTATAGGATGTTTATTAATATTTCAAGAATACAGTAAAAAAAATTGAAAGTAAAAAATTCATAATTCAAAAAGTTAGCAGCTGATGGAGTGTGGTGCTCCCAAAAAGTTGGCACGCAACCATACCCACGATTCAACCCTCCTAGCAATCTGAACAAAAAAAGATTATTAATTTACAGAAATGCCTCTATCGTTGGAACTAAAAAAAATTGTTTTAACAAAATGGCGGCTGTTTGAAAAAAAAATTTATTTTTGTACCACTTTTTTTTAGTTTTTCGAATTTTTTTAAAATAGTTAACATTGAAATTTGGGAATGAGGATAGTTCATGCAATAGAAAAGCCTATAAAGAACACATATACTAAATTTGAAGTAAATCGGTTCAGTAGAACTTCGTGGGTATTGTTTTAAAAAAGACAGTTTAGAGAAAAACGCGTTTAAAAATTTCAGGGTATAGTAGCTTCAAGTGACATGATATTTCTAAAGCAGCTGTAACTTCGCCAATTATTGGAATTTTAAAATTTCCTTTGGACAGCATATTCTTAAAAGTATAAACTATAAGAAAATATAAAAAGAAAAAAATCGATTTTTTCAAAATTCTAGACCAGAATACCCTCTTAAGAATTGTTTATTGTTTTCCTTTATTTCTTTTGAACGTCAATTAGAATGAATTACAAAATAATACTGGGAAAGAACACTCAAACACTGATCTTATAGTTTCTGGTAAATTATTCCATTTTCTATGTAAACTGAATGCGCAATTATTTGATTTGGAGTTGATGCGATGTGTCACCACCGTTTCCTTGGCACATCACAAATAAAAATGGAATCAACTCGATATTCGGCACGCAAAGTACATTTTAACTTGTTTGTTATTATATATCGTGTAGTGTTCGCGATAGTTTACCTTAAATGCGAATTTATCGATATCTAATTAGGCATGCGCGTCTTACTGTTCGCACCACTTCCTATCGACCTACTATTCGAGATTCTCTATGTAGACTGTAGTCACTTTCTCTGGGGATGACCCTATTCACCCCATAGTTGTCTTTCTCTCCTTTCGGTTTCCCTGGTGGTGACTTTCTCTCAATCGAGAATCTCTCCACCAGTGAAGATCGTGCTCACACATACAAACGCGGAGGTTTTTGTATGCTTGCTGTAGATCATTCTGTGGGATTGCTTGTGCGAACAATCAAGTGTGTGATTTACAGTAGTCGATCTTGGGGTCGTGTTTACTTACCCCTATGGGAACAGCATTTTCGTTTATTGCTGTTGCATCGCAATGGCCTTTGTTTAGGCGAAGTACATTGCGACAGGGACAAAGGTTTTGTCGACGGATCCGTTTTCCGGCAACTCGCTTATCGCCGGAGATATGATGTTTGTCGACATATGGCGCAGCTGTGCCAACCGTTTGTGTATATCCAATTAATGGATCGGCGCACAATTTCTATGCTGGGTCATGTCCTTCGATCGCCGTGCAGGTGTAGAAAAATTGGTCAGACTTGTAGCCCATGTATCTGTGGATACGTGGGGTTGTTAACTCCAGGATGAATGTTACCTTTTGTTTCAGGTGGAAAGGAGAACTTTGGGGACACGTGTCTGTGGGCACGTGTAGTTTGGCTATAGATGAGTATGTTCCTTGGTGGAACGACGACATCTCGACCTATAGTGGTTTGTGTGGTTCGTAGAACCGCCACAGCCCCGCAACCTATCATACACGGCGAGATAATCAAGCGTAAGAAAAATATGGATTTGCGTGGCTTTACGGCCAGTTGGGCATTGACTTCTGATTTTATCTCAAAAAAATATATTACCTTCTCAGAGCTACAAGATATTTTACTTGTCCTCCTGCCGCGTTCAAATACAAATATTTGGAATTTAACGGACTTCAAACACTACACTTGTTTGGAGCTTAAGCTTGACATACGTTTAATTGAGAACACAACATGTTCATTGCAGATGAGTGTTACCATTCTCGAGATTTCGGTTTAATTGCACAAATTAAAAAAAAAAAAAAATAACCAGCAACCTATCGAGTTGTATTAGTATTCTTAGTATTCTTGAATAAAAAACTAAAAAAAATGTACTTTCCTGAAAGGTACTTTTGTAGAAAACTTTTTTACGGTAGAGTAAATTTGTATTAGGCAATCTCCTTGGACCTGCGTTATAGTTTTATTGAAGATGGACGACGATGTCTTTAATCTGTTCGTCAGAAAAATTATCCGCGCAATAATCGGTACCGGTCGGGCGAATGGAATCCAGAGGAGAAAGGAAAACGACCCCACAAGGCGTATATTGAAAGCAATCCGACAAAGGTCCAATGCAGCCCCCTTCAAATATCTCCATTATCATAGGTAGTTTTGTACGATATTTATACTTATTAGAGGTAAATTAATTTAAAACAGAACAAAATAATAGGCATTGTTCAAACATCATCTATAATTTGTGGGCGCTTCTATGATATTAAACTCCCCTGGGTTGTGGAAGTGCACAGTCGGAGAATGATCTTAGGTTATTTGTACAAAAAATATAATTATTTTTTGGGACAAATGGTATTTTGATCACCATTGAGCTTTTGTCGTGCAATGTTTTCAACTTCCTACATTCCCAGACTTACCAAACCTCAGTCCAATAAAATCGTTCTTAGAATGAGTAATTTCTTGCAACTACTCTCTTTGGTTAAAAAAGGTATTTATTAATACCAGAACACCTAATCCCATACAACAAGACACCCACAAAAACTACACCTACACCACTCCCTGGCAGATTTCATGTCGAAATTGAGGATTTTATTGTAAATCAAATTAACACTTATTAATCTGGATACAACGTTGTCAACTTTATACGTTACCCCACTTACAAAACTTAAGAATAAGCCATGTCCAGTAAAATCGTGCTTAGAACGAGAAATTTCTTGCAAATTCCCGCCTTAGAAAAAAAAAATCTTTTATGGATCTCAGAACATCAAATCCGTCCATAACGAGTCACCCACAAAATCTACACATTCACATGCTAAAAGATTTCAACTCGAAACTGGGGATTTTATTGTAAATAATATTAATACTCGTAAAATTTGATGAAAGCTCTATGATGATGAGGATGATGTTATCCTAAATTTCTTACCAAACTTGTCAGATATGTCTTAAATATTTATTTTTATTATAGTTAGTCAATAAGCAATAAAATAACATTGATCTGTCTCTAATCACACCACATTTCATTAACTATATCTTCAATCATACAAAACTATGTTCACTTCCGTATACACACCACTTGCTTTAACAAGTTTTACCTTAATCGAATTCTCATTACCTCCACCTTACCATCGGCATATTTGAACGATTTCTATATTACCAAATAATACATTAAAATTTTTCTTACCATTAATATCAATAGAAGACAGCAATAATAGCACTTTCGACGCTGCCTCTACCACTAATTCCCAATTTATACGAAGACTTATCTCATAGCCTTGATTTTATATATTGTTTTCGAAACTATAACATCGTCGACCACCGCAAGCTCGAATGTGATCACTCGCATAGAAGAGAAAAATTTTCTTGCCATCAGTTTGTTAAAGAAACGCACACAGTTCGGACATAAAGGCAAAGCTTGTTGCATTGAATATAATAAAAAAAAAAAATAAACTAGTAGCAAACTTACTGCACAACCTCCTTCTTAGTTTATTCTCCCACGAAAAACGAAAATATGAATTTCATTGAAAAAGAAATACAAGTATTTATTTAAAATACATTGTCGTGGAGAAAAAAAGTTACAAATAAATTCGCACAGGTGAAGAACGAAAACATACAAATTGAATAAACCGTGTATACGTTTCAAGATAGAATTTTAACGAATGTATCTAGAGTTAGTGTCAATTTATGATTGAATGGAAGTCGATAGCCGTTAAATTGAAACGTGACAAAGGGATTTACACTTAAGGACATTTAATCAAGGTTTGTATAATTATGTGCACAAGTCTAGAAAAATATTATTTTTGTTCAAATGCCAGAAACATATTAACCGGTTCCTTCAGCGATCAGCATTTTGGCTCACAAATGTAATTGATGTACGATAAGAGCCTACGTAATTAAGGACCTTGTCCACGTTAGATAAATAAAATTATTACGTATAAATACCATAAGCTCCGAATTGCAACTTATAAGTGACGAATAGCGATCGCTGAACATCATGGATAATGATATAATATTTAAATTAAACATACATAGAAGAAACTGAGTGGAGAAAATGAAGTTAACCAATGATCGTGTGCTTAAAAATTATATTGTATGCTAAATTTATTCACTTACGTGTGTTATGATAAAATACTTGAGAATTATATGTTTATTTCCTTTCAATTTTTTCCCATCTTAATCTTAAATTAATCCAAAATCGTTCTCTGAAGTCAATAAGCATAACTTTAATGTTCGTAGCCACCTGTGGAGACAGTTTCTCTTTTACAAAGTATCTAAACCTGTGGTTAACCAACATTCATACTCAGCATGCAAGCTTACTACAGGTAAATAAAAAGTGCACTTAAAGGGGAGAGATAACGTTATTGTCGGACATGACGACGTGAAAAAGTGACCGAGTTTTTATGTCTGTGCGTACATGTACATGCGGATAAGATTTCACTTTCGTTTTCCGCGATACGCATTTAAATTTCCGCCGTGCGATCAGGTTTTTCCAAAACCTATGCTCCAAACGATTGCGGGATAATTAAATATTATTATTCTATTATTTAATATATAACATGAAATAACTCCAAACAATCCATTAATCAAGGCAAATTAGAAAGTACCTTAATGCACAAAAATGTATGGATTTCTCATTTTGTACCAATTAATGGAAGTGGTTTTAAAATGATTATGGTGAAATTTTTAAGCTACTAATAATCAGATTAAACCTAATCACATCAACTTACTGCTCGGATCCAATTTATAGTGTCTTGTCTCATTTAAGGTTGCGTCTTAGACGTCGACTCTATCTCAGCTTTACATAATTGTTTACTTTTTCTTTTTTAAGAAACTAACAGTATGTGGTAATGAAAGTAAGAACCTGTTCACCTTGTAATTAATCTTACAGGAACCCGTAATTGAGAATGAACAGATGTATGGGTAAACTTACTGATCTACAAATAGTAAATGACCGACTTTGACCAGGTCAGTATGATTTAGAGCCAATAGAAAAACGATCTAAGATAATAGCATGAAAGAAAGTAATTTTGATTACCAGAACAAATTAAAAACGGTGATAAACCGTTTCTTTGAAACGCTTAATCACACCTCATGTTGTTTGAACCAAATAACACATATCTTTTCTACACGAGAGGAAATACTTCAACACTGCAAACAAGAGGAGAAAAAGCATCGATACTGCCAATGAGTACGACTAAGCAATTGAGAGGGAAAACAAAAAGAAATCTACTTGCACACTCGATCGTAACTAAGCCTCTCTACATTTGTAAAATCAATCTGTATCTTTTCAACACGCGGTCTTACTGTAGCTTAAAGACACCTGGGTAACTCATAAGCCCAACTTTAACTGTGCATGTGAATACTGACCTCATTGCTGCAATAAGTGTATTTACCCATTGGCCGGTGCACTGTAGAGTATCAGCTTCGTACCAGAATGGATGTTGTTGCGACTGGTATAACCATTTACTCTTCTCATCAACATATCTATGTTATGTATTTTCCAAACGACGATCAATAGAAGAAAAATGCACATAAATTTCAGTGACCTATGAATTACATGCGACCTAGAGAGTTTGCTTAGTATCTTTTATTTTTAGTTTTCTTACACCTATATATGTACTTAAGCTATAATAATTTGATTTGATCGCAATGGCCCAACCGTGATTGGAAAAATTGGCACGTGTACGTAGGCAAGGCTACAACTCATTTGCTATTACCGACAGTTTCACTTTTACTTTTACTTTCAAATGATTGGGAACTCTGCGAATTTCCCCCCAGTCTAGTGAGTAATAATAAATATCACAACGTTAAAGCATAATGCATAAATGGCGCATTGACTTAGGCGTTTTATGTTTAGATTGAACCGGTATCTAAACATTTTAATGTACGCGTGTATTTGAAACTTTCTATTAAAGCGGAACACAAAATTCAATAAACCAACTTTGATTCCCAAAAATATGAATTCATGTACGGTCGTTATTACTTAGACTCTCGCGGTAAATATATAAAAATCTTACGGAAACCACGGATTCTGCTGGGGCATAATATCATAATATCTTTCGAGACTATCTTCCATCGCGCTACCGTGTGGTACAATATTTCGGCGCCCGGAAGAAAGACTCACACGCACAAGAGCAATATGCATCGAAACTTGTCCGTTAAGAGATTGTAAACTAGCCTGTCTGCATGAGGGCATGTTGGCATTTTTTATACTATACCTCATCTCCTATCCCAATAAGTACTAAATCATAATTTCTTTGCCTGTAAACATTTCAAACTGCTGTATTGTACTAGCTAAATTTTCTCTAACCAAGACGAATGTTAACGAAAGGGGTTACAAACAAATATTTTAACGACTTTTTTAGGAGATGATATTGGTCGACATTCTACCTCAACCTCCTGGTATCTTTATTACTTACCACGTGAAGTGTATCAACCCTAAGTCGAGAATATAGTTTGATTCTGGGCACGAAGGAGCCATAAACAATAAGGAGTTCAACTTTCGGTTGAGTTAATCTAACAAAATTGATTAATTCCGGTAGGGATTCAAAAGGACATGAAATGACTACCGCGCACATTCTTAAACACCAAAGAGACAAATCTTCTTAAAAGACAAATAAGAAATTTCTGAACATTTGTAAAGAACGTCTAAACCTTTATCCGGTATCCATCCCTCCTCTTATAGTTGTTGGCATCAATGCAATACAGAAAACTACACATTTCGCAGCCGTCCCAATGGTCCTTGATAATACATCAACAATCGAACTAATTGCCAAAAAACGCCAGCCATCATCCGCCATTTCCTATCAACTCATATCATTAATTTCGATTCTGTCAAAGGTTATGGAGTCACTGATTAACCGTCATCTTTCGAAACATTTGGGAACGAATGCATTTTCTAGCGACCGTCAATATGGGGTTGGTAGCAGCAGATTCACAGCAGATCTGATGGCACTATTTTGGTGAAAGTAAGGATATCGTAATATATCAAAAGCGGTCGACATTGTTTGTAACCTTATTAGAGATATGTGGGTCCTATGAATTTGGCAATATATAGTACTGTATCAGTGGACGAAAACCTATCTTTCTAGTGACCATAGCCATTTGCAACCGACTGATTATTGGTGTCCAATGAGCCGAATGCATAAACTATAGTGAAGAATAACCCCAAAGGAAAAAATTAAGAGTAAATTATCAGAGCCTTACCAATTGGCGTTGAATTCCACATCGGCAAAGTGTAGTTGAAAATAAAAATGCACGTCATACACAAGGTTGTTCACTTAATGATGCGCTTCTCAATCGCTACTTCGTGGGTTCGATTCCCCAACTTTCTCCGATGACATCCTGACATAGTATTCGAGGTTGTGGCGGTTTCGCCAAACCCCATTGTACACTTCCCCGAAGAACCCCAATAACTACAACCCAGCCATCATAACTTTCTGCTAATGCAATCGCATTAAGCACCTGTAAATGCTTCACGCAACAAATGACCAAATGTATTTAGCTAAAAGCTTCTGGAAAAGAATTCTTACCTTCATTCATTAATTCGAATTAAAAATTCCCTATAAGAATTCTCTCCAAACTTATCATAAATTCCCTGAAAGAAAACTCATCGGTTCACATATAATGCAACCGCATAATCAGGAAATCTTAACCCTGAATTGGCTATTCCCAGCCTCAACATGTGTACAATAAATTTACCTACATACACATTGGCTGGCGACCCTTTTACCCAACGATAAACAGTCCAACGCAGCTGCATATAATTAGCGCAATAGGCGCTGAAACAAATTCCCTAGCATGTACCATGCACAAACAAAATAACGCTGTCCTTCAGCAGGCTTTCTGGCGATATGGCAAACAATTCAAAGCATAAACAATGCAAATATAGAATCCGTTTCTTACAACGAATTACCCCGCATATACAAATGCATGGTGGCGGCAGCATTTGGTCTTGATTTTGCATTGGTGGAGCCTCCAATTCTTCTGTGAGCTGACCATTTGGCAATTCACTGAAGTGCTCTTCCCACCGCTCTAGAATGCCTTCAGGATCGGGGATCAGATTACCCTCTTTATCCTTGCAGTAAGTGCAGCGTGGTGTATACCGCGTCATACTGCGGACTATTTGGTAGAACTTCCGCGCCTGGTGTGGACCTCGCTCTTTACTTTTATCTATTTCACAGAGAAGGTTTTTTTTCCAGGCACTTTTCTTTTGTCTGTGAAGTCTTTTTTCATATCCTCTGAGCTCTTTGTATTTCTCCCCTTCTATGAGACTGCTGCATTGCCCGGTATGCAGCATTCTTACGTTCAGTCCGTAGTTTCCACTCATCATCAAACCAGTCGCTCCGATCTCTACGACTACTGCCTAAGATGGACGACAGTATTCTCAAGTCGCGTCCATTTCTCTTCTACGCCCGACATTCTGGACCCAAGACTTACTCTCCCTCCGTCGAGCTCTTCGAGGGCGAGTCTTAGCGCATGACCAAAGGTGTTACTGGTAATCTCATTGCGTAAGGCAGCCGTGTTGATTCGAACCAGATCCGCGGATGCAATACGCCTCCGTAAGGCAATCCGCGCCCGGAAAACTGTACTAACAAGTTAGTGATCCGATCTATCAACATGTGGTCAATTTGGTTGCGAGTGGCTCCATCAGGTGATACCCAGGTGGCTTTGTGAATATCTTTACCAGGTGTACTTGCAACGACCACGTTTTTTGATGCTGCCAATTCGATGACTCGTAGTCCATTGTCATTAGTGTTCTGATGCAAACTATGGGAACCAGTGTAGTGCCTGAAAATCGGCTCCAAACCTATTTTCTCATTCAAATCACCAAGAAGGATTTCTACATCGTATCTTGGGCAGGCATTGATGGCCCGTTCGACGTTCTGGTAGTATTCTTCTTTTTCGTCGCCAGGGAACTCCTCTGCAGGTCCTTGAACGTTTATGAGACTTATGTTTTAAAACTAGTCTCGCACGCGAAGAGTGCATAGCATTTCGTTTATTGTATTAAAGCCGATGATGGCAGGCTTCAGTTTTTGGCTGACTAGAAAGCCTACCCCGAGCACATGGTGTTTTGCATGACAGCTGTAATAAATGTCATACTCGTTTCTTTGAATAACACCACTCCCCGTCCATCCTATTTCTTGTAATGCTGTTATGTCAGCCTTGTATTCGGACAGGGCATCGGCTAGCTGCTGTGTAACTCGAGTTCTGTATAGTGAGCAGACGTTCCAAGAGAAAATTCTTAAACCGTTTAGCCATTTTTTTTCCGTGGTCGTCGTCGTGTATCCGGTGCATATCCGAGGCTTGTTAAATTTGCCATAATAATTCGTTTTTACGGGCATGATTATTAGCCTTGCGCCAACTTTTCTCAGGATGTCGCTGCATGCATTGGTTCACTACTTGGCGGGTGCCAAAGTAGCTATCCGAATACGTGGAGACTGCATGTCAACTTGGATTGAACAGGGACGAGGATCATCCTGGCCTTCGCCGGGTTGAATGTAATCAGTGACTTTGCCCTGTATGTTCGCTCCCATACCCCATAGTTAGGACTTCACTCCACATGTAATTCACTGTGAGCTTTCGCTGCAAGCACGAATTCTTCGAATTTGGATTCCCACAAACATATTCATAACCGTCCCCCCATACCATTCCTGTTCATACTCCAATCCCTCGCGTTCACTTAGTAAGAGATGGGGTGTTATAAATTTTCGAACAAGCCAACTAGAGGCTGCTGTTAAGGTCACCGTTTCCAGCAAACGGGGTGGTTTTCCGACAATCATTCTTTAAAGCGTACTAAGGCACAACTTCCTTCAAAATCGTATTGGTCCAGATTAGAAGAATTCGGTCATTATGCGACTTATTGATGATAACTCTTAAAAACCGTATTGTGTATTTCTATATGATGACATAGGTTTCGAGACGCAATAAAGATAAAATAAATTAATAACTTCCCGCAAATACTTTTTCCAGCATTTAATTTACGCACTTCCTATATTGAATCTTAAGGATGCTGACTCTATCTAAAGAGAAAACCAATGACGTCGGTTTTAAGAGACCCTAATAAATATAAAATAATTTCAAAACTTCAACCGAATACTTTTTCCAGGATTACATGTAAACTCTTCCTTTACCGAATCTTAGAGATACTTACTCTATCTAGGTAAAAGAGAGTTGGTCATTCTATGCCGTTCAGAGATGAAATATGGCTTCCAAAACAGAAACCCAATTGCGTCAAGCCCAATGAGACCATTATTTAAATTGTGTAGCATTTGTGGTTAAAAGTTGGTGTCATTTCGCCACACTCTCAATTATTGATCACAGAAGAGCTGTGTGTAATGGTTGATTAGGTAAGCTAATCTACCTTATCATACATTTTGGCAATACATTATGCCAGCCATCTCCAATCCAGTATTAAAGCGGAAGAACCGTAATTGTTTCTATTCATTTCAGGCTGCCAAGTTGACCCGAATTTAATTCGCAAACACACAATCCGCCAATTAATTCACATCAGGAAAACAGTGCTTTGTGTCGTCATCTGAAGCTTGACACGTCGGTACCATTATCGGGTTCGTCATGTGAGAGAGGTCATTGTCTTCGAGGCTGGTTCAAGGCCATCTCGGTAGGATTATCGGTATAATCATATACAAATTATGTACTGGCAACAATCAAGATGTTGCTTCGTTGTGTCTAGATTACTCATTGTCCATTGTCATGTACAGGTTTTTTTGTTTTTATGGAAACTGTGGGAGTCAACTTACTGATAATTAGCTTTGTATAAAATATAGGCTACCCACAAAAAAAAAGGTAACGCATTCCTCTGGTTGCAGGATCGGCAATTCTTGCTACAGCCCGATGGCATTCATTTTTTTTTTGCCACTTCTTCTGGTGGCCCTCCTCCTAAAAATTTAATCTCATTTTGTACTGCTTAGTAATCTTATTTTGAAACTTGAATTCAGTCTTCATTCTAAATTTGATCGATGTTATTCGTACGAGGGTTGCCTCTTATGTTTCGGGATTTGGCAACCTTAGCGTTGCAATCCGGCAATTGACAGCTCTGTCGTAAAGTTGGACATTTTTGAGGTTATACGCACTCAGAACGTTTTGACATACGAGCGCTATTTGTGTTGTTTACAGTAACTTAAAAGATTCATCTCGGCCCAAAAATGGAATTAAATCGTCAACATTTTCGTGCGATTATTTTTTACAACTTTCGGCGTGGATTAACTCAGCAACAATGCATGGATGAACTTAATTCATTTTTGGCGATGAAGCTCCATCAGGGACCAGTGTTTATCGATGGTATGGTGAATTCAATCATGGTCGTAGCTCACTCCAAGATGAATTTCTTGAAGGTCGTCCAAAATCAGTTGTTGTTCCGAAAACCATTGATGCTGTGCGCGAACTAATATTGGAAGATCGTCATGTGACCTATCGTGAGATTGAGACAACCTTAGGCGTTAGTGGGACCAGCATACATTCAATATTGCATAAACATTTGACTGTCAAAAAAAAATTGTTCGCGTTGGATCCCACACAATTTGTCAATCGCCCAAAAAAAGGCTCCTGTCAATTGGTCGAAAGAAATGCTCAAAAAATACGGTCGCGGTGCTTCGAAACACGTCTATGACATCGTGACAGTTGATGAATCGTAGATTTACGCGTATGAGCCCGAAAGTAAACAGCAGTCGACTGTCTGGGTGTTTCAAGATGAGCCAAATCCAACAAAAGTTGTTCGCGCACTTCCAAGCAAATGGTCGCCTGTTTTTTCAGAAAAACTGGACATGTCGCAACCCTACCACTAGAACAACGCAGAACAGTCAATTCTGAGTGGTACACAACCATTTGTTTGCCAGTTGTCTTCCAAGAAATCAGGAAAACCAACCGCCGAAGACGGATCACTCTTCACCACGACAATGGGAGCTCTCACACATTTTGAGCACCCAAAACATCGATTTGATGGGTCATCCGCCGTATAGTCCTGACTTGGCACCGAATGACTTCTTTTTATTCCCGTACGTAAAAAAAAAACTGAGAGGTCAACGTTTTTCGACACCTGAAGAAGCGGTTGCTGCATTCAGAATGTATGTGTTGGAGATACCTCAATCAGAGTGGCAAAAGTGCTTCGACAATTGGTTCAAACGCATGCAAAAGTGTATAGATCTTCATGGGGAATATTTTAAAAAACAATAAAGTGATTTTCGATGATCAATATTTGTTTTTGTACTCTAATCCCGAAATATAAAAGGCAACCCTCGTATCCACTCTACAGTCCAAAGTTTTTTACTTTTCCAGATATGACTTTCCCCAATGTAGTTAACAAGAGCTTTGTTTGTCAGATCCCGGATCCGTATACCAATGAGAGTGATCAAAGTAGTACCATATATTTTATAAACATCATATCGGCTATGTAAAGAAAACCCACATGCCGTTCTTGAGAAACTTTTACATCCACAAAAATTAACAGTTCGGTGGATTTTATTGTCTGGAAGCGTAATTGGACCGTCTTTTTTTTTTAAACAGGAAAATGCAGTAGGGTTACCCTCAATGGATAACGGTGTAATAACTGATTTTTTCTGGCATGAATTAGGTGATTTCGTTATGGACACCGTGGGGTTTTGTGGTAATTATGTGGTCTATTGATACCGACTAGAGCACATGTTCATCAACTTTCCCAGCTCAACGGTCATTTAACGCCGGCTTGAAAATGAAGCGCCGCGGTTGGTGCTCGGACGCCACTCCTAGATTAGACAAAACAACTCACTTTCCTTTTCCCCGTTTTATTTTGCATTAATTGGTTTACAGAGTTCGAATGATATATTTTACAAAGGAGCACTCAATTTCGATTCCATTATTACAAGTAATCACTGTACTCCGATTAGCTGATTTTTAGTTTAAATAGTCAATTCAATTCAATTTTTATTTGGTAGATAATATGGTACTTTTATATTTTACAACTAGTATTTAAGAGATTTAGGATAGCAATTCCTTTACAACTATAATTTGAAATCTATATAATAACAATAGCACAATTTTAATGAATAATAAATAATAAATTAAGGGAAAACTACAATAAAAAACCCTTATTTGAATCTTAAGACTAATATTGCACGGGTTTCCGGTTATTTTATATAATAATGACCGAGACAGAGTACATATGTAGTGATTTAGGATAACGCAAGACGGGAAACGAGAACATTGTCAGAAAAAGAACAATTTACGAAGAAGTTTCGATTGATTTTGCCAATAAGGAACTCTACCGGTTTAACGTTAGCGTTTTCATGTAGTTCATGTGTCGAATAATGCCATGGCAAATTCAGCAATATTTTCAATATTTTATTTTGACACATTTGCAATTTTATTTTGTGTGTGCGAGCACAATTACACCATACAGGGGCCCCGTACAGGAGTATAGCTTGAAAAATGGTTTTAAATATTATAATTTTATTTTCGATGCTAAGCTTTGATTTTCTACACAATAATGGATACTCTTACGATTTTGTTTATTTTGTCTATTGTGGTAGTGATGTGTTTTTGAAAGATAAGTTTCTTATCTAAAATAATACCTAGATATCTACAGTCTTCGGACCAATCAATATCAACTGCACACATACTGAGTGTAGTGCCGTTTGATAGGTAGCAGTGTTTTATTACCATTTATTTAGTTTAAATCGTCGATATATTTTACACATGAGCACTGTGTGGTGTCTTCGTGGTATGGCAAGGTACCGGGTGCCACGGTGGCACAGGTTCACCACGATTGTTCAACCGATTTTCTTCTGTCCCTGACTCCACGAATTAAAACTCCGTCTTGTATATATTCGTCCTCACTTTATTTATTCCTTTTGGGGTTAAACTAAAAGTTCACATTTGTGTCGATATAATACTTTCAGGACACAAACTATACATTAAATTAAATGTTCACATTCAGTATCGACATATAATTTCAGGACCCAACTATACATTAAATTAAATGTTCACATTCAGTATTGATATATAATTTCAGGACACTATTATACGTTAAATTAAATGTTCACATTCAGTATCGATATATAATTTCAGGGCACGACTATACGTTAAATTAAATGTTCACATTCAGTATCGATATATAATTTCAGGACACAACTATACATTAAATTAAATGTTCACATTCAGTATCGATATATAATTTCAGGACACAACTATACGTTAAATTAAATGTTCACATTCAGTATCGATATATAATTTCAGGACACAACTATACGTTAAATTAAATGTTCACATTCAGTATCGATATATAATTTCAGGACACAACTATACGTTAAATTAAATGTTCACATTCAGTATCGATATATAATTTCAGGACACTATTATACGTTAAATTAAATGTTCACATTCAGTATCGATATATAATTTCAGGACACGACTATACGTTAAATTAAATGTTCACATTCAGTATCGATATATAATTTCAGGACACAACTATACATTAAATTAAATGTTCACATTCAGTATCGATATATAATTTCAGGACACAACTATACATTAAATTAAATGTTCACATTCAGTATCGATGTATAATTTCAGGACACTACTACACGTTAAATTAAATGTTCACATTCAGTATCGATATATAATTTCAGGACACAACTATACGTTAAATTAAATGTTCACATTCAGTATCGATATATAATTTCAGGACACAACTATACGTTAAATTAAATGTTCACATTCAGTATCGATATATAATTTCAGGACACAACTATACATTAAATTAAATGTTCACATTCAGTATCGATATATAATTTCAGGACACTATTATACGTTAAATTAAATGTTCACATTCAGTATCGATATATAATTTCAGGACACAACTATACGTTAAATTAAATGTTCACATTCAGTATCGATATATAATTTCAGGACACAACTATACGTTAAATTAAATGTTCACATTTAGTATCGATATATAATTTCAGGACACAACTATACATTAAATTAAATGTTCACATTCAGTATCGATATATAATTTCAGGACACGAAATTAAATTAAATGGTCATATGTAGTATCGATATATAATTTCAGGACACAACTATACATTAAATTAAATGTTCACATTCAGTATCGATATATAATTTCAGGGCACGACTATACGTTAAATTAAATGTTCACATTCAGTATCGATATATAATTTCAGGGCACGACTATACGTTAAATTAAATGTTCACATTCAGTATCGATATATAATTTCAGGACACTATTATACGTTAAATTAAATGTTCACATTCAGTATCGATATATAATTTCAGGACACAACTATACGTTAAATTAAATGTTCACATTCAGTATCGATATATAATTTCAGGACACAACTATACGTTAAATTAAATGTTCACATTTAGTATCGATATATAATTTCAGGACACAACTATACATTAAATTAAATGTTCACATTCAGTATCGATATATAATTTCAGGACACGAAATTAAATTAAATGGTCATATTTAGTATCGATATATAATTTCAGGACACAACTATACATTAAATTAAATGTTCACATTCAGTATCGATATATAATTTCAGGGCACGACTATACGTTAAATTAAATGTTCACATTCAGTATCGATATATAATTTCAGGGCACGACTATACGTTAAATTAAATGTTCACATTCAGTATCGATATATAATTTCAGGACACAACTATACATTAAATTAAATGTTCACATTCAGTATCGATATATAATTTCAGGACACAACTATACATTAAATTAAATGTTCACATTTAGTATCGATATATAATTTCAGGACACAACTATACATTAAATTAAATGTTCACATTCAGTATCGATATATAATTTCAGGGCACGACTATACGTTAAATTAAATGTTCACATTCAGTATCGATATATAATTTCAGGACACAACTATACATTAAATTAAATGTTCACATTTAGTATCGATATATAATTTCAGGACACAACTATACATTAAATTAAATGTTCACATTCTGTATCGATATATAATTTCAGGGCACGACTATACGTTAAATTAAATGTTCACATTCAGTATCGATATATAATTTCAGGACACAACTATACATTAAATTAAATGTTCACATTCAGTATCGATATATAATTTCAGGGCACGACTATACGTTAAATTAAATGTTCACATTCAGTATCGATATATAATTTCAGGGCACGACTATACGTTAAATTAAATGTTCACATTCAGTATCGATATATAATTTCAGGACACAACTATACATTAAATTAAATGTTCACATTCAGTATCGATATATAATTTCAGGACACTACTACACGTTAAATTAAATGTTCACATTCAGTATCGATATATAATTTCAGGACACAACTATACATTAAATTAAATGTTCACATTCAGTATCGATATATAATTTCAGGACACAACTATACGTTAAATTAAATGTTCACATTCAGTATCGATATATAATTTCAGGACACAACTATACGTTAAATTAAATGTTCACATTCAGTATCGATATATAATTTCAGGACACAACTATACGTTTTATTAAATGTTCATATTCAGTATCGATATATAATTTCAGGACACAACTATACGTTAAATTAAATGTTCACATTCAGTATCGATATATAATTTCAGGACACAACTATACATTAAATTAAATGTTCACATTCAGTATCGATATATAATTTCAGGACACGAAATTAAATTAAATGGTCATATTTAGTATCGATATATAATTTCAGGACACAACTATACATTAAATTAAATGTTCACATTCAGTATCGATATATAATTTCAGGGCACGACTATACGTTAAATTAAATGTTCACATTCAGTATCGATATATAATTTCAGGGCACGACTATACGTTAAATTAAATGTTCACATTCAGTATCGATATATAATTTCAGGACACTATTATACGTTAAATTAAATGTTCACATTCAGTATCGATATATAATTTCAGGACACAACTATACGTTAAATTAAATGTTCACATTCAGTATCGATATATAATTTCAGGACACAACTATACGTTAAATTAAATGTTCACATTTAGTATCGATATATAATTTCAGGACACAACTATACATTAAATTAAATGTTCACATTCAGTATCGATATATAATTTCAGGACACGAAATTAAATTAAATGGTCATATTTAGTATCGATATATAATTTCAGGACACAACTATACATTAAATTAAATGTTCACATTCAGTATCGATATATAATTTCAGGGCACGACTATACGTTAAATTAAATGTTCACATTCAGTATCGATATATAATTTCAGGGCACGACTATACGTTAAATTAAATGTTCACATTCAGTATCGATATATAATTTCAGGACACAACTATACATTAAATTAAATGTTCACATTCAGTATCGATATATAATTTCAGGACACAACTATACGTTAAATTAAATGTTCACATTCAGTATCGATATATAATTTCAGGACACAACTATACATTAAATTAAATGTTCACATTCAGTATCGATATATAATTTCAGGACACAACTATACATTAAATTAAATGTTCACATTCAGTATCGATATATAATTTCAGGGCACGACTATACGTTATATTAAATGTTCACATTCAGTATCGATATATAATTTCAGGGCACGACTATACGTTAAATTAAATGTTCACATTCAGTATCGATATATAATTTCAGGACACAACTATACATTAAATTAAATGTTCACATTCAGTATCGATATATAATTTCAGGACACAACTATACGTTAAATTAAATGTTCATATTCAGTATCGATATATAATTTCAGGACACAACTATACGTTAAATTAAATGTTCACATTCAGTATCGATATATAATTTCAGGACACAACTATACATTAAATTAAATGTTCACATTCAGTATCGATATATAATTTCAGGACACAACTATACGTTAAATTAAATGTTCACATTCAGTATCGATATATAATTTCAGGACACAACTATACGTTAAATTAAATGTTCACATTCAGTATCGATATATAATTTCAGGACACAACTATACATTAAATTAAATGTTCACATTCAGTATCGATATATAATTTCAGGACACACCTATACGTTAAATTAAATGTTCACATTCAGTATCGATATATAATTTCAGGACACAACTATACATTAAATTAAATGTTCACATTCAGTATCGATATATAATTTCAGGGCACGACTATACGTTAAATTAAATGTTCACATTCAGTATCGATATATAATTTCAGGACACAACTATACATTAAATTAAATGTTCACATTCAGTATCGATATATAATTTCAGGACACAACTATACATTAAATTAAATGTTCACATTCAGTATCGATATATAATTTCAGGACACGAAATTAAATTAAATGGTCATATTTAGTATCGATATATAATTTCAGGCCACAACTATACATTAAATTAAATGTTCACATTCAGTATCGATATATAATTTCAGGGCACGACTATACGTTAAATTAAATGTTCACATTCAGTATCGATATATAATTTCAGGGCACGACTATACATTAAATTAAATGTTCACATTCAGTATCGATATATAATTTCAGGGCACGACTATACATTAAATTAAATGTTCACATTCAGTATCGATATATAATTTCAGGACACAACTATACATTAAATTAAATGTTCACATTCAGTATCGATATATAATTTCAGGACACAACTATACGTTAAATTAAATGTTCACATTCAGTATCGATATATAATTTCAGGACACAACTATACATTAAATTAAATGTTCACATTCAGTATCGATATATAATTTCAGGACACAACTATACGTTAAATTAAATGTTCACATTCAGTATCGATATATAATTTCAGGACACAACTATCAGTTAAATGAAATGTTCACATTCAGTATCGATATATAATTTCAGGGCACGACTATACGTTAAATTAAATGTTCACATTCAGTATCGATATATAATTTCAGGACACAACTATAAGTTAAATGAAATGTTCACATTCAGTATCGATATATAATTTCAGGGCACGACTATACGTTAAATTAAATGTTCACATTCAGTATCGATATATAATTTCAGGGCACGACTATACGTTAAATTAAATGTTCACATTCAGTATCGATATATAATTTCAGGACACAACTATACATTAAATTAAATGTTCACATTCAGTATCGATATATAATTTCAGGGCACGACTATACGTTAAATTAAATGTTCACATTCAGTATCGATATATAATTTCAGGACACAACTATAAGTTAAATGAAATGTTCACATTCAGTATCGATATATAATTTCAGGGCACGACTATACGTTAAATTAAATGTTCACATTCAGTATCGATATATAATTTCAGGGCACGACTATACGTTAAATTAAATGTTCACATTCAGTATCGATATATAATTTCAGGCCACAACTATACATTAAATTAAATGTTCACATTCAGTATCGATATATAATTTCAGGGCACGACTATACGTTAAATTAAATGTTCACATTCAGTATCGATATATAATTTCAGGGCACGACTATACATTAAATTAAATGTTCACATTCAGTATCGATATATAATTTCAGGGCACGACTATACATTAAATTAAATGTTCACATTCAGTATCGACATATAATTTCAGGACCCAACTATACATTAAATTAAATGTTCACATTCAGTATTGATATATAATTTCAGGACACTATTATACGTTAAATTAAATGTTCACATTCAGTATCGATATATAATTTCAGGGCACGACTATACGTTAAATTAAATGTTCACATTCAGTATCGATATATAATTTCAGGGCACGACTATACATTAAATTAAATGTTCACATTCAGTATCGATATATAATTTCAGGACACAACTATACGTTAAATTAAATGTTCACATTCAGTATCGATATATAATTTCAGGACACAACTATAAGTTAAATGAAATGTTCACATTTAGTATCGATATATAACTTCAGGGCACGACTATACGTTAAATTAAATGTTCACATTCAGTATCGATATATAATTTCAGGACACAACTATAAGTTAAATGAAATGTTCACATTCAGTATCGATATATAATTTCAGGGCACGACTATACGTTAAATTAAATGTTCACATTCAGTATCGATATATAATTTCAGGGCACGACTATACGTTAAATTAAATGTTCACATTCAGTATCGATATATAATTTCAGGACACAACTATACATTAAATTAAATGTTCACATTCAGTATCGATATATAATTTCAGGACACAACTATACGTTAAATTAAATGTTCACATTCAGTATCGATATATAATTTCAGGACACAACTATACATTAAATTAAATGTTCACATTCAGTATCGATATATAATTTCAGGACACAACTATACATTAAATTAAATGTTCACATTCAGTATCGATATATAATTTCAGGGCACGACTATACGTTATATTAAATGTTCACATTCAGTATCGATATATAATTTCAGGGCACGACTATACGTTAAATTAAATGTTCACATTCAGTATCGATATATAATTTCAGGACACAACTATAAGTTAAATGAAATGTTCACATTCAGTATCGATATATAATTTCAGGGCACGACTATACGTTAAATTAAATGTTCACATTCAGTATCGATATATAATTTCAGGACACAACTATACGTTAAATTAAATGTTCACATTCAGTATCGATATATAATTTCAGGACACAACTATACATTCAATTAAATGTTCACATTCAGTATCGATATATAATTTCAGGACACAACTATACGTTAAATTAAATGTTCACATTCAGTATCGATATATAATTTCAGGACACAACTATACGTTAAGTTAAATGTTCACATTCAGTATCGATATATAATTTCAGGACACAACTATACATTAAATTAAATGTTCACATTCAGTATCGATATATAATTATAGGACACAACTATACGTTAAATTAAATGTTCACATTCAGTATCGATATATAATTTCAGGACACAACTATACGTTAAATTAAATGTTCACATTCAGTATCGATATATAATTTCAGAACACGACTATACATTAAATTAAATGTTCACATTCAGTATCGATATATAATTTCAGGGCACGACTATACGTTAAATTAAATGTTCACATTCAGTATCGATATATAATTTCAGGACACAACTATACATTAAATTAAATGTTCACATTCAGTATCGATATATAATTTCAGGACACAACTATACATTAAATTAAATGTTCACATTCAGTATCGATATATAATTTCAGGACACTACTACACGTTAAATTAAATGTTCACATTCAGTATCGATATATAATTTCAGGACACAACTATACATTAAATTAAATGTTCACATTCAGTATCGATATATAATTTCAGGGCACGACTATACGTTATATTAAATGTTCACATTCAGTATCGATATATAATTTCAGGGCACGACTATACGTTAAATTAAATGTTCACATTCAGTATCGATATATAATTTCAGGGCACGACTATACGTTAAATTAAATGTTCACATTCAGTATCGATATATAATTTCAGGGCACGACTATACGTTAAATTAAATGTTCACATTCAGTATCGATATATAATTTCAGGACACAACTATACATTAAATTAAATGTTCACATTCAGTATCGATATATAATTTCAGGGCACGACTATACGTTAAATTAAATGTTCACATTCAGTATCGATATATAATTTCAGGGCACGACTATACGTTAAATTAAATGTTCACATTCAGTATCGATATATAATTTCAGGACACAACTATAAGTTAAATGAAATGTTCACATTCAGTATCGATATATAATTTCAGGGCACGACTATACGTTAAATTAAATGTTCACATTCAGTATCGATATATAATTTCAGGACACAACTATACGTTAAATTAAATGTTCACATTCAGTATCGATATATAATTTCAGGACACAACTATACATTCAATTAAATGTTCACATTCAGTATCGATATATAATTTCAGGACACAACTATACGTTAAATTAAATGTTCACATTCAGTATCGATATATAATTTCAGGACACAACTATACGTTAAGTTAAATGTTCACATTCAGTATCGATATATAATTTCAGGACACAACTATACATTAAATTAAATGTTCACATTCAGTATCGATATATAATTATAGGACACAACTATACGTTAAATTAAATGTTCACATTTAGTATCGATATATAATTTCAGGACACAACTATACATTAAATTAAATGTTCACATTCAGTATCGATATATAATTTCAGGGCACGACTATACGTTAAATTAAATGTTCACATTCAGTATCGATATATAATTTCAGGGCACGACTATACGTTAAATTAAATGTTCACATTCAGTATCGATATATAATTTCAGGACACAACTATACATTAAATTAAATGTTCACATTCAGTATCGATATATAATTTCAGGACACAACTATACATTAAATTAAATGTTCACATTCAGTATCGATATATAATTTCAGGACACGAAATTAAATTAAATGGTCATATTTAGTATCGATATATAATTTCAGGCCACAACTATACATTAAATTAAATGTTCACATTCAGTATCGATATATAATTTCAGGGCACGACTATACGTTAAATTAAATGTTCACATTCAGTATCGATATATAATTTCAGGGCACGACTATACATTAAATTAAATGTTCACATTCAGTATCGATATATAATTTCAGGGCACGACTATACATTAAATTAAATGTTCACATTCAGTATCGATATATAATTTCAGGACACAACTATACATTAAATTAAATGTTCACATTCAGTATCGATATATAATTTCAGGACACAACTATACGTTAAATTAAATGTTCACATTCAGTATCGATATATAATTTCAGGACACAACTATACATTAAATTAAATGTTCACATTCAGTATCGATATATAATTTCAGGACACAACTATACGTTAAATTAAATGTTCACATTCAGTATCGATATATAATTTCAGGACACAACTATACGTTAAATTAAATGTTCACATTTAGTATCGATATATAACTTCAGGGCACGACTATACGTTAAATTAAATGTTCACATTCAGTATCGATATATAATTTCAGGACACAACTATAAGTTAAATGAAATGTTCACATTCAGTATCGATATATAATTTCAGGGCACGACTATACGTTAAATTAAATGTTCACATTCAGTATCGATATATAATTTCAGGACACAACTATACATTAAATTAAATGTTCACATTCAGTATCGATATATAATTTCAGGACACTACTATACGTTAAATTAAATGTTCACATTCAGTATCGATATATAATTTCAGGACACAACTATACATTAAATTAAATGTTCACATTCAGTATCGATATATAATTTCAGGACACAACTATACGTTAAATTAAATGTTCATATTCAGTATCGATATATAATTTCAGGACACGAAATTAAATTAAATATTCATATTTAGTATCGATATATAATTTCAGGACAGAACTATACGTTAAATTAAATGTTCACATTCAGTATCGATATATAATTTCAGGACACAACTATACGTTAAATTAAATGTTCACATTCAGTATCGATATATAATTTCAGGACACGACTATACATTAAATTAAATGTTCACATTCAGTATCGATATATAATTTCAGGACACAACTGTACGTTAAATTAAATGTTCACATTCAGTATCGATATATAATTTCAGAACACAACTATACGTTAAATTAAATGTTCACATTCAGTATCGATATATAATTTCAGGACACAACTATACGTTAAATTAAATGTTCACATTCAGTATCGATATATGATTTCAGGACACGACTATACGTTAAATTAAATGTTCAAATTCAGTATCGATATATAATTTCAGGACACAACTAAACATTAAATTAAATGTTCACATTCAGTATAGATATATAATTTCAGGACACAACTATACGTTAAATTAAATGTTCACATTCAGTATCGATATATAATTTCAGGACACAACTATACATTAAATTAAATGTTCACATTCAGTATCGATATATAATTTCAGGGCACGACTATACGTTAAATTAAATGTTCACATTCAGTATCGATATATAATTTCAGGACACTACTATACATTAAATTAAATGTTCACATTCAGTATCGATATATAATTTCAGGACACAACTATACATTAAATTAAATGTTGACATTCAGTATCGATGTATAATTTCAGGACACAACTATACATTAAATTAAATGTTCACATTCAGTATCGATATATAATTTCAGGACACAACTATACGTTAAATTAAATGTTCACATTCAGTATCGATATATAATTATAGGACACAACTATACATTAAATTAAATGTTCACATTCAGTATCGATGTATAATTTCAGGACACTACTATACATTAAATTAAATGTTCACATTCAGTATCGATATATAATTTCAGGACACTACTATACATTAAATTAAATGTTCACATTCAGTATCGATATATAATTTCAGGACACTACTATACGTTAAATTAAATGTTCACATTCAGTATCGATATATAATTTCAGGACACAACTATACATTCAATTAAGTGTTCACATTCAGTATCGATATATAATTTCAGGACACGACTATACATTAAATTAAATGTTCACATTCAGTATCGATATATAATTTCAGGACACAACTATACGTTAAATTAAATGTTCACATTCAGTATCGATATATAATTTCAGGACACAACTATACATTAAATTAAATGTTGACATTCAGTATCGATATATAATTTCAGGACACAACTATACGTTAAATTAAATGTTGACATTCAGTATCGATATATAATTTCAGGACACAACTATACATTAAATTAAATGTTCACATTCAGTATCGATATATAATTTCAGGACACGACCATACATTAAATGTTAACCATTAGGCGCACCATATCCGACTCAGCACAAGTGGTCTTTTAGCGAACTTCCTCGACCGCAATTAACGACTGACGCTAAATTCTCCAACGATCCTCAAAAGTTACCTCTTTGCTTTTTTTATCTAGGCAGTCATTGCCATTTCATCCTTTTCCTTTTTTTCTTTTTTGCCGTCGAAGCGCCAAAACCCAAAAATCCCAACCATCGCTTCGATGACCATATATGGTGCGATTCTCCCTAGCATCGGCACATAGAAGCGCGAAACATAAATAAAGTTTTCTTCTGGTGCTGATGGTGTGTGTGTATGTCCACAGTAAGCACACCGTGGATCATCGAATCCCCTAGGGCAACACCATGAGCAACGATTCGCAGCTGGCACCAGCATCCCAACGAAGGGTTGGAATGTTTACCTTACGTAAGAGGCACACACGATGAGTGTGTCGTCGCACCGATGATGGTGGCCCAACCAAATTACTCATGTGCACAATACAATGTTGCCTCCGACGTCTGGGCGAGAGATAAAGGAGCAAGCTTGCTGCTTGGTTACTTTGCTGTGTATTTGCATGCATGACACGATCCTCGCGCAGGTGCGTAGCAGTGCAAGTAAATAAGGGTAGCGCCGAATGTGTTTCCCGGATGTATGCCGCGTTTATAATTCTTTACCAGCATTTTGGTGATGCAACTTACAACCGGTGAATTACTTTTAGGGCTTGATATTTGATGCCGATGCTGTTTGTGTCGGCCAGGATTACTGGCTCTAAAATGCGATGCCAGGTACAGCGATCACCTTATTGAAATAGTGACGTGCAATGGGACTGTCACTAAACCCGCTTCTTTATGCCTTTAGCGTGCCCTCGGTGGGATTTTTACTCAGGTAAATGGAAAGGTGGATTGTGGCGTTCAAAAGAACCGCCACAACTGTATTTCAATTCAAGTGTTAAAAGTAATGGCTGTACTCCGATTAGCTTATTTCTAGTTTAAAGTAGTCTATATATTGCCACTCGACCTCGTTTTACTTGTGAACCGTACGGACGCGCTGAGGGATGAAACTCGACTGACTGTAAGGGAGCAAAATCGAATCCTCTTCCTTGATCGGCAACCAATGGAAAAAGATCTCCGACACTCATCCCAGTGATGATGTGTACGCACAACATGATGGGGTTGCTTCGCATGCTCATGCTAAGTGTTCATGAGCATGCGAACAGTGGATTATTATGATTTTCGTACTGGAAAACATTACGAAAAGGCTGGTAAACAAACTCGCATCGACCGTGGTTTGGATGTCTATTACCATCGAACGACCGGCAGACACCCTGAAAGTAAACACACAGGGGAAACCAAAAGGAGTATTACACGAAGTGGCTGCAGCAGGGTAGGCCATCATGCAAAAGGGACGTCGGTTGTTTATATCATCGGCAACTGCGTACAGCATCCAGCCGCTCGTGCGCATCGATGGCGATCTCGAAGGACCGAACCCTCGTGTGTAAGTTTACATTATTGAGAATTCGGTTTCCCCAGGCGGCCAGCCGCGAGGTATGAATTGCCTGTGGGTCGGACGATTGGTCGACATGTATGCCGATAAAAAGGCAAATATTTCCTGCACGTGTGTGACGGCATTTGTTAAGAGATTTATGCACCGAAATGGTTCGAGTTATTTTGGTTGCCGGTGGTGCGACCAAATTGCTTTTAGTGAACATGGTGCGTTTTACGTAACCATGCCCTTAGGAAAATTATTGTTTGGTGCTAAAGCTTTTGCCTTAGTGCAATTTATAGGTTTTGAAACTTAGGAGAATTTTATGTAGGCAATTGAAAAGGTAAGTAGTGGGGTTCAATGGAACTGCCACAATACCTTTTTTTATGGTTTTTGTATGTTCAAGGGGGAAGTTGGGTGTCGTACCTGGAAAGGCGAGCAGTGGCGTTAGTTGAAACAGCCACAGTTTAACAAGATGGTCAGCATGTATGTCGTGAGACAATCATTTTATTGAGAGAGAAATTCAGTGACCGTGTAATCTCCCGAAGTGCTAATGTGGATTGGATTACTTTCTCTGGGGTTATTTTAAATCATTGGTATATTGCTCCCCGTCGGGGAGCCCCTGGCGCAAGACTAATGACCTTGCCCAGACAAAATAAATCATTATGGAAAATTTAACAAGCCTCAGGACTTGCTAAATAAGGCCAAGACCGGCTCCCGGTTGTAGTGCCGATGATGATGATGATATTGCAATAATCCACAAACACGTAATGACATCAAAGTCAACTTTACTCATGTCATTGGTGAAACATGTGCAAATTTATGTGGAAACGTTATCAACTCATTCTTAAATACAAATCTCATGAACCACAATATCTGACCACTATAAAAAAAGTCACATGGATGTTTTATGCAGTTTTGTTTTTATTTGAAGTTAAATACATATAGCACTTATTTGATCACCCTATATTTATATAACTAAAGTCTTATACAACAGTACTTTTTAAAAGGAATTCACCGTAGATGTCATTATTACTATTTACCGGTGATTATTATTTATACAATATTTCATTTCAATGTACTCTCCCATAGTGTTAACTTTGCCTTCATTAATGTGCAGTACTAGTGTATGTATGAATGTCTGTTCTTCGTGAATATCTCTTCTTGAATATTCCTTGATTCATTCTATGATTTCAAAGCAACAATGATTGGCAATGCAAACAAACACTTGGTTAGTGTACCAATTATACGGAAAGATGTTAAATGGAAATGGAACTTAAATGCCAAAATATTTTTAGCCTATTTTTTTTCATTCAATAACTTCAGTCTTCGAGAATAAAAGAAATAAAAATCAAACCAAGACCAAGAATCCAAACACATCGAGTCGTCACCGTCCGTAGGAATTGTACCTTTACACAACCACATTGCATCGAAATTTGAGAAAAGCTTTGGTTTTCCACACGTGCAAAGTATTACTAACAATTAACATAGGAATTGAAGCGTACTTACCATTTTAAGTCGTCACCAATGGGCTGCACGAGCAAAGACAAATTCATCAGCATTTTTCAATAATGAAGCTCATTTTCAAAATAACGACCCTATGAACAAGCAGAATTGTCGCACTTGGGCTGATGAGAATCCAAAGCCGATTCTCGAAAAGCCTATCCATTCACAAAAGCTCACTGGTTAAGATACATTTTGTGCTGGACGAATCGAAATTTTTTCGAAAACGATGCGTGCAATTTTGTTTCGGTGAATAGTAACCGTTACCGTGTAACGTTAACCGACTTTTGTTGGCTAAATGTCTTGGATACTATCGCTATGCTAATAAGTGGTTTTAACCGAATGTTGCCACATACCACACAATGTCGCCACCATGGCTTCATTAAATGAGCAGTTTTTTCTTAAAATAGTCTATTGGCCGCCAAGATCATGACATTTGCCACCTTTGGGCATCTGTTGGGTTATCTTAAGAGTAATCTCTCAATCATTGGGTTACCTCAGAGTAATTCCTAATAACAAATCCTTATGATTTTCAGAAAATACCGAGTTTCAAACGATGTGTCAATACTTTTTTTTTTTTACATAAACGTGCGCACAAAAGAGGATTTTGGAGTACCCTTAAGTGTCAGAGCACAGTGCGAGCGAAGGAGAGGAAGTGGATAAGGAAAGGAGGTATCGATGTACATTGGTCTTAAATGCCTGGACATTACAACGACGATGAAACACATGATCAGGTAGAGTATTCCACATTCGTGTGGTTCGGCTAAAGAATGACTCTCTATGTTTGTTTGTGCGCGTGAAGTTGACTTTCAACGTGGATTGAACTTAATGACATTTAGATGATTAGTCACTGAGTTGTTACAGTTATACAACTGCTTTAGTGTCGTTACTTTTGTTATTATACAATGGAGAAATCTGAATTTCGTTTGTTGATAAACCATTGCTTCTTGATGGAATTTGTTCAAGCAAAGCAGTGTAGTAACCATCTTGCATGAACAATTGTCAATGAGCAAACTATGTTCAAAACGAGTGCCGCCTTGCCCCTTGTTTCCAAATTTTGTGTTTATATGTTACAATGGATGAGACACAGACCCACCACCTCGCTCCGGAGTCAAAGCGGCAATGAACTGAGTGGACAAAGGCAGGTGAAAGCCATCCAGAGTGACCAAAAACGGAAACATCAACCAGCAAGATTTAGGGTAACGGAAGGTATGTTGTTGATTAATTAAATTGGGAAAGAAAGAACTATCAATAGCGAATGTTATTGGTGCGTTTGAAGGAAGAAATTGCGAAAAAAATTGCCAAAACTGAACAAGAAAAAAATGCTCTTTCACCAAGTAATGCACCGTGTCGCAAGTCGCTCCCAACGATGGCAAAACTACATGAACGGCACTTCGAATTTTCTCTGCATCCACCGTATTCTCCAAACCTAGCCACCAGCAACTTCTGGTTGATTGCAGACCTCGAAAGAATAATTCAGGAAAAAGGGTTTGGATCCAATGAAGAAGTGAAATCGGAAACTGAGGAGCATCTTGACCCCAAAGACAAGTCGTTCTACACTAGAAGCTTTGACTTGTTAGAGAAACATTGGAGTCAGTGTATCAGCCTAGAATAAGTCTATCAACACAGTCGAATTTTATCAAAAAGTTGTTATATTATTAGTCAGGACCGGGACTTATTGAGTACGTCTAATGAGTAATGAAAAAAATTTGGTCCATCGTTTGGACTTGCTGTAACGAACATTTGGCCGATATTATTTTACACACATAATTGTCAAATCAAATGATTTAATAAGGAACATAAGAGCCACCAATTTATCACATGAACTTTGCTTTATTCTCTTTTACATCTTTCCTTCTTACTGAAATACTCTGTACAAGGTTGTGCTTCTCTTTTTCACGCCTAAATCACAAATCACTTCCTTCAACGCCAAGTTACCGTCTTTAGGATATTTAAATATATATGTTCACTTGGCTTGATATAGCGATCACGGCCAGTTTATAAGAAACCTAGATTTTTTTTTTGACTACGTTATTATAAGCAGCTTTAAAGTTTATAAAAGGTGAGGTACTGAATTTTGAAACTTTAAATGTTGTCTCGTCGCCTTGCTAAAGATAATGTTTCTACCTGAGATGAAGCCGCTTTAATATTTCCCTATTACATTTTTAGTACATGGAATTACTCAATATTTCCTACGCAGTGACAAATGTTCATCATCATCATCGTCACTACAACCGGGATCCGGTCTTGGCCTTATTTAGCAAGTCTCTCCACCGGTATCCGGTCAATATCCGAGACTTGTTGAATTGTTCATCATAATTTGTTTTTCCGGTCAAGGTTATTAGCCTTGCGCCAACCTTTCTCAGGATTTCGCTGCATGCATTGGTTCACTACTTGGCGGGTGCCAAAGTAGCTATCCAGGGGTGTCACGTGGTCAACTTGGATTGAACATGGACAAGGATCGTTCTGGCCTTCGCCGGGTTGAAAGCGGAGATTTTGCCCTGTATGTTCGCTCCCACTCCCCCCAGTGACAAATGTTACACCGCCATAATTACTATGACAGTTTCACATAGAGCTACCAATATTCTCCCACATTTTATTTAATCTTTGATTTCGAAAAACTTTGAATTGAATTAAATGGAAAAAAGACCAACGTTTCAGAGAACTGAATTTTTAATAAGATGCTTTTATATTCGTTTAATAAGACTTATAAGGTCCGCACAGAATACAATCTAATTAAGTATTATTATGATTACGTTTTTTTTTTTCTGAAACTGATTTAACTTTCACACGAAGCCGCTGTTTACAATACATGTTTACATCGCGCCAATTGTTCCACGCCACGCCCATGCACTTGTTGAAATCGACAACATCTACCCATTGCTTTTTATTCAAACAGTACGAATGAGAAAAAATAAAAATAACCATAGTTTTTCTTCTTTCGAGTTTTGGCTAAGTCGAACAGTACCTACCTCCCAAAAGGTAGAAGCGAAACACGAAGTTGTTGTCCCACAATAAAGTTTACATCACCTATAAAAGTCGATTATAAATTTGTGCAGTTATTCATTACCGTTCGTTTTCTGTGATGGGAAAGATGAACAAATTTAATTACACACTTTACACAATTCGAACAATTACCTTTACACAGTGGGTTGCTATGCAATACTCCGTGGTAAATCGCAAAGGCACAATTTCCATTATTTAACTGCATCGTTGTTCCATAGCAAAGTAGGGAAAATCATTTAATCCCAAGGCCATGCACGAAGTAGTCCACTTTTCGGTAAAACTTGTTTAATATATGTCCCCAATGCTATTTGTAGCGAGAAGTTGTCATGCCCGATCGTAAATCTAAGTGACCCTTAAGCGAAAGATTGTAGATAGAATTTCGTCACGCTTGTCATACAAATTAAAGACTCTACTTGTGATGACATGCGTTGTACAAATTTGTTTTCTCATTCATCTGTGCCGTTGTATTGGGTGTACAAATAATGTTCAGCCGCTTACTATAAAAAATTAGGAATTTATTGTGAAAGAACGGTACGTTACGTTTTATTCAAGGTATTGTCCATTATTAGACACTGCTTTTTCCCATCTTTCTGGCAGCATCCGGACACCACGTCGAAAGTACTCTTCATCTTTTGAGGACATCCATGTGTAGGGTTATATTTTGTAGAGATTTGTTTTTCTTACCTCAGAGCCAAAGCCTGCCAAATTAAAAGGCCATTTTAATTATTTTATTTTATTATTTTATTTGTTGTGGCCGTTCTGGCCTCCGGATCCAAACTGACCTTGAATCCAAAATGCACTCCCCTTTTATATTCTGTGGCAACAGAGATTTGTTAAAAATATTATTTAAAAATTCCAAGAAGCCCAAACAACATTTTGTGTGCTTCAATTGGAATAGGATTCCCGGAACTGTATACGAATTTTACTTGAACAAATTCCCGGAAGGAGAAATCATGAAATGTATTTAGTATTACGCATTTCATAATTTCAAATTAAAGGGAATTGAATCAATGCACGACAAATGGACTTTCGTTTAATTTTGTCGTGCATATGATTCAATTGGATTGGGATGTAAGGTCCTTGGAAATTGAATCAATGCGCAACAAATTAACTTGTGGTTTAAATCTATCGTGCATATGATTCAATTGGATTGGAATTATAGGTAAGGGGGTGAGAGTAGTGATTTAGGATCACTACACATGAATCGACCCATTTTTTGGTATCTTCATATGTTGTAAAGTGCTGCTCGGACAGACCATGTGCCATGGATCGAAATAAGTGATAATCAGAAGGGGCAAGGTCTGGTGAATACGGCGGGTGGGGTAGGACTTCCCAATGAAGTGTTTCCAAATAGTTTTTTGCCGGCACCGCAACATGTGGACGAGCATTATCATGGAGAAAAATAATTTGGTCATGTCTGGAGTAGTAATGGGCACGTTTTTCCTTGAGTGCTCGGCTCAATCTCATTGATTATGCTCGGTAGAGAACTCCAGTAATGATTGCACTCGGTTTAAGCTATTTATAATACACGACACCAATCTGATCCCATCAAATACACAGCATGAGTTTTTTCCCATGAATATTCGGTTTTGCTGTCGATGTTGAAACATGGCCAGGTGGTCCCCATGTTTTCTCTTCTTTTGATTATCGTAGTGGATCTATTTTTTATCCCCAGTGAATATGCGATGCAAAAGACTCTTTTTTTTGCCTGGCAAGCAGAATTTCACTTATACAAAGTCAGCGTTCAACATCGCTCGGCTTCAGTTGGTATGGTATGATTTCCTTGTTTTTAAATCATCCCTAACGATTTTAAACGATGTGAAATTGCTTGTTGAGTTACATCTAATGTACGTGCAAGTACTTTTTGCGTTTGGGGTGGATCTCCCTCAAATATTACTTCCAATTCCTTGTCTTCGTACACTTTCGGAGTGGGAGCTTCGTTCTTTGACGTCCACGTCAAACTCACCGTTTTTAAACTTTTGAAACCACTCACGACAACTTCTCTCACTCAAGGCAGATTTCTTCAAATTAAAATAGTAAATCAAAAGTTCCCGCAAATTTTTGCACGAAAAAAATTATGTAAAGCTGATACAAAGTCACTAATATTTTGAGGTTTGACATCTGACAATTTCTACATCATTTTCTGGTGAGCCCATCTTTTGCCAAGCGGCGTATTTGTATACCTAATAATTTTTGTTCTTCCTAATTCATTAATTGAAGAGACAAACACATATACTAGGAAGCACTGACTTTCTCCTATAAAATAAAATGAAATGACCAGCTAAAGTCGCAAATTTATAGTCCCTTGCAATTTCGAATTTTTTTAAAAATGTAATGAAAACTGTGTAAAACATTGAGAGAAATTTAAGGTAAAAAAGATATGAAATCTGTTGTATAGGCTCAATTTAAAATGACAGTAAGCGACCTGAACAGTATAGCAACGCTTTGCCAACAATTGGAGTCAACCTACAACCTTAAGGTTTAGATCTACCCACTAAAAAACCTTGTCTGTGAAATAGAGAAAAGTAGAGAGCGAGGTCCACACCAGGCGCGGAAGTTCTACCAAATAATTCGCAGTATGACGCGGTACACACCACGCTGCACTTATTGCAAGGATAAAGTGAGTAATCTGATCACCGATCCTGAAGGCATTCAGCGATGGGAAGTGTACTTCAATGAATTGCCAAATGGTCAGCTCACAGAAGAATTGGAGGCTCCACCAATGCAAGATTAAGACCAAATGCTGCCGCCAGCAAGCGTTGAGGAAACATTGGAGCTGATGGCATACCAGCTGAGCTGATCAAATAAGGAGGGACAGCGTTACATCACGCAATTCATGAAATCTTGGTGCCCGCATGGGAGCCAGAGGAGATGCCGGGAGATTGGCGTCGTGGAATAATTTGCCCCATACATAAGAAAGGAGATATCATACTGTGCAGCAACTATAGGGGTATAACATTGCTGAGTACCCCCTATAAGATACTCTCCACTATCCTACAAGATCGGATAGCCTCATACGCTAAAGCCATCATTAGTCAATATCAGTGTGGCTTCATCCCGGGCAAATCAGATATTCACCCTTAGGCAGGCGATGGCAAAATGTCAAGAATTTGAGATACCATTATATCATCTATTTATAGACTTTAAGGCCGCCTACGGCAGCTTAGCCAGGGTAGAACTATATAATGCCATGAGAGAATTTGGCATTCCAAACAAATTGATACGACTTTGTAGGTTGACCGTGACCAACGTAACTAGTCAAGTAAAAATAGCGGGATTGCTGTCGAAACCAATAAATATCTTTAATGAATTCCGACAAGGGGACGGTCTGGCCTGCCTCCTCTTCAACCTGGCGTTGGAGAAAGCAATCCGTGACTCTGGCGTTACAACAACAGGGACTATTGTCACCAAGTCCAGCCAGATACTTCCCTACGCAGATGACATCGATATCATCGGTAGAACCGAATCGGCTGTACAGGATTCCTTCACCCAGATCGAACAGGCGGCTCAAAAACTGGGACTGCACATTAATGAGGGGAAAACTAAGTATATGGTGGCAACTTCTGCGAAGAGAATACCTTACGTTGGTCAAACTATCAGGGTAGCGGAACACGAATTTGAAGTAGTGCAATCCTTTAACTACCTTGGGTCAATAGTATCAGCCGATAACAATATGGATGAAGAAATACGCGAACGGTTTATCAAATCCAACAAAGCCTATCAAGGCTCTTTAAATCCCGAAATTTATCCAGAACATCCAAGCTACTACTGTACAAGACCATGGTCTTAGCAGTACTCATGTATGGATCCGAGACCTGGGTGCCTAATAAAAGGCACTCTGAACTCTTAGCCGCGATCGAGAGGAATGTCTTATGGAGAATTGTTGGCCCCGTATGTGAGGGAGGATGATTCCGGAGACGCTACAACCATGAGTTGTACGCAATCTACCTTGAAGCTAAAGTTGTAAGAAAAATCGGTAGACTCCGGTGGGCGGGACACCTAGCTCGAATGAGCGAAGAGGAGCCTGCCCGGAAAGTTCTTTGTGGCAGGATGTATGAAAGGAGACAGCGCGGCAGACTTTGTCTGCGATGGAGGGATGGCGTAGACCAACACGCCCAGAGCCTGGGAGTGCCAAACTGGATGACATCGGGTCGAAATCGGGACCGGTGGAAAGATTTGTTAAATAAGGCCAAGACCGGATCCCGGTATAGTGCCGATGATGATGATGATGATGATATGTAATTTTAAATTACTTTTTAATCATAAATAAAAAAAATAATATTATTATAATCGTCTAGACAATTTTACAAATCACAAACTCAGTAACTGAACATTTTTACATTCAATAAACGTCTCGACAATAACTACTTCATGTCTAAAATCTAAAAGCAAAACAACTATCCCCCTTCCAACAAGAAGAGAAAATTATAAATTACCGATTTCCTGCATATTTCACGCATCGTTGATATTGGAATAATACTGAAGAAGAAAAACATATCTCCTTCACTTCCTGAACGTCATAGAGTACATGGCCGACAAAAAATTAATTTTTTTTAAAACTTAAAACAAAACAAAATAGTCCATTAGATGTGCTTTAAGAAAACGTTTCACGACATATAGATCATTGGCTACGACTAATGTGGTATATGTTGAATGTAGTATTCAACAAATTCGCACAACTGCAGAACTAATCAGGACGTGCCTCAGGAGTCATTTCTTACCCCAAAGCTATTTAAAATTTGCACCTACGAATTCTCCCGAGAGATATTCCATTGAAGCACATTGGTCGAATCAATCATGGTCTCCTAATCGTTTCCGAGCCTTGGGAAGAAATATTAATCTTCTTCATACGATGGGGTGTAAGCATCAGCATGCCCAAATCAAAAGGCATTTGATTCAAATATCTTTGCGTTCGATGCCTTCGTAAAGGAAGGAGCGAATATCTGAAAGTAGCGTCCTGCAAATATTCAGGCCTATTCAAATTGATCCAACACGTCCACACGGTTATAAAGAGTCTAAACAATTCTGCACAAGATCCGGTTCTGCTACTATGCAATAAAAGTACATTCTGCCAATATACGGACTGAGTCAATAAATACAACACCAATCAAATAATCACCTCTCTATTTGAAAAGGTATATTTTTCCAACGAACAATCCAGTGATCCATACATTTTATAGGCATATTCCGAGATCGTTTTCAGTTCATTCATCGGATTTTCTTTTGTGCCGTCAATCGAGCCGAAATGCATCTCACGAAGTGATAATTTGAGTTGCGAAAACAGGTCACATGGTGCCATGTTTGGAGGATACGGCATTTGCTCAGTCTTAATGGTATCGTTTTTTGTCAAGTCGCTCTTTCGAGGCCCTCCATTTGAAAACTCAACATCAAAATATATGACGATCTTTCCAACGTAGAAAAAAAAACATTTTCTAAAGAAACCATTAACACGAATTATTTAAATGACTCTGTCTGGGTTACAATTTGATACAATAACCACTGTCCTGCCATATCAATTTATCACTACACCTATCCTGCAACACTCATTCCAATCTGGTTTACACATTCGGCCAGAGTTGCAAAGAAAATGGGGCTATATAATGATACAATTAAAAGGTAATAAAAGGTAGATATAAAGCCAGCCCAAAGTAATTAACATTCGGAATTTCGTTGAGGTCTAATTTAATTCATTTCCTTCATTTACGCTATTATATTTTACATGGTTGGTCTAGTTTCTTTTTCATTGCATAAAAGTTTATAAGCCATTTTTATAATATTACTGAATATCAGGGACTTCCACGTAACATATTAAAAAAAGAATAAAATTTAGTAAATCATAGCAAATGAATTCTTCCTCGCTTCAGTCTAAATATTAACAATAAATTAAAGCTCTCCATTTGATAAAACACTGGCACCACATTTCCGGCTGACCCAGAAAACAATGACCAATAGTAGGAAGCTGATCTAAGACAACAGTTCCGCGTTGGTTTTAGTTATTTGTTTGATATTTTGTATCAAATTCATAACGCTGACTCGTGGGAATCCAACACCGGCCACATTGTTCTCACAACACAGCCAAAAGTTCATTAGCCAGCATCACAATTCAACATAAAGTTTTCACTTTCTCTGGAACTCTTAAACTCGTAATCAGTAAGTACTGCTTGCCTTAAGCTTATGTTATAGTTTTCGCAACTTGGTATCACGGTAGGATGACCAAGATGTTCACCTGTCATGGTTGATGAAATTAGGTTTTATTCACATCAACCTACAAAACCATAAATAAAGTTGTCTCCCTACGAGTAACAAAATTGTATGTTGTGTTAAAGGAGATCACATACAGATCTGCCTCAGGCTATATTTTATTGTACAATACGTCGGCATAAATGAAAATGAAAATAAAGGTCGCCTTCTAATTGTAGATTCAAACTTACAACGAACTGTTGCGTTTGGTTATTTCAATTTTGTTAAATGTCACTTCATCAAGTGATTCTCGATGTAAGCGATATTTTTCTCTTTCTTTATAGTTCGGATTTTGTGGTACTATCATAAGAAACGTCGAACAGGGTTCGAATGATGCCAGTAAGTACAGAAACACATTTGTTAGTTGTATCTCACTCATTGTTTCATCTCTCATCGTTTGATATTACCAAGTTTTAAATTAAGACTTGGACAATGCCAAATATGGCACGAGGGCCGTCCCAGAATTAATCCGCCTCACACACAGATGGCCGTAGCTATTAAAATAGGTATAATTACTGTGGTAGATAGAACCAACGTTAGAAATACTAATTTGGAATTCGAAGACGCTACGTTGTTTATTACTTGTTTGACAGCCATCAATAGTGAACTCTCTCAGTGAATTTGTAAACATGGAAAAAATTCAAACCTCCATTATTTCGGTTTACCACGGAGCGATTTCTACAAGTTTGGAAAGAGAAAATAATGCGAGGGTGTTAAGCAAGCAATTCATATTTCAAATCATTGAATTTGGACACTGCAATAACGGATGTGTGAATGTTTACCATGTTTACAAGTTCACTGAGGCCGTTTTTGGCGGATTTTGAAGAGTCGAACGTCACTGTGTTCCGCCGAACACTGCCCATGAACAAGAAAGAAACATGTGGCGGTTCCCTTGAACGCCACTACTCATCTTCCCATTAACCATGTAAAAACTTCCACCTAGAGCGGACGAAAACCGATAAAACAAGTACTGATTGCTTGCCTAGCAATTAAGCATGTACTTACCTTTTTGTCACCCACCTAAAGCGTCTCCTAAACCATATTTTCGGTAATTCAATAGCACGAATATTCCATCAGCAATTGTAGGTATCTTCCAAAAGTAAGAGCAATTTGGTTGCACCATCAAGCAACCAACATTGCCAGAACCAAATCAATGAAATATTCCCTTACGAGTCAGCCGCACACGTGCAGGAGATTTTTCATCTTTTCCTTTTCATACATGCCCACATCGATCGGTCATCCGACCGACAAATACATCAAGGCATACGGCTGACCGCCCAAGGAAGTCGAGTCAATTACCATCGAGAATTCGACTACGTGGAGATGCCGCCAAGATGTGCACGATCAGCATAAATGCTCTACGCAGTTGCTGATCGTGTAAACACCTTAATCTCTATGTCGAGATATTGGCACCAGCTGCAACCATGCCAGCTAATGTTTCCCTTATGGAATTATTATATCCACGGTCCGCTTGCTAATGCATAGCATGAGAGTGCGAGGTAACCGCATCTGTGTGTGTGCACATCCTTTCGGTGATCATCTTCTAAGATCATCCCTTATATGGTCATCGGGGCGATGGATGAAAATGTTGGTGTCCTGCCGCTTCGGTTGATATAATTAATCGCGATACGGATTCCGTGGAAGCAAGTCGTGCTTCCACGTTAAACAAATTATATAGCAGTCGAGTCGAGTCAAGTATCAGCCAGTGGACGGTGAATAAAAGGATCCTCCTTCCTATTATATTAACCATGTTAAAGCCGCAACGGATCGTTCTTGAGTTCTCCAATGTTTTTAATTCAAACAGTTGTGTATAGTATTCGTATTGAATTAAATAATTTGAACAGTTGTGTTTTAGTTTCTGTTGTGTATAAAATCCGTATACCATAAACATACCAAGTTCTTGAGTTCTCCAATGTCTTTAATTCAAACATTGTGTATAGTATTCGTTTTGAATTAAATAATTTGAACAATTGTGTTTTAAATTCTGTTGTGTATAATATCCGTATACCATAAACAAACTAAGTTCTTGAGTTATCCAATGTCTTTAATTCAAACAGTATCCGTATTAAAATTAAATAATCTAAACAGTGTGTCCATCAGCTTTAAAGATTGTAATTCATCATAGTGCTAAGAGATTTTGTTATTTTAATTATAAGTTTTGTCAACCGACATCGGATCTACGTTATGTAAGCTTTAGTTTGTTTTCTTATCGAATAATAAATAAATAAAAAAAAGATCAACACGGAGTTTTACTTATGTGAACTGAAAGCAGTGACAGGGTATAAAGGTGAACCTGTTCCCCTGAAGCACCTTACCACTAAAAACAATATAACGAAAATACCCACAAACACCCTGGAACAGGAGCGAATGTCATCACAAATGAAACACAGAGGTTTATTTTTAATTTTAATTTGTTGAAGTTTGTTTCTATTAACACACGTCTTATTATTTCCTTTTATTTGTTTTAAAAGAACACATTCCTGCACACGACTTTATGTTTTTACTTTTGCACACGTCCTTTTTTATTTTCATTTCTATTGTTTCTATTTGTTTTATAATTTGGTTAGTTTACAATTGATTCTCCTCGTTTCGTATACTACACTTTATGTTAACACTTGGACGCACGGTAATCTTTTATTAAAATTAGAATGCTCGGATGAATAAACTAATAAAACTATTTTTGAAAACAGAAATCGCGCCCCCGCTTTACGTCGTTTGTTGCAACCTTGCCGGCGGGTATTTATTTCATTGACCCGTTACTTTGACACACGCAACGTACTGTCGTTTCTTTTTTTCGATTTACTGTGCCGCGCGGACTAACCTCTTCATCGGAGTTCTCTGTGACGACCGTGGTTACTTTCTCTCGGGGATGATTCTATTCACCTCCATCGTTTTCTTTTTCCTCCTTTCACTTTCCTTGTGTGGTGACTTTCTCTCAATCGAGAATCTTTTCACCAGAGAGAATCGCGCTCACACATATAGACACGGAGGTTATTGCCTGCATGCTGTAGATCACACACACACTGGGGTAGTTTTATTGTTAAAGTTGTTTTATTTTTTTTTTTTATTGTTAATGTTAATAGCGCACTTCAATATTAAGTTCTTCTTATTTAACAATCCTTTAGTATTTAATGTAATTTATAAATGAGTTCCTTTGTATAACGAAAACACTTTGCTTGGACTGAATGTCTTTCCAAATTTTTATTGTGGTTACTTATTAAAAGCGCACTTCCGATATGAAGCTGTTCTTATATAACAATACTTCCGTGTTGAATGAAATTTATTAATGAGTTCCTTTGTATAACGAAACCACTTTATTTGGACTGAGTGTCTTTACAAATATTTATACCTTTTTTTACTTATTAAAAACGCACTTCCGCGGAGAATGAAATTCGACTTCTTTAAAAGATAAGTATAGAACTCACGCTCGACCTTGCGTGTGTACTCGCACCACGGTGGTTAAAATTTCGAATAGTGCGGCAGCGTGACTGCGCGCGATGGTGATTGAAATGTGGCTCATGAATCAGGGGTGAAATTCGTATTTCATCCCACACACAGGACAACCAAAAGAGACCACGCCCGTCGAAGTGTGGGTAACTTTTGTTAATAGGGAAAATGACGGACATGGAGAATGAGAGAACAGAAAACATGATATGCTGTGATCACGGGGTAGCTTTGGTTGTGTGTGTTGGTATCAGGTGCAGCTACTGACATGACCTGGTGACCCAGTGGTACGGCTATGGTGTAGTCAGAGCGCATTGAACCCTGGAAAGACAGAAATACGAAGGAGAGGAAAACCTAGCTGATGTCACTTCCCTGCAAAAAGAGATCATTGATCGCAAGCGTATGGATGATCTGAGGGAAAGTCAATAGGACGCCGCTGATGCTTGGGAAATAATCAGCGTGAGAACCAGACTCTAAGGCGCTGAAATAACCCCAGCGATTTTGCTATGATGCAACAGCGTCGTTCATTTAGACTTGCTGTTGCTAACCGACATTATGAGATTCCCGATGGGAAACTCATGGTTAGCAAGAATGGAGTTACCGTGGTAGCAAGAATGTAGCTAAACTCAATTATGCATTATTTGCATGGGATAATGAGGTTAGCTATGCGTACGTTTGACATGTTTTACAGGGGAATAACATATAAAGGAAATGGGTAGGTATGACGTGCTGAAAGCGGTCGAAATTAGGTAAGAATTGTTGTTGGAATTGTGGGTTGGTTCTCAAGTAGAATAGAGAAACCCCCACAAATGCATTCAAAATTCGTGTAATTGAACTAAAGATCGATTGTGTTCTTCGTGCGTTTCAATTTTGATCGTGAAATGTTGTAAAATCTCTGAGTAATTTCTATGACGGGAAAATGCTTGGAGAGGCGGAATGTACTTATCAATTTCAATTGAACAGCGACATGGAAATACTATTGAAAAGGAAATAGACAGACCACGTTACCCCAATATTCTGATGATAAAGAGGCTTGTACCTAGGACCCATTGAGTTTTATTGTTCGTTAGTAGTAGGGTTATGTACGTTCTGGGACAATTTTCTGGCTCAAAAGCTCTTTTCTGGCTCAAAGCTCTATGTGAAGGTGGAGATGTGTGTGTAGTGTGGTGAGTGTTGATAGTGGTATGTGATTCATGGGTGGTGGGTTCTTATTGAGGTGTAAATAGTAGTATTTAGTGTATTTCTTATGAGTATTGGTATTAATTGTGATATTTTGTGGTTGCGATTAATGGTTGTGGGTTCTTATGTGGGGTGGAAATAGTAGTATTGGTATTAATTGGGTATAGTTTGTAGTGTTCTTATCGCTGTAGTTGTTGGATTTTGTGCTTTTGATGCTATTGGGTTTTTGCAGGTGGTGGTGATGAATGCTTTTTGTTGACTATTGAGCTTTTTTGTAGGTGGTGGTGAGTATTGGGGCTTGTGGTGATATCGGTGCTTTTTGTTATGGGTTTATGTTTTTGCTAATGGATTTATGCTTAGATGGTGATATCGGTGCTTTTTGTGATTCATGGGTGGTGTGTCTTAACTGAGGTGGAAATAGTAGTATTTAGTATATTTCTTATGAGTATTAGTATTAATTGGGTATAGTTTGTAGTGTTCTTATCGCTGTAGTTGTTTGTTTGGGCTAGTGATTAATCGTTATCAGCGTGGTTGTTGGTTGATGTCGTAATCGAATGGGGATGTAGTTGTTGGATTTTATGCTTTTGATGCTATTGGGGCTTTTTTTTGTAGGTGGTGGTGAGTATTGGGGCTTTTTGATAATGGATTTGTGGTTAGGTGGTGATATCGGTGCTTTTTGTTATGGGTTTATGTTTTTGCTAATGGATTTGTGTTTAGGTGGTGATATCGGGGCTGAATGGGTAGTGCTTTAGGCTTTTGTCTCGGTTGTAAGCTGTTAATTGTGGTAGAAATAAAAAAACGTTGTCTTTGGTGTGCTTTTTAATCTTATTGTCATTAAGCTGAGTAATATAAACGGGAATTTTGTTGTTTGTGGATTTGTATGGGAAATGGGGTGTTTTTGCTGGAACTTAAACTGACTTCCCCTAAGACGCAGAGCTAAGCTAGTTGACTTCACCTAAGACGCAGACCTAAGCCAGTATTCAAACGAACAATAACAAGGAGGAGGCGGGGGCCGGGGGCTTTTTGCTCTATACTGAAATGGTACCACTTGATAGTAAATCTATGTTGAAATGGACTTTTTTGCTATATTGAATATGTGCTTTTTTTGGGGATTGTCTGGGGTGCTAAAGGCTTTTTTATGAATATATTCACTTGGCAGTAAATCTATGCTGAAATATATATAGAAATACGGGCTTTAAATTTGAAAAAAAGAAGAAAAAAATCATCATTAAATCCAATATTCGACGTGGGATTAGCTAGAAAATAAAAAAATCAACATCATCAACTGGTGAGTTACCTTATTTATATATTAATTGTTATTCCTTTTTTGACGCGGTGCTAGTATTTATTTTTTGTGTATTGTATCGTGAGTCTAGCAATAATAATAATAATAATCCCGATGTTTTTGCTATTGCTGCATAATGTATGGAAATGGTTCATCATCATCGTCGTCGTTATCAGTTGTGTGTATGTGAATAGGTGACAGGTGATTCATGGTCGTTTGACTTGTTGTGCTGTTATCATTTGTAGTAAAATAGAGGCGTGTTATCAGTAGTTGTTCGTGGATTTTGTATGGAAGTCATTCATAGTCGTTTGACGTCGTGGTTTTGAGATTCTTTCTTATCTCAGTATGTTATTTCTAAGGTGTAATTATTAGTATATTGCTCGAATGTTTTTTTTATTTTCTAATGTGATTATATTAGATTATTGTTTTATTGGCCAAAGTTTTTTTGAGATCTTTTGAAAGTTCATTGTTTGCTTATAAGGTTTGATTGACCAGCGTTCAAGGTTCAGCAATTGCTGTGAACATTTACTTATCAGTATACAAGGCGTTAATGTTTTTTTTTTTTAGAGAGTCTATCAATAATAATAATATTGAGTTTAAATAATCCCTCTGTTTTTGCGATTGCTGCATAATGTATGGAAATGATTCATCATCGTAATCGTTTTGGGTTGTTGTTGTTGTTCTGTTACTAGTTGCGACCATCTTCAGTGGGTTGGGGATTTGTACTTATTATCAGTATTTTTTTCAATTTGAGGTGTGTGATGCATAGTTGTTTTGGCTTGTTGTACTGTTATCATTTGTAGTAAAATAGAGGCGTGTTATCAGTAGTTGTTCGTGGATTTATATGGAAGTGATTCATTGTCGGTTGGGATTCTTTCTTATCTCAGTATGTGAATTAAGTCTTAGGTTTGGATGATCAGCGTACAGGGTTAAAGTTTGGAGTAGGTTAATTGTATGACATGGTTGGTCGTCGATTTGTCTGGAAGTTGAGGGTTTTTTATATATTATTATTAGTCATTGAGCTGAGTAATATATAGGAATTTTTGTTGTTCGAGGGATATGGTATGGAAGTGATGATATAAGACTTAGATTTGGATGATCACAGCGTTCAAGGTTAAAGTTTGGGGATAGGTTAATGGTATGGAAGTGATTCATTGTCGGTTGGGATTCTTTCTTATCTCAGTATGTGAATTAAGTCTTAGGTTTGGATGATCAGCGTACAGGGTTAAAGTTTGGAGTAGGTTAATTGTATGACATGGTTGGTCGTCGATTTGTCTGGAAGTTGAGGGTTTTTTATATATTATTATTAGTCATTGAGCTGAGTAATATATAGGAATTTTTGTTGTTCGAGGGATATGGTATGGAAGTGATGATATAAGACTTAGATTTGGATGATCACAGCGTTCAAGGTTAAAGTTTGGGGATAGGTTAATGGTATGGAAGTCATTCGTAGTCGTTTGACGTCGTGGTTTTTGGGATTCTTTCTTATCTCAGCATGTGAATTAAGTCTTAGGTTTGGATGATCAGCGTTATTTTCTAATCTGTATTTATTGGTATATTGTTCGAATGTTTTTATTATTATCTAGTGTGGTTATATTAGGCTGTTGTTGTTGCTGTATTTAGTTTATTGTTATAATGATGTTATGTTTTATTGTTCAAAGTTTTGAGATCTTTTGAAAGTTCTTTGTTTGCTTATAATCATATGAGGATATTTTTGAAAAGCACAGGCAGGTTTTATATGGATATATTAGTATATGTAGACTTTTTTAGCGCTACAATGTTGTTAATAGCGAATATATTATTATTAGTCATTGAGCTGAGTATTATAAGGGAATTTTTTTTGTAGCTTGTTGTTATATTAATTATGTGTAAGTATGTGTGTGTATTGATGGGCAAATATCTGAATTTCACCTGTTGAGCTGTTGTCAGTTGTACACATCTTCGGTTGTAGTGGCGGTGTTGTTATCAGTAGTTGTTCTCGGATTTGTATGGAAGTGATGAATTAAGTCTTAGGTTTGGGTGATCAGCGTTCAAGTTAAAGTTTGGGGTAGGTTAATTGTGTGGCATAGATGTTCGTGGATTTGTATGGAAGTGATTCATTATCGTTGGGCGTAGTGGTTTGGAATTCTTTCTTATCTCAGTATGTGAATTAAGTCTTAGGTTTCAATGATCAACGTTCAAGGTTATAGTTTATAATTATGTGTATGTATCGGTGTCAAGAGAGAAAGAGAGAAAGAGAGAAAGAGAGAAAGAGAGAGCAAGAGAGAGAAAGAGAGTCTATTTGCGGACGAATGAGATGTGTGTATGCGTAATAATGAATGAATTTCGGTATAGATAAGACCATCTTGACTAGTTAGAAATCATTGTGTCACTAAACCATTAAAGAAAAACACAAAAAGGTTCCATTGTGGTATATATTTGGCTGAGCAGGAAAATTGTTGCCATAGGATTAAAACAAAAAAAAAAAATCAACAACAAAAACGGTAAGTTAACACCTATCATGAACCATTTTTAGGATTTCTAATTTATTTCTTCAAATGTTATGTATTAGATTCGAGGGATTTTTATCATCGAGACAGCTGTTGTTTTTTTTTCTGAAAGCGTAACAAAGCAAAAGAATTAACAGTAAATTTTTCATTACTTTTTTAGAGAAATATGTCTGCTAACGAGGTCAACACCAGCAACAACTACAATATTAACAATAATAATGTCAGAAAAAGACTGAGGCAATTTTTGGAGGAACGACAACAACAACAACAACAACAACCTGCAAAGAAATTAAAACAACAGATCTATAAAAGGTGCTTGTTTTGTGATGAGGATGTTGAGGGACGGCTTTGGATCCAACATCATAGAAAAAATACCCACAAAGCAAACGCCCAACAAGCTCTTAATGAAAACGTCTCCTTAATAGCAAGCGCATTCCAAAATCGTATCAAAATATTTGCCATTACCAACAAAGATGAGAGTATGGTAAATGTGAATACGTTATTTGAAAAAAATATTCCATTGATTAACGAGTTACTACAAGATGAATTGAAAGTTTTGAAAGCTTTTAAATTTAGTATGGAGCTTTTTGCTAACTTTGCGAAACTACCCAAAGAATGTGAAGAGACAATGCAAATAGATATAAAAAGCATGCAAACTAAAATGTACACGATTGCGAAAGAGGAAGACATAAGAGAAAATTTGAGCACGGCAATTGAAATTATCAAAGCAAAATTGGAAGAGTTCCAAGAAAAAGATAGCGGATGGGCGTTGGCAGCATTTCAGAGGATCGAAATTAACATCAACAAATACGAGCCATTTCGAGCTTGATAGATAAGGGCCGATATAATAAATCTTTTAAAGAACTTGTAGCTGCATCAAACAAGAATAAATAAAATGTATTTATGTATTAAAATTAATTGATGTTTTTTCCCTTTGGATAATTTTGTGGGCAAATTATTCGAATATTGGTCATTCATTTTCCCCCCATGAGTCTTAGAATATCAAATATAACCCCACCAATATATGTGAATTTTCGGCTGTAAGTTGCTTCTTAATGTATGGGAAATGTTTTGTTGATTCTATCTGCTTTTGCCTTTGGTTTGTGCTTTTGATAATGGTTTGTGTCTTTGATCGCCAGACTTTCGGGTGGGTTGTCTCAGTTGTTGGGGGTGTTTTTCCTTTTTATGAATATGCCACTTGACAGTAAATCTAATTTTATGAATATATATATACCACTTGGCAGTAACTCTATGTTGAAATGGTTTAATGCTTTTGATCTCTAGACTAGCGAGCTTTTTGCTATATATATTGACTATAGCCTATTTTTAGCGCCACAATTTTGAGTTTTTATATGGATATATTGTTAATTGCATACTTTAGGGCTACGCATTGTCCATATAATATATTAAATTCTTTGTGCTTTTGGCTTTTTTATGAATATACCACGAGTCAACGAATGATTATTCAAGTCCATATTGGTCAAAAAAAGTGTTGATATAAAAAACGGGTGTTGTTGTCCAATCCAATGACCTTAAGACCCAGACCTGCCGGGACTCATAGAACGACCTTTGCTAAAATGATCTAGATAGTCGAATAACTAAATTTCCTCTGTAATATCAAAAGGAATCCCGAACTTGTTTGAGCCGGCGAACGATTAGTAACACATAAAGTTCTATCACACCTAATCCAAGGAAATATGCGTCATCGTACCCATTAGATGGTTTGCATTCAAAGACATACTGAGTGTATTATAACCTCCCCTCTCTGATGCCACATCGAATCAAAGCAGTAAACAGATCTCTATGTATCGGCTGTATTATAAACAGGTGGTTCCAAGCAGGCGGTTTCTTCAAACAGGGCGGCTCTAAACAGGGCGGTTCCAAACAGGATGTCTCTTCAAACAGAGCGGCTCCAAACAGGCTGTCTCTTCAAACAGGGCGGTTAAAACAGGGCGATTTCTTTAAACAGGGCGATTCCAAACAGGCGGGTTTTTTCAAACAGGGCGATTCCAAACAGGGCGATTTCTTTAAACAGGGCGATTCCAAACAGGCGGTTTCTTTAAACAGGGCGATTGCAAACAGGCTGTATTATAACTATCCCTCTCTGATAACTCTTCAATGATGTAAGCAGGTCTTATCATATGATGTTACGGTGGACTATATTTGATCCTCCAAGACTCATGGAAAAAATTGCCTCAATTAATTTTAATGTTTAAAGAACAATGATCAGCGGTTTTATTCATATAGGTAAGATAAGAATAATGGAGACTCACTAAAACCACTTAGACATCAAGAATTTGATATAGCATCCAAAGTCATGGGATTTGATAAGCAGCCATATGTTTTTTGATAACAACATATTTTTATGTTCAATATGGACTTGAATAATCATTTGTACTTAGAAAAAATTGTTCTATGGAAAAATAAGAATTAGAAATCAAGAATTTAATATAGCACCCAAGGTCAAGGGGTCAGAATAATGAACAACAACTTACTATATAGAAATCAGTATTTGGTCGTGATACTGAATGCAAAATAAGATAAGAGTAATGGCGACTCACTAAAAAACACTTAGAAATTAAGAATTTAATATAGCTTCCAAGGTCAAGGGATTGGACAACAACACCCGTTTTTTATATCAACACTTTTTTTGACCAATATGGACTTGAATAATCATTCGTTGACTCGTGGTATATTAAAAAAAAAGCCAAAAGCACAAAGAATTTAATATATTATATGGACAATGCGTAGCCCTAAAGTATGCAATTAACAATATATCCATATAAAAACTCAAAATTGTGGCGCTAAAAATAGGCTATAGTCAATATATATAGCAAAAAGCTCGCTAGTCTAGAGATCAAAAGCATTAAACCATTTCAACATAGAGTTACTGCCAAGTGGTATATATATATTCATAAAATTAGATTTACTGTCAAGTGGTATATTCATAAAAAGGAAAAACACCCCCAACAACTGAGACAACCCACCCGAAAGTCTGGCGATCAAAGACACAAACCATTATCAAAAGCACAAACCAAAGGCAAAAGCAGATAGAATCAACAAAACATTTCCCATACATTAAGAAGCAACTTACAGCCGAAAATTCACATATATTGGTGGGGTTATATTTGATATTCTAAGACTCATGGGGGGAAAATGAATGACCAATATTCGAATAATTTGCCCACAAAATTATCCAAAGGGAAAAAACATCAATTAATTTTAATACATAAATACATTTTATTTATTCTTGTTTGATGCAGCTACAAGTTCTTTAAAAGATTTATTATATCGGCCCTTATCTATCAAGCTCGAAATGGCTCGTATTTGTTGATGTTAATTTCGATCCTCTGAAATGCTGCCAACGCCCATCCGCTATCTTTTTCTTGGAACTCTTCCAATTTTGCTTTGATAATTTCAATTGCCGTGCTCAAATTTTCTCTTATGTCTTCCTCTTTCGCAATCGTGTACATTTTAGTTTGCATGCTTTTTATATCTATTTGCATTGTCTCTTCACATTCTTTGGGTAGTTTCGCAAAGTTAGCAAAAAGCTCCATACTAAATTTAAAAGCTTTCAAAACTTTCAATTCATCTTGTAGTAACTCGTTAATCAATGGAATATTTTTTTCAAATAACGTATTCACATTTACCATACTCTCATCTTTGTTGGTAATGGCAAATATTTTGATACGATTTTGGAATGCGCTTGCTATTAAGGAGACGTTTTCATTAAGAGCTTGTTGGGCGTTTGCTTTGTGGGTATTTTTTCTATGATGTTGGATCCAAAGCCGTCCCTCAACATCCTCATCACAAAACAAGCACCTTTTATAGATCTGTTGTTTTAATTTCTTTGCAGGTTGTTGTTGTTGTTGTTGTTGTCGTTCCTCCAAAAATTGCCTCAGTCTTTTTCTGACATTATTATTGTTAATATTGTAGTTGTTGCTGGTGTTGACCTCGTTAGCAGACATATTTCTCTAAAAAAGTAATGAAAAATTTACTGTTAATTCTTTTGCTTTGTTACGCTTTCAGAAAAAAAAACAACAGCTGTCTCGATGATAAAAATCCCTCGAATCTAATACATAACATTTGAAGAAATAAATTAGAAATCCTAAAAATGGTTCATGATAGGTGTTAACTTACCGTTTTTGTTGTTGATTTTTTTTTTTTGTTTTAATCCTATGGCAACAATTTTCCTGCTCAGCCAAATATATAACACAATGGAACCTTTTTGTGTTTTTCTTTAATGGTTTAGTGACACAATGATTTCTAACTGGTCAAGATGGTCTTATCTATACCGAAATTCATTCATTATTACGCATACACACATCTCATTCGTCCGCAAATAGACTCTCTTTCTCTCTCTTGCTCTCTCTTTCTCTCTTTCTCTCTTTCTCTCTTTCTCTCTTGACACCGATACATACACATAATTATAAACTATAACCTTGAACGTTGATCATTGAAACCTAAGACTTAATTCACATACTGAGATAAGAAAGAATTCCAAACCACTACGCCCAACGATAATGAATCACTTCCATACAAATCCACGAACATCTATGCCACACAATTAACCTACCCCAAACTTTAACTTGAACGCTGATCACCCAAACCTAAGACTTAATTCATCACTTCCATACAAATCCGAGAACAACTACTGATAACAACACCGCCACTACAACCGAAGATGTGTACAACTGACAACAGCTCAACAGGTGAAATTCAGATATTTGCCCATCAATACACACACATACTTACACATAATTAATATAACAACAAGCTACAAAAAAAATTCCCTTATAATACTCAGCTCAATGACTAATAATAATATATTCGCTATTAACAACATTGTAGCGCTAAAAAAGTCTACATATACTAATATATCCATATAAAACCTGCCTGTGCTTTTCAAAAATATCCTCATATGATTATAAGCAAACAAAGAACTTTCAAAAGATCTCAAAACTTTGAACAATAAAACATAACATCATTATAACAATAAACTAAATACAGCAACAACAACAGCCTAATATAACCACACTAGATAATAATAAAAACATTCGAACAATATACCAATAAATACAGATTAGAAAATAACGCTGATCATCCAAACCTAAGACTTAATTCACATGCTGAGATAAGAAAGAATCCCAAAAACCACGACGTCAAACGACTACGAATGACTTCCATACCATTAACCTATCCCCAAACTTTAACCTTGAACGCTGTGATCATCCAAATCTAAGTCTTATATCATCACTTCCATACCATATCCCTCGAACAACAAAAATTCCTATATATTACTCAGCTCAATGACTAATAATAATATATAAAAAACCCTCAACTTCCAGACAAATCGACGACCAACCATGTCATACAATTAACCTACTCCAAACTTTAACCCTGTACGCTGATCATCCAAACCTAAGACTTAATTCACATACTGAGATAAGAAAGAATCCCAACCGACAATGAATCACTTCCATACCATTAACCTATCCCCAAACTTTAACCTTGAACGCTGTGATCATCCAAATCTAAGTCTTATATCATCACTTCCATACCATATCCCTCGAACAACAAAAATTCCTATATATTACTCAGCTCAATGACTAATAATAATATATAAAAAACCCTCAACTTCCAGACAAATCGACGACCAACCATGTCATACAATTAACCTACTCCAAACTTTAACCCTGTACGCTGATCATCCAAACCTAAGACTTAATTCACATACTGAGATAAGAAAGAATCCCAACCGACAATGAATCACTTCCATATAAATCCACGAACAACTACTGATAACACGCCTCTATTTTACTACAAATGATAACAGTACAACAAGCCAAAACAACTATGCATCACACACCTCAAATTGAAAAAAATACTGATAATAAGTACAAATCCCCAACCCACTGAAGATGGTCGCAACTAGTAACAGAACAACAACAACAACCCAAAACGATTACGATGATGAATCATTTCCATACATTATGCAGCAATCGCAAAAACAGAGGGATTATTTAAACTCAATATTATTATTATTGATAGACTCTCTAAAAAAAAAAAACATTAACGCCTTGTATACTGATAAGTAAATGTTCACAGCAATTGCTGAACCTTGAACGCTGGTCAATCAAACCTTATAAGCAAACAATGAACTTTCAAAAGATCTCAAAAAAACTTTGACCAATAAAACAATAATCTAATATAATCACATTAGAAAATAAAAAAAACATTCGAGCAATATACTAATAATTACACCTTAGAAATAACATACTGAGATAAGAAAGAATCTCAAAACCACGACGTCAAACGACTATGAATGACTTCCATACAAAATCCACGAACAACTACTGATAACACGCCTCTATTTTACTACAAATGATAACAGCACAACAAGTCAAACGACCATGAATCACCTGTCACCTATTCACATACACACAACTGATAACGACGACGATGATGATGAACCATTTCCATACATTATGCAGCAATAGCAAAAACATCGGGATTATTATTATTATTATTGCTAGACTCACGATACAATACACAAAAAATAAATACTAGCACCGCGTCAAAAAAGGAATAACAATTAATATATAAATAAGGTAACTCACCAGTTGATGATGTTGATTTTTTTATTTTCTAGCTAATCCCACGTCGAATATTGGATTTAATGATGATTTTTTTCTTCTTTTTTTCAAATTTAAAGCCCGTATTTCTATATATATTTCAGCATAGATTTACTGCCAAGTGAATATATTCATAAAAAAGCCTTTAGCACCCCAGACAATCCCCAAAAAAAGCACATATTCAATATAGCAAAAAAGTCCATTTCAACATAGATTTACTATCAAGTGGTACCATTTCAGTATAGAGCAAAAAGCCCCCGGCCCCCGCCTCCTCCTTGTTATTGTTCGTTTGAATACTGGCTTAGGTCTGCGTCTTAGGTGAAGTCAACTAGCTTAGCTCTGCGTCTTAGGGGAAGTCAGTTTAAGTTCCAGCAAAAACACCCCATTTCCCATACAAATCCACAAACAACAAAATTCCCGTTTATATTACTCAGCTTAATGACAATAAGATTAAAAAGCACACCAAAGACAACGTTTTTTTATTTCTACCACAATTAACAGCTTACAACCGAGACAAAAGCCTAAAGCACTACCCATTCAGCCCCGATATCACCACCTAAACACAAATCCATTAGCAAAAACATAAACCCATAACAAAAAGCACCGATATCACCACCTAACCACAAATCCATTATCAAAAAGCCCCAATACTCACCACCACCTACAAAAAAAAGCCCCAATAGCATCAAAAGCATAAAATCCAACAACTACATCCCCATTCGATTACGACATCAACCAACAACCACGCTGATAACGATTAATCACTAGCCCAAACAAACAACTACAGCGATAAGAACACTACAAACTATACCCAATTAATACTAATACTCATAAGAAATATACTAAATACTACTATTTCCACCTCAGTTAAGACACACCACCCATGAATCACAAAAAGCACCGATATCACCATCTAAGCATAAATCCATTAGCAAAAACATAAACCCATAACAAAAAGCACCGATATCACCACAAGCCCCAATACTCACCACCACCTACAAAAAAGCTCAATAGTCAACAAAAAGCATTCATCACCACCACCTGCAAAAACCCAATAGCATCAAAAGCACAAAATCCAACAACTACAGCGATAAGAACACTACAAACTATACCCAATTAATACCAATACTACTATTTCCACCCCACATAAGAACCCACAACCATTAATCGCAACCACAAAATATCACAATTAATACCAATACTCATAAGAAATACACTAAATACTACTATTTACACCTCAATAAGAACCCACCACCCATGAATCACATACCACTATCAACACTCACCACACTACACACACATCTCCACCTTCACATAGAGCTTTGAGCCAGAAAAGAGCTTTTGAGCCAGAAAATTGTCCCAGAACGTACATAACCCTACTACTTTCGTTTTTACAATATAGCAATCACATGTGTTAACAAATATAGGAATTCAACTCTAGTTTAGGACAAATAAACCGTTTGTACATTATAACCACGTTTACGTGCGATAAAGTCATTGTTGTATCTCCTAGTACCATCCCATACATTTAATAGTCCTTTTCGCAGCGTCATATATATACTCCTATCAATATAATTCAAGTACAAAAAATTAACAATTAAAGTAATGTTCACTGACAGTGCGTCTTCGTTTGGAATCATTGTTGACGACAAGAATCAGCATTTCGTTGTAGAAATGCTGAAGTCTACTCAATTAAATAATGCATTGGATTTTGAAAACAATGAACTCTACTCAATTAGATAATGCCTATTATTAAAGCCGGAAATCATTGAGTTGAGTCCGTCGTTTAATAATGAAGTTTGAAGAGGTTTCAATGGGCTCAAAAACCTCTGCATGCACTCCTCAGTAAACGAATGAATTCTATTGTGACTAATGAACAAGAAATCGTTATAAGAAATATAGAAGAGGAGTGACCTAAGTAACGCTAGCATTACTATGATGGAAAACCAATTTAATGTCATTCAGAACCATCCCAATTGTATCAGTATCACAACCTTACTACATCTACTGCGCCATTAGATCTATCCTCAGTCTCTTGTATATTGGCGGCCGCTAAGGAGATAGTATGAGGTTGCTGATTTGACGCTTGATTAATGAATATATAACCTTTCATAAAAAGTATGTTAATGCTTTAGTTTCGTCAAAGAAATCAATTTGAAATAAGGTATTTTCTGCTCGTGTGGAAGTGGAGATAATGTAGTGTTCTAGCTTTCAAAGCCAGTAATAGGTATTCATTTGAAACTTCAAAAACCGATATTGTTTTTGGCAATAAAAGGGTTTCGACGATTCCTTAAAGGAAATTTCATTAAGGATATACAAAGAAGTGACGATGCAGAACTACAAGCATGGCTTGCAAGAACTCGATAAATTGTCGAGGAATAATTAGGAATAATACAAGAAATAAAAATTAACTTTGTAAATTCTAACTTCCACACCAACTGCAGAAGCGTGCAAAATTTTCAACAAATATGACCCGTATCACCGTCCCCTATATATTTAGTTACTGTATTTAGCAGTGTATCACCAACAAGTCATACTAATCTCCTATTATCATGCTATTCAAGATATCCAACCAATGGTTTAAAGTTCGATAAGCTCGATAGAGAGTAACAGCTTTTATTAGCTGGAATTTAATTCATGGCGTATAATTCACTATTACCTTCTACAAAATAATGTAACATACTTATGTAAATTCCTCGTTATCTTCACATTTGTCTACTAATGACGAGCGAACGAATATTATTTTGGATATCAAGCTGAAGGGCAAAAAGTATTTTGTCGCCCAGAGAAATTTCTTTTCCCTTTTTTTAGCTTTCCCCTCTCTGCGAAAGCTCTAGAAAGCAATGCACAGAGTAGAATCAAGAGTTTAGTTTAGAGTTTGGAAGTTTGAGGCAGAATTATTAAAAATGAAATAGAAATGAGGTCTTTGAACAAAGACATTAGACCAAGATGTGCTACACTTCACCACACACGTTAACGACCAAAAGCCTATAAGCCAGCTCTAGTAAACACATATAATTTCGCTTATTTAAAACATCTAACATTTCTTTATTTATCAATTTTAAATATTCTAGGATGGACTTCAAAACGTACATTTGCTTCATCTTCTTTGCATCAATAGTGCAGGATGGATTTGCGGTCGAAAAATGGTCAAAGCAAGTAGAGGAAGTAGAGACAAGCTCTGAAGTGTACGACTGGACTCCAGTTGCTCAAACAATAGATCCGAAAGAACGTTCGGGTCGTGTGATAACATATCAGCAAAATTTTCCTCCAAATGCTGCATTTGAAGACTTTCAAGTGCAGCATGTACCACCCCAAAATCACAACCCATCATTTGGATTCCCTCCACTCCAATTTCAACAATATTCCCAACCTCGACCTCAAGGATTTAACCATCACATCGGGCAAGGCCAATCACAACTGCGGCATCATCCAATTCAGCAACAAAAACACAATGAGCAATCACAACAACCAACTCCTCAATCCTTTTTTAAGTTCGAAATGCCCTTAAACCGTGAAGCACATAGCAATCAAGACCAAGGCATTCAAACCGGCTACCAAATTCAACATTCTTCATACCCTCAATTATTTCACTCACCCTTATTTACTCAAAAACAAGTATTTCCGCCAGAATTTCATCCCCCACCACGTCCACAACAAGGTCTATTACAACAGGAACCAAAAAGAGTTCAACAGAATTTAATAGAAGATAACTTAAAGGCCGCAGTGTCTATACCATCAGTTAATCCAATTCAAAGCAGTATTTTATCTACTTCAACGCCCCTAATACCTTTTACCACACAACAAAATTATGACCTACAAAGACCTACGTCATTTCGGCCTCCAATCACATTTGGAGGTCCATCTCCCCCACCAGCATTAGCAGACCCACCAGAAGATCAAGAAGTTCAACTTTTGTATGTTCCTTATGATGCATTATATAACCAGCAAAAGAATGAACAGACCGCATTTGAAAATAACAAATACAACATCGCGCCCAGTGTACAACAAGTAAATCCATATCACATTAACAGTTTTTATAGACCGGAAAATAACAATGCACAAGATTTTAACCCATATACCTCAACAACATCTTTAAGAACGCCTACAAACCATTACGAAACATCAACTCCATATCAAAATCCTTTTAGAGTCCCGACTAGTACGGGAAAGCCCAAGCCAAGAGCACATCAGCCTCCTTTGGCCATGTTTTTACTCCAGACAACATATCGGCCGAAGCATGTAGATGTTGTTAATGCTCTTAAAAATGCCAAAACGATTCCTGTGCTAGACGCACCTATTTCACATGCACCAAATGTGTTTGTTGGGCCAGCTGGTATGAACACACCCAACGGTTATGTAAAATTTGACTTACCCTATTTATCTCAGATTCCACAAAATACTAATCTTGCAGAAATATCATTCTTCGTTGCTCCACTGAGTTACAGGTCACCTGCTGGTTTTAGTAAAATTCTTTTGCCTGAACCACACGTCGGGTCTATAGTAATAAATAAACAAAAACTCTTAGAGCAGCAAGTTGATATAAACAAAAGCAATAAGTATTCACATGTAACATCTCATCTGGACCAGAATAACAATTTAAACCAAATAAATAATATACAGCAAGTAGAGCATCCGGAACGAAACAGAGGAAATATTAATCGGCCCCCATCAGATGAAAGCAGTTTCTTCAACCCCCCTCACCAAAAACGAATTCGCCCAACAACTTCGCGCCCCATTACAAGAGAGAAATCCCGCCTCTCCGAACAAGCAGTCAGAACCCAACCCAATGGCCAAAGTTCCCCGGATGTTAGTACTCAGAAAACATATTACTCTGAAGCTATTCAGGAAGTCACATCACCAAAGATTCATAAAGCAGAACGTACTAAGGAAATTTATCATCAGAAGAAGCCTGAATCACATTATACAGAGAATGTTAATCCATACGCTCAATTCCGACCAATGCCAAACAATATACCTATTGAGAACTTTTACAAAGTGCAACCAATTAAACCCGCTACAACAACAAAATTTACTACAACCAGTACAACCGTTGCCCCAACAAATCCACCAATGCCCACGCAACCATTCTTCTCCCAAACTTACCCCACCACTCCACAAATAGAATTCCCTAGCACCAGCGGCCAATTACATCACAGCTCTAGTATTAACGGGGCAGCTAACCGTCCGCTCATTAATAACCAACACCTTTCTGATGAAGAAGACCGCATGAAACAGTATTTCCGTCAACAAAATGCTTTCCGTAATAGACCGGCGGCCCCTATCGCCACAACAATCTCGGCAATTGAGAACATTCCTTATACCTCGGGATCTACATCTGTTAACCCCGAAACTCAAACTTCCCCAACAACTCCAGGATTTTTAACAAATTCTTCACCAAACCCACGAACCCCACATCATAAAGTAACATTTTATCACCCTACAACAACACCGCATACTAATGAAGATGAAGTTTTTGAATTTACAAGAAATTATAGACCAACAACCAAACCGTCTACACCGAAGACATCGATAACAGCCACCGAATTTGTGATAGACTCTAATATTCAGAATCCTTCCCAAAAGAGACCAAATGAAAGTAACACTCACGAACCTATGCATAATGATAATACCGACGCAGAGTTCGACCCAAATCCTTTCCAACTTCCCTCGGAATTACCTCCCCTAACACCAAATTTGCCAGGTCTTGTAAACGGCCTCATCGAAAAAAATAAAATAAGTGAAACACAAACAACTGTCCAAGTTGAATCTGTAACACAACCTACTGTTCCCACCCGCCCATCTCGTCGTCCCATTAATCGATTAAAGAAACCGGTTGTGTCTAAGGTTTCTCAATCCGTATCTTATTCAAGCACTGACTATTCAACTCGCCGTCCTACTCAGCGTACTCGAAGACCATACACTAGTAGAAACTATACGACTACAGCCACCCCATCCACCTCACGTTCAACAGTGTCTCGATCCCCAATTAATCGTAACCCAAATCGTATACGCTACAATCCTACACCAGAAGAACGAGAAACGCTACGTATTAAATCAAGAAAGCACCAGAATGGTGGAAAGAAAGGCGACAAAAGCGACGATTTAGAATACCAACGTGATGTGCTTAAGCAGAACTATCCCGTCTTTAAACCACCTTCAAGAAGACCTCTAACTTCTCCGTCTGCTCCATTAGCAACAGAACGACCCTTAACTGAAGAGCAAGAAGTCGTAACGATGACCCCGAATTCGGATAAACACCTTGACGACGTCTTAGAATCAATGAAAATAGCACAGCAATATAATGAATATTCTCCAGACAATTTCGGACCAGGTTATTTCCCCAACGAAGAGGAAATAAACCCAACTGAAGCACTTCTGAAAAATGAAATAAACGAATTCCCTTCTTCCTCATCCCCTAAAGAGATCCCTTCGTCAACCAGACGAACTCCGTTCATAAGGCGAGGTCCAAGAATTCGAACGACGACCAGTTCGCCACCAACAACAATCACTCCCGCCAATGATGAGCAGTACACGGTAATAACATGACACCACCTACTCATCAATTAAATTCATTCTTTCACATCTTAGGTTAGAACTAGAGCGCCATCAAGGCGAGTGGTAAAAATTCGTACTAGAACAAGACGACCTACTACAAGTTCGCAATCCGAGCCAACCACAACGGAAAGTATAAATGATTTTGAACAGGACACCAGAAGTAACTACAACAGGTTAAACCGATTTAACCAGGACCTCTATGAGGATGCGGTATGTATTTAATTAAAGCCAATACTTGACAAATATATTTATATATATATTTCATTTTAGGTAGCACAACAACGGCAGGATGATTCCCAGTTCCGATTAGAACCTCAAGAGTCCCAGTGGTCGCCATCTTTTCCCAAAAGCAGTGATGGAAAAATCTCATCGTCGATAGGAACCCATGGTAAACCCATAAACGAGGAGCCCGAATTCATTACTATCAGTCCAGACGCGATAGAACGTAACTCGTACGAGTTTAACGTTACAGCCAACTTGCAACAAAGACCGGACCCATCTATAACAGAAAAGTAAGCTCACCACCTAGACCTCCTAAAGTGAAGTTGCACTTATCATCTTCTTTTATCAGAAGTAACATTTCCTTTGCTGACATTCTCGAAGAAGTCATGACCAACATCGAGAGGGACTCCACAATCCAAACACCCGAAGATTTTACGGAGAAACCAAACATTTCCGGTAATGACCAAAAGAAAAAAGCTAAATGGAAACCATCCAACACAGCATTAAAAGAAAATTTTGAGACTGCCGAGTCTCAAAACATTGGCGCTCAGTTTTTTAACTCACTGTTCACAGGGTCCTTTGAAAATGTTACACAATCGCTGCTTAATTTGCAAATCGACTCTTCATCGACACAAGCACCCACGAACGATAGTTCTCATATAGAGCCCAATACTGAGGGCTCATTAGAAACTAGTAACGAAAGCAGCCACTCTAATTTCAAAGATGCCGATGATTTAGAAACTAAGCCGAGCATTTTCTCTGAAGTCCGCAAGCAACTGAATGAAATTCTTACTTCTGAGCAGGTGGATAAAATGACACGCGATAAAAACGCCAACGTCTTGCGATCTCACAAACTCGAATACACAAACATTCATCGCACTCGCACTACAGATGAACATGCATCACCTACCAAAGATGACTCAATAGAAGCAAATGAGTTCCACAAAAACCTAATGGATTCTGCGGTATATGATTCGTCACCCAAAGCCGACGTCACAGAGACAGAAATTTGCTACAAAGGCCAATGCATTCGATCCGAAGACCTTCCCCCTAATCACAAACTACATTAGTCATTATCTGTAAAGTAATTCGCGCCGCCTCATTTTGCTTCTTTTTCATTCAATTCCATTTGTGAGAACGCAAAGGAAAATTTTGTAATGAAGCTCTCCTTCCTTCGATACAGAGTTAGTTATTTAAAAATCAAAGTTCAATACATGTTAACATACAAACACCATACATGATATTCATTCATTTCATTCTATTAAAGTATGAGTATTAAAAAAATATATTTAAATAACCAAATTATTCTTAACACATATATTAAGATTTTTGTATTATATTTTGTAGAATAATTAATGTATTTTTATAAAAATAAAATAGAAAACGTTAACACATTGTGTACGAATACTATTGGGATAAATAATATAAGTTTATATTTGATTTAGCCTCTACCCCAAAAGATTCACCATAACACAAACCTATTGAAACAAAAAGATTTCACACAAACTAAATAGCCTATGTGTAACTAAAGTAGGCAAACCAATCTTTCAAAAACTCCCATCCCATTTCACTGCACACTTAGCTCAGCTAAATCTCCTAAAGAATTTTCTCCGAGAAGGTCAACTCCCTTGTCAGTGAGAGCAGCTTAGAAGTCCCACACCACCACCGTGCGCTCAACATTTTCGTAAGACACGTCAGCGTTCGGTTTTTTAATAAAGACCACACCAGACAGACTGGACAGCCATCTCTATAAGCATTGAGGCATGATCAAATGCTCTGTAATATCCGATGCATCATCATATCCATAAATCTGTTAGTCCATACGACAATCCCCCACTTTGAAGATGTACTTGCTTTCTCACTCGCTGCGAAAACCATGTCCTACTCAGCATGCGAAGTGGGCGGCCTTCGTTCTATCGACTCATAACACTAACTCTCATTATATCGAAGGTTATGGAGTCATTAATAAATTTTCAAACCTCCACACGTTTTTTATAGTAAACCCGTCCACAGGCGATAGTATCACATGCCTCGGGTAAAAGTAATTCACTCCAAGCACTAATTCTTCAATAGAATTTCGCATTAAACACTTTCGTCGAAATCGCACTTTTATGGCGGTGACAAATCTCTCAACGTATGGACGAGTCCGCCACCTTCCTGGTCGTAAAATTCAGATAGTACTTTATAATACATGCCTCTTATAAAATTAATGCTAGTATTCTCTAGGCCTTCTAGTATAGAAAACCACCTTTCAGAAACATTTGAAATCCGGGACGAACTAAAACAGGGAATTGGTCTATCACCGTGTCTTTTTAACCTTGTGCTCGACTATGTTGTGGGTATTATGTTGTGTGTCTGGCACGAGACGGATTCACTTAACGCCCACTCTTTTACGCTGTAAATTGTTCCGCCGAGGAAGGAAAAAAAACCAAACACACTGGATCAATCTTTCACAACGTTTACGACCGATGAAAATGTCTCAGCTTCGCCAAGGATGAAAAAAATGAAACCCGCTGAAGGATACCTTGTTGATTAAAGTTTTATTATTCTGTTTATGGTGTTTATTCTAAATTACAAGCACTCTCGGTAACTTTACATGAACCACGGATTTAAAATTATTAGTCTTTACAATGTTAATTTCGTTGCACAACAAGAAGGAACACAACACAAATAGTCACACTCGGTTATATCCGCCACACGCCATAACACCAACTTCCCAAGAACGGGCAACGAACGATATTTTTCCAAGACTCAGCCTTGTAAAACTGATCTTTTGTCGTCTCTCAGGTAGGCACGTTAATTAATGTTCCGACTATACACTTAAGACTCTCGACCGCGCTCCTCAGGGGTAAAAAAATTTGACTCCGGTTCCTGCGCGTGCATATACTTTGAAGTATAATATCTGACTATTGGATGTCTCTTTACAGACATCCAACAAAACCGAACCTAATGGATTCCCCGCCGAAGGGTAGCCAATGGTGAAGGTAATAAGAAAGGAAAACAGGAAAAACGCATGTCGCAGGTCAAATCTGCTGCTCCATGTATGGGCAAGATATACTGCCGCCATCCGCAAGGGATAGATTCCTTGATTGACGTGAGTCAATAAAACTCTTGCCGAAGGCAGGAATCTATTTTGGGATAATGAACCAAACATTGGATATGACCGTTGCTAGTTCGCCCAAAGTAAGCATATTTCGGTCATGTTCAATTCGATACATGGGTGCATGTTGTTTTAGGGTATGTTAATCCCGTTGGTGGTACCGTCAGGCGAAAGTATCTGCCTGGGTGTTTACTTTTTGTAAACGAAAGCAGCTTCGATAGCCAGCGTGAGAATCGTGGCTACTCGTTGCTTAGGTAAATATTCCTGGTCATGACCGATGCTGGTGATCGTTCCTAGATACGGCAACGGGTCGTAAAATCGGTCATGCTGATAACCAAACAAATATGCGCGCCTGAAAGGCCAATGTTTAATTTGATCTTCTCTTCTTTTGGAAAGATAGATCATAGAACATGCCGTTGAAAATCTGGCTTGCAGATGTGCAAGCAGCCCGAAATGACTTCTAGGACAATGGATGGGTACAAGAGAACACACGCGTGTGTTGGTGGACATGTGCCATCCATTGTTCGGTCGAGGAAGCTCGGTTGATGCTGGATTGATGTCATGGCAAGATGATAATCTTATCATGAATTATGTTTCCAGGTATGACCGCTCGAAGAGGGCTTGGAACAGCCCTTAAAAAGGTAAGCTGCCTATGGGGTATTCATGTCGGTTATCCGTGAGGATAACCGAATTGATTTCAGCAATTTGGTTGGCAGTTAATGCCATGGCAAGATTGAGTAATCTTGGCGAAAATTCAACTTTCAGATAAGCTGTGTTTGCTGATAATGGTGGGGTTCGAGCGATGCGTGGCTCTTCGGGCCCTGAAAAGCCCCGCAATGTCATCAGAAAGGTACAAGACGACAACATGGCCGGATCATCCCTGAACGGGGTCACACAAGTGCTCGCATATGTGGATGACATCGCCGTTTTGGGTGATAATCTAGAAACTGTAAGTAAAACCGGTGAAATCATCATGCAACCGGCAAAAGAGGTGGGCCTAGAAATAAATGGAAGAGCTATACCCTATCGTTCCCTGTCCTGCGCACTCTCCTTCCACGCTTGACCATCTGATCCGATCTCCTCAAGGTCAAGCCTAACATTGTCCTCCCATCTCCGTCGCGGTCGTGCTGTCGGTCTCTTTCCCGTTGGTCTACCGTCAAGAATTCTGCGCACGATCCTATCGTTGCCAATTCGCGCCACATGTCCGGCTCATCTTAATCTTCGCATGTTTATGGTTCTATAGACACGGAGCATTATGTTAGATAATAGCAGTTTACTGACTACGTGCCACCTAGCGTTGCCGGAGTGTAATCTTCTGTTAATTTCCTTCGACATTTCATTACTCGTCATTTCGTGGGAACAAAGTCGGTGAGGTCATGAACTTCCTACAGGCCAATAATTAATTTCGTTACTGGTCGTCAGTATTGTTCCCAAATATTTAAATTCTTTAACTATTTTAAATATCTTGCCTCTGACGTTTACATGTGTTCCCTGGAGTCCACCTGCTCGCACCGTAATCAAATATTTTGTTTTGTCTTCATTTATTTCGAGGCTGACCTCTTCTGCCGCTTGGATGATGATTTCACTATTTTTGCTTACAGTTTCTAGATTATCGCCCAAAACGGCGATGTCATCCACATATGCAAGAACTTCTGTGGCCCCGTTCAGGGATGATCCGGCCATGTTGTCGTCTTGTACCTTTCTGATGACATACTCGGGCACAAGTTTAAAGAGTCATGGTGAGAGGCCATCCACCTGCTTTAGTCCCCGCGGATTTCAAATGTTTCTGAGAGGTGGTTTTCTATTCTAACTCGGCCTTTATTTTCCTTCATGCACAATTGAATGAAGGCGGCATATTTTTTGAGGACTCTCAGCTTAACTACAATATGGTAAAGTCTTTGCCTGTGACCGAGTCGTAGGCTTTTTTGAAGTCAACGAACAGTTGGTGAACCGTCTCTGTGTATTCCCACGTCTTTTCCAACAATTGCTTTACTGTGGACATTTGGTCGCTTGTTGACCGATTCCTCACTGGTAGTCTCCCAGTATGTCCTCTGCGTACGGTGCGATTCTCGCTAGTATGACGCACGATAGCACACACTTGTAAAATATGCGACGCGACCCTAGGTAAATTTCCACGCTCTATTTTTATTTTATGACCTTGCCCGGAAAAATCAAATCATTATGGAAAATTTAACAAACCTCAGGACTTGCTAAATAGGGCCAAGACCGGTTCGCGGTTGTAGTCCCGATGATGATGATGATGATGATTTTTATTTTGGCTTTAATTTACATCCGACAAGTACAAGGTTCGGACTCAGACTCTGTTTATGTTGTCCGTTCTGGGCAATGGCTGGGAAAAAATTCTTTTATCTCTACTTCGATCCTGTAAACCAAGGAACACATTCATTGTTTGCACACAATAGATGTCTTTCCAACCCAACAGATGCATGTCTGACACATTTTTTGTTTCTCTAGCATTGAAAATGTTTACGATCTGCGAGATCTGATTGTGTAGATGCGTTTAATATAATTCTTAGAACCTTGTATTTACACTAGTGTTCATTTATGGTCAACGATGGCAAAGATATTTTGTATATCTTATTGCTTTGAGGAACTAAGGAATTGTTATCTGCTTTGAGTAGCAAATTATTTCCTTTGGGCCTTCATAGATTTTTTTCAGATGTGGTATCTGGATTCCATAATCCGCATTTGTATGCATTTAGCATTTCACGTGTTGGGTTTCTCTATATCACATGGAGAACCAGCCCACAATCCTAACCTAATTTCGACCGCTAACAACGCGTCCCATCAACCCCTATCCCACCGTTCATGCTATTCACCTGAAATATCATATTTCCCAAAGGACGCATAGCTAAACTCATTATCCTATGCAGGTAATGCATAATTGAGTTTAGCTACCCTTTTTGCCATACGGCAACTCCATTTTTGCTAGCCCATGAGATTTCCATCGGAAATCACATCATGTTGGTTAGCAACAACAAGTCAAATCAAATGACGCTATTGCATAACCGTGCAACGGCTGGGGTAATTCCAAATTATTCAAGTTTGGTTTTCATGATAAATTACCCTAGCCAATTTGGCGTCACTTCGGCTTTTCTCCAGATCATCCATTCGCTTGGGATCAATGATCTCTTTTCGCAGTTGAATAGCACCGGCTACATTTCCTCTCCTCCATAATTCTGTTTCCATACGGTTCAATGCACTTTAAGATCACCACAGCCATAACACTAAGGCAGTAGGTCATTCTCAGAAACTGCATTTGATACCAGCACCAAACCCACCCCGAGATCATCGTACATCGTGTTTCTGTTTTCTCATTCTCCCATGTTCGTCGACTATCGAATAGATCAATGTATTCACCACACATCGACGGGCGTGGCAATGAAAGAGCAGAAGTATGATCTCTATTGGTTGTCCTGTGCGCAAAAATAGCATACAGAATTTTACCCCTAATTAGTCAGTCGCTATCCAACCACTACTGCCGGACGTAACGCCGCCGCGATTCGTGAAATCAATCGTGAGTTAATACTTAATAATCAAGAACTTCATAGTGCACTAGCTAAATCGAAACGCAAAATTTGCTATTTAAATTCGTTGCTTATAGATACAAGAAAAACTCAAGTACTAAAGAAGTCGCAGGTGAAGTGAACTCTGGTAAATCAAATGTATACGTTTTTTTATGTAAATAAATGTGGATACTTATGAAAATAAAAGAAAACATTAACTTCAAATCAACCCCAGTGCGTTCTATTATTTCAAATCATCAAATCAATACCAGTACATTTCATTTCTTTCATTGTGGTGCTGGAATTTTTGGTGACAATTTTTGAAGACGTAAGTGTTGGCGGGTGAAGTGAATCCGTGCCCATGTTTGGCACACCTACTTCGTACGCCACACATGCACGTTTACAGGTACTCATTGCATTGGATATGTTGATTAGGGTTAATCGACATAAGGCGGTTCACATGAAGGTGAATTTTGTGGTTGTGTGTAAGTATTAGGTGATCGTAGGCGTTGTGTGTAACGCGTACATCCTTAGATCTATTAAAAACAATAAATCTTTTGGAATAGATTGCACTCCAAACATTGTTCTAAAGCGCTTGCTTCTTGAGGCAGTAAAGGTTTACACTGTTTAGTTCAACAACGGTCTAAATAATGCATATTATCCAACCCGTTCGAAAACTGCAGTAGTTCATCATCACCTTCCAATATCATTGCTCAATTAGTTTGCTTCCAAATGTCAACAAGGTATTCGAAAAAATTATAAATAAAGCATTGGTAAGTTGAATAAAAATGGCATTATTCCGAACAACCAGCTTGGTTTTAGACCGAAACACGACACGGTCGATGACGCGTTAAAACTTGTTTCCGACATAACATACTGTGGAACGATGCAAAGAAGCCTGTTTGGTTGACTTTGAAAAGGCCTTCCACACCGTATGGTTAGAAGGGCTTGTATGTAAGATATCAAATCTTCTGTCCGAATATTTGTTATATATTATCTACGATGTGCTAATGGGTAAACAATTTGGGGTGAAGTGTGGAGATATAAACTCCAAGAAGACCTTTCACATCAAAAACGGCGTACAACAGAGAGCAGTGAATCCTCCCATTCTATTTAACATTAACACTAGTGATCTAGTGGGTTTTCCCAAGCATGCAATTGAATATGTGACGGCATTGTGGTGTACGAATTTGGAGAAAAGATTGATGTCATTAACAGACTTCTGTGAGATGACTTTAATCGAATTAAATATTTTTGGGACAACTGGATCAATTTCCGGAAAACAGGAAAATATCCTGTTCAGAACGCCCTTGTCTATGGCATCGAGGGATACCAAACAGTATTGGAAAAACATGTCCAGTGTACCAAATAATAATCTTCCCTTACAAGCGAAAACTGTAGTTAGATAGTTTGGTATCTGGTTTGGTCAGTATTTTACTTTGATAACCACAGAGCAGCTTCTGTTGCCGCCAGCTAAAAACGCATATGCTATGACAAGAAGTCTCTTTCGCAGAAGTCTTCTGGACCCAAACTCAAAATGATTTCATTGTCGACATTCATCCGACCAGTATTGGTATATGGCTGCTCGGTATGATATAACATATCCGCATTTTACATGGTGGAGTTTCAGCTGTTCGAGAGTCAGTGTTTGCTTTTCTGTCGTGGAATGAATAGAACATCAATCGCAACATAAGAAGTTCTACCCCAATAAAGTCCTGTATGACAAAGGGATAGATAACTTCATAATCAAAGTTATCCGTAGTCACACTGCAAGGGCAAATGCATGATCCAATACGATTCAAGCAACATCTACTGTTTTTACTGTGTTGTGGCGTGCTGTTCGTAGCCTGTATATTTTCGTTGGAATCAAAGTCCCGATGTAGTAAAATAAAGGCGGAGTTAATATTTATTGTATAATTCAAATTACTTTATTGTTTATCTATATTCACTGAATAAAATTAGACCTATTCACTGTACTTGTGTTGGGGTTGATGCGATGCCTAAATCCGTATGTTGGTTGGTTGGCAGGAACACTGCTGCGATGAACTAACATAATCCGTATGATTTGCCACCAACTTGCCTTTAATTCCCTACAATAGATCCTTTTCTAATTTACCGATAATCTTTTAGCGCACGTGCACTTCGGATAATACGTTATCATCTCAACTCGGCAATCAATTATTTTTGTCCTTTCTTCTCTCTTATATATGTAAGGAAAGTACCCTCAATATAATTAAATTTAGTAATGTAAACCATGATGTAAACCTCGTACAATTAAACTCAGTAATGTAAGCCCACAAAAAACCTCGATGTAAACCATGAAGGGCACATGTCACAAAAAAGACGAAGAACAAAGAACGTGTTTGTGAAACTTTATTTCAATTAGTGCAATTAATAACATTGAATGTTGTTTCTTTGTTACTATAGAGAAACACTTCTATTATCAATTGCACCACGGGAAAAATCCATCCCATTATATATATATTTAATTGCATCATCATCATTAGTCAATATCAGTGTGGCTTCATCCCAGGCAAATCAGGCAGGCGATGGAAAAATGTCTGGAATTTAAGATCCCATTATATCATCTATTTATAGACTTTAAGGCCGCCTACGACGGCATAGCCAGGGTAGAACTATATAATGCCATGAGAGAGTACGCCATTCCAAACAAATTGATACAACTTTGTAGGTTGACCATGACCAACGTAACTAATCAAGTAAAAATAGCGGGATTGCTGACCAAACCAATTAACATCTTTAATGGACTCCGACAAGGTCGCGGTCTAGCCTGCCTCCTCTTCAACCTGGCGTTGGAGAAAGCAATCCGTGACTCTGGAGTCACAATTAGAGGGACTATTATCATCAAGTCCCGCCAGATACTTGCCTACGCAGATGACATCGACATCATCGGTAGAACCGAATCGGGTGTACAGGACTCCTTCACCCATATCGAGCAGGCGGCACAAAAACTGGGACTACACATTAATAAGCGTAAGACTAACTACATGGTGGCAACTTCTGCGAAAAGAAGATCTAACGTTGGTCAAACTATAAGGGTAGTGGAGCACAAATTTGAAGTAGTGCAATCCTTTAACTACCTTGGGTCAATAGTATCAGCCGATAACAATATGGAAGAAGAAATACGCGAACGGTTTATCAAATCCAACAAAGCCTACTATGGTCTATCAAGGCTCTTTAAATCCCGAAATTTATCCAGAATATCCAAGCTACTACTGTACAAGACCATGGTCTTACCAGCACTCATGTATGGATCCGAGACCTGGGTGCTCAATAAAAGGCACTCTGAACTCTTAGCTGCTTTCGAGAGGAAGGTCTTAAGAAGAATTGTTGGCCCCATATGTGAGGGAGGACGATTCCGGAGACGCTACAACCATGAATTGTACGCAATCTACCTTGAAGCTAATGTTGTAAGAAAAATCAAGCTCGGTAGATTCCGGTGGGGGGGACACCTAGCTCGAATGAGCGAAGAGGAGCCTACCTGAAAAATCCTTTGTGGCAGGATGTGTGGAAGGAAACAGCGCGACAGACCTTGTCTGTGATGAAGAGATGGCGTAGACCAGGACGCCCAGAGCCTGGGAGTGCCAAACTGGATGACATCGGCTCGAAATCGGGACCGGTGGAGAGACTTCTACTAGTTACGATATCCTCTCCACTGTGAACTGAATTAACATTATATTTTACTCTTGTCCACGTAACCGATCCATCCTTTTTACTCTCTTGTACTTTTCGTCTTATTGTCGATCAAAGCAGTACTCTTGTAGTGTTCTTGAATCCCCCCCCAGTATTTCTTGTGTCACAACAAAACGCAATAGATGTTGGGTTCAATGGTTGTGACGCAAGCTAACTGCTACAGTCTGTACAAAGTTTCATCTCAATCGAACAGATGATGCACGAAGGACCAATTACCCAATATATACCTCAAGCGCTACCTGCGTTTATGTTACTATGTCAGAAATCGTCACCCCAGTGCCAACAACAATTCATCAGAGTTTCATCACAATTGAATGAACAATACGCAAAATAACAATTATCCCATTTAGCTTGCGTAATACGGTGTATGGCGATGGTACAATATCGGTAATCACTACGTTAGTACCAACAACTCACCAAAATTTCATCGCAATCGTATGAACGGTGTGTGAAGGAACAATTCTCCTATGTAGTGCCACCTGGCGTACATAGATAGTACTGTCGCAGACGTCTTCACGTTAGTACCACCAACAACTCATCAAAGTTCTGTCGCATAGGTTGAAAAATTTAGGAACGCACTCGAGACGACCAGACAGACATACATTCAATTTTATATATGGAGATAGACTAGTTTACACACGCATATTATGCGTAGAACTCTACGAACTCTTCTACGCAGAACAATATTACGCAAGTCTCATGAGAACATCTGTTGTGCACAAAACTATTCAAAGAATAGTTTATTGTCAGGCTCACCGCTGTTATACCCAAACCAGTTATGCACAGAACTCTCTTCTACTATGCTGTGAAAATTGGTTAGCTATAAAAGTTCTCAAAATATTTTTTTTTTTATATACTGTGACGCATATGACAATCAGCTGTGATATCTGGCAGGTCTCCAAAACAAAGTACCAGACTATTCTAGAAAGTACTGTAAAACCGGAGACTATGAGCAGCAGAAAATTCGAGGCTATGGAACGGACGGAAACGAAACGCTGAATCAGAATGAGGAAAAACAGTATAAATACGTCACACGCAGATCAGAGTAAGAAAGCTACAGTCGGTGGAAAATTCGACTTAACCCATCCAAAACAGTAGCTATAATTCCGAGTAGTAAACACTCCCAACCTACTTTTCGATATTCATAGAATACACAAATACAAATAGGAGGTACTGTGGTGGTTCCGCCAAACCCCACGGTTCGTTTTCCTTAAAATCCCCATAACTTTCACCCAATCTAATAACTTCGCTAATGCAATCGCATTAGCACCTCAAATGCTTCACGCATTAAAGAGATCAAATCTGTAATCTAAAAAGCCCCTGGAAGAGAAAACTTACCTTTCATGCATCTCTTCGCATATAATTTCCTGTAAGATTTCTTTTCTTACCTTATCAGGAATCTCAAAGCAATTGGGCACCTTCAGTGCAAGATGATTCGGTTTATATATAATGATTCGGTTTATATATAATGCAACCATCATAACGGGGACATTGCATCGCCTATTACCAGTCCTCACCAAGTGTATCATAAATCACCATACATACACATTGGCTGGCGACCTACATCCAAGGGACCAAAACAAATATACGCATTTCGCGTCTCTTGGCACCAATTAAATCCTACGGCATAAGCAAATGCAAATAGGTATAGTTTACTTACCCTTGGCAGCGATGCAATAAACACCAATTCACGGTAATCTAGCTAAAACATTAACACCATTTCTTCGATGCGTCGCGTCTATTTATTTCGCCGCGACGCACATCTCAAACAAAGATCCTATTAGCATCCGACGAGTTTCGGTTTTGTTTGCTTTACCGAACTCGCAATCCATGAATGCACATTTTCCCTCTCTTTGTTTAGATTCGTTCCCATGGCTCTGATCCATAAAAGAACCAATGTACACACATACATGTGTACCGTGACGATCTTCCGAATGAGATCTGTTCGGTTACCCCAAAGAGAGACTTGTGAAGAGCGCGATTCCAACTTTCGTTATGATAGTAAAACACATTTCAGCCCACTACAGTGTGAAGTATGAAGTATTTTTTCGGGTACTATTTACCGCTGTGAGATTGTTATGGTAATATGTTCGGGGGGAACACCATGCACATATTATGATAAATAAGCGAACTTTAAGAGGTTCGTCATCGCATAATCGGGCTCGCTCTCGAGGCTCTGTCCACGCTCGATTAGTAGCGGCATTTTGTAACATCAGGGGCATCGGTTTCACCAATACGAATGTACATGCCGTCCACGAATAGTTGCAAACAACGAAACCTCATATCCTTGTCCTAACTGAGATCCAGGTCAATTCGTCAACTGATTCGACATATCTTCGTTGCTCAGGATACGACTTGCATTCGAGATTCCGTTTTAAGAGTGGAGTCTGCGTATTCGCGCGGCCCGATCTGGCTTGCCAGAGGATTGATGCGTTGGAATCTAATAATATGGACTTAATATGGTTGAAGGTCGTGCTGAGGAATTCTGTTAAATTTCTTTGTTGTCTTTACCGCTCCCCGAATGACGATCGCCGGAGACATTTTTCGAACATCTTTCACATACCGTCGACTGGATACAGATCAACCACCCAGCTTCTGAGATTGTCGTCCTTGGTGATTTTAATGCCCAGAAGTACATTCTAACGAGGCTGGGAGGCTGGCGGGGATGTTTGCTGTTAGCCACAACTTTACTCAAGTCGTAGTGGAACCAACGCCGGATGCCCGAGGCGATTATGCGAACACCTTGGAGCTGTTTTTGACATCCGAACCGAGTGTTTATACCGTAGAGGTTTCTGTGCCTTTGGGAGGCTCAGATCAGTTCTTTGTATATGTCGCGCAAGCACTTGCTTTTCAAGCGAAAGACCGGCCTAGGCAGCTTCGCCATGTATGGAAGTATGGGGCTGCCAACTGGGACGATTTGCGAGATTTCTTCGCATCCTTTCCATGGTCCGAGGTGTGCTTCGGAAACTCCGATGTTAACGCATGCGCGGAGTCGGTATCAAAGATTATTCTTCTGGGGATGGAGATGTATATTCCACATTCCATCAAACGAAGTTCGTCTGATAAACCTTGGTTTGACAAAAAATGCGAGCTGATTACAGCGGTAAAAAATAGAGCTTTTAAGCAATGGCGCTCCAATCCCACCGATGTTAACAGAACGAATTTTGTTAGAATCAGAAACGCGTGCAACCAGGCGATTGATACCGCGAAGAAGGCTCACAACGACAGGGTGATCAATAAGCTCCTTCGGTGCCCAACTGGTTCGCGCTCCTTCTGGTCAATGGCAAAAGCTGTCAGTGGTAGCTTCGCATCCTCCTCTTTCTCTCCGTTGGTGACAGACAGGGGACGTTAGTCACGAATCCAAAGGATAAAGCTAATGTGTTCGCGAATTTATTTTCGGCGAATTCAAACCTCGATCCCGGCCTTTTGGAGCCACCTGTGATCTCGCCGGTACGGTCTTCGATGCGGGATGTGAGATTTCGTCCGCGCACTATTCAAAGCATTCTACGTGAACTAGATTGTAGGAAGGCAACCGGCCCGGACGGAATACCAGCAATAGTCCTTAAGAACTGTGCTCCAGAACTATCGCCGGTTCTTGGCAGACTCTTCTGCTTATCTTATGCACGGAGGACCTTTCCTGCCTGCTAGAAAATCGCTCGAGTTCAGCCAATCCCAAAGACGGGAAAAAAGTGTCTCCCACAAAATTACCGTCCGATAGCATTACTGTCTATTTTATCTAAGGTAATGGAAAAAGTCATCAATACAAAGTTGGTTAAGTATTTGGAGTGCAACGGACTTCTGAATGATCAATACGAATTCCGTGGCAGGCGGTCCACAGGAGACCTTTTGACACTTATAACCGATATATGGACATCTGCGATTGAACGGCATGGTGACTCGAGTTCGGTCGCATTGGATATCTCCAAGACTTTTGATCGCGTCTGGCACGGGGCATTGCTGAGCAAACTTCGTTCATATGGACTTTCCCAACAGCTTTGCGACTGGGCGAGGAGCTTCCTCGAGAATCGATCGATCCGGGTTGTTGTGGACGGCGAGTGTTCGGATCTGTATCCTGTTAATTCGGGGGTGCCCCAAGGTTCTATTTTGGCTCCAACCTTGTTCTTGCTTCACATAAATGATTTGTTGGAAACAACGGATAACAAAGTGTTCAGTTTTGCGGATGACAGTACGCTTGTTTCCTCCTTTTCGAGTGTTCGGCTGATTGGTGCATCAACGTCGCATCAGCTGAGATGTAGACAGATTGACTCTCTGAACCAGGATCTAGATAAAGTCCTGCAGTGGGGAAAGGCCAATCTTGTCGACTTCAACGCAACGAAGACCCAGTATACAACATTCACAAAGAAAACTGGATCATCGGTTCCACAGCTGATGATGAATGGCCGGGCCCTCGAGGCTGGGGAAAGTTTGAAATTGCTCGGCGTCACGGTCTGTGGGAATGTATCATGGCATAAACACGTATCGAGTATCGCCAGATCAGCCTCAGGAAAACTGAGTTATCTTTTTAGAGCCAAGAAATATTTTACTCCGGCCCAACTTCTACTCCTATATAAATCCCAAATTAGACCCGCGCTCGAATATTGCTCTCATGTTTGGAGCTCGGTTCCTAAACATACCCTTGACCTACTTGAGAGCGTACAGACGAGCGATCCGCCTGATCGGGGACTCGGCGCTGACGTCGGGACTACAGTCGCTATCACATCGAAGGCGCGTAGCGGACCTCTGTCTGTTTTACAGATATTATCACGAGTACTGTTCTTCGGAAATTCGTGATATTATTCCACGAAATTCGGGTTATGTGCGTTCCACAAGACAATCCGACGGATCTCAGCAGTTTGTGGTTCATCTCCCGATGGCGCGAACATCCCTGCATCAGAACTCGTTCCGTTACAGAGCGGGGAAGCTGTGGAACTCCCTCCCCACGCGAGTGTTCCCGGAGCGTTACAACCTGCAACTGTTCAAAAAGAACTGCAACAGTTATTTGATGGCATCTCGGGGCGCCCACTCGGCGCTATAAGTTCGCCTCTCCAGAGAGAAGTCTAATAAAAAAAAAATTAAAAAAACACGTTCTTCACTATCGTCGCAATACGCTGTAATTGGTGACCCCGACGTGATATGTGTACACACAGCACACACTTTCCCATAGTAAAACAGAACTTCACGACACGATCACGACTTCCGCATAGAGCACCGGCACACTCGCCTGCTCCGGCGTTCTCTCGCTCGCTCGTTCCTCGCTCCGTCCTTCGCACACGAAGTTGATCGTAACAAAGTTACTGAGGAGGGAGTAGTGTGGCATTTCTAACAGATACACACACAATACACAAGCAAATAGTGAAGAACACTGAACGAAAATCGAATAAGATAACGCATCAGAGCCGTATACCATAGCGATAAAATAACAATTCAGATTAGTGGAATATCCATCCATAACCACCATCGGCACTACAACCGGGATCTGGTCTTGGCCTTATTTAACAAATCTGAGGCTTGTTAAATTTTCCATAGCAATTTGTTTTTTCGGGCAAGGTTATTAGCCTTGCGCCAAATCAGTGGAATATACTTGCGTTTAAAAATCGAATTCTAAACACGGCTAGTAGCCTGATGGGTTGCGCTTTGGTTCAATTTTTGGTGATTGTCATAGCGTCAGTTCGAATCACACGTTCTTCACTATCATTCCAAACGCTATAGTATCTCACCGTGGGGCCGACTACCACCTAAACTAACCTTTTCTCGAACCGCTCCATCAGCCAAGCTGGGAAAGATGGCCATGGATTTCTCCCGACCATTTCACGGAGCCTATAGTATACCCGCCTGTCACGCGCGAGACCGGGGTTCGATTCCCCGTCGGGGGAGCCTCTGGCGCAAGACTAATGACCTTGCCCGGAAAAAAACAAACCATTATGGAAAATTTAACAAGCCTCAGGACTTGCTAAATAAGGCCAAGACCGGTTCTCGATTGTAGTGCCGATGATGATGATAGCTTGATGAGGTCGTATTTCATCGGACGACAGGGCGTTTGGACCCCACCTACCGCTCGGCCTTTAGTCGCCTCTTGCGACAGGCTGGCCTAGGTGTGAGTATATTCGAACGCCCTACTCACAGGGTTAGTTTTGCCGGCAAGAAGCGGTCAAGTTAAAGATAGTTCAGAAGCGGTCAAAAACTTTGGAGATGTCCATACCCACGATATTTTTCAATTTCAAGTGATCATCATGTTCGTTGCATTCTACATATTTAATCAAGCCGGCATTGATGACTTTGAAGCTCTATACCTCTCCCTTGGAATTGATTGAATTCGAGTGGTTTTCCAACAAGTAGGAAAGGTTTAATCTGCATAATATACACAAAGTCTGCTAAGAACTGTCGACAGTCTTAGGACTCAGTTTTTGAACTGTATTGGGTTCCAATCCTTACATCCATCATGTCACGCTTATAGTCGACTGCAGAGTTGAATTCGGGGAGCATAAATTCACGGAAAAAAATTTTTTTAATCTTTTTTCTTTATCCTTTGAGTTCTTGACCGCTGCTCGACACTAACGAAAGAAATGAAAGAGAACTGAAATATGTCCTAATAGTCTTTGGTGACTGATTGACGAGAGGAGGTGTAAAGGTGTTTGTTGGTTGCTTTGCCAACATTCTTTGCAATCAATCGTTTGCTTGAAAGCATTTATGGCTCTAATAAAATTCATTCAGTTGACCTCCGTTGAAATATAATACCCCAGTTTAAAAGCCCCGTTTGACACCTGTGATCTGTTCACATTCTTTATCAAACTAAATGCTGAGTCGATTAACGAGTCTATTTGAGTACCGATTAGTATTAATGAACCCGTATTGACAGTGCTTCGCAGGTGGACCCGATTCCGCGGAGCCGGGTTGGTTACAATTTGATTTCTTATCAAACTGTTCGCATTTTGTTTCCACTTCTACTGACCATCTGCCCTCACTCACGGGGCGCATGTAGAAGATTGTCTCATCATCTGAAAGGTGGCGCAGGGTAAGTAAAGCAAGATTAGTTGAAAATTAGTCTCTAGGTTGGGTGTTTTATTAATATTTCTATTTCATTACAGAGAAAGGTTTGAAATTTTACATATGACTATTGGATGGGAGTAGGAAACAATAAGAGAATGATATGCGACCCGAAAATATATTACAATGATTAGATTCAAGTCACATCATTCTCTTATACACGTACATAATTTTATGTCGATATAGAAATAACTTTTTTTACAGCAATTTATTTAATCTCGATAAGAAATATAAACCCATATATAATTTTAGTAAAGGACTACGAATTGAATTTGAAGTGAATAATTAAATATACAATGAATTAGAGATCTTATTATGCCAAATAACTGTAGGTGTCTTTTTGACCTTCCATTCGTTCTAAATATTCCTTTTCTATTAAAATATCAATACATTTTTTAATGACGGGAACCTTGGGCTTAAATCTCGTGGACAGTTGATTCAGAACTTCGCCAATTAACTGCGTGTGATTAAGCTTTTTCCGCATCTTCATGATACGCACGATTGCGGCTTGAATAAGCAATTTGCGGTCCTCCTCTATATGCTTATGAACAGCTTCTTGTTCAACGCGCAGTTCAGTTTTCAATGGTTGATTTATATTAATCCGAAGTTTCTTATTTTTGTATCCTAGAAATAACTCCATAACACTGGCAGCATTTATATTTGCTTCCTCGTCTTGTGATGTCAGTAATTTTGCCTTCAAAAGAATTTGAAGAACTTGTATTAAGTTCTCTTGCAGAATTTCTGTATTCTGACCTAGTTGTTGAACGGTGAACTTGGTCTGATCGTTAAATTGCAATAATACAGCCATTTGAAATGTACTAGCTTGAAGCGTATATTTGTTTTTAAAGCAATTTGTTACCAATTCACCTTTGCACATGTGATAGAGCCAATTTAGCTTACGTCCTGAATGACGTGCTGCATAGAAGTTATTAAATCTCTGAACTGAACGTTCCAATTCAGATGGTAGTAAAAACGAGCTGCTCTGGTTGAATGGCCATGATCCACTCGAAAGTACTTCAATGCTGAAATCTATTTCAGTAGGAGTATTGGTTTGCTGCAGGTGTTTCTTAAAGTTATCATTAAGATCTTTTGAAACACCGATGTCTTGAAACATCCTTTGCAGCTTTATAGTATATTCGTAGCCGCACGTTTGCTTGAGTTTGGAAATCATTGAAGCTTCCGCATCGTCAGACGCAGATGTGTGATTCACTAAACGTTTTGCCAACATTTTCGAATAGAACTTTTGGAAAACATCCTTATCTTCGATATATTTGAAAACAACCATAACCTGGTTCAGATTATCTTCTAGTTCAGTCTCTTCAGGATTTTTACTCGACTTTTTAAGTAACAAATCACAATATTTCGCAAGGAGTTCAGGGCTCTTGTTAGCACTATTCGCAAGTGTAACAACATTAGTATTTATAAACTTGCCACAAGCTTTATCAAGAGCTGCTACAAAGCCGTTGTCATTATTAAAAGCCGTTAACACTAATGCACTGTATTTCTTATGCACTTCAAGAATGGTTTGAACGTATGTTTTCGGGTCGTTGCTTGCCTCGGTGTTTCCACATTTTTCAATAGCCGACATACCTTGTAAATAGATATGTTCCTCAAGAATAGCTTTCAGTTCAATTAACCCTTCAGGAATGCGAGCAATATGAGAATACATTCTTCTCAAGTCGGAGTTCTTATCAGAAATCAACAGATTCTTAAATTCAATGCGAAAGATTTCTAAATGCTTTTGAATAAGAACCCTTTCACATGTATTTACAAGTCGATCATTAGTACTTTTATGAAGATACATCTGTACTCGCTTCTTTTCCTCATACAAACGCTGATCGATGCGTTTCATATACTCCGTAACAGAATTTTCTCGTAAGAACTCAACACTTTCTCGTGTATAGTAACGTTCAGTATCTTCAATAAATTTATTCTCAAAACTCTCCTTGTACACCATGAGATTTTGCCTTTTTCCCGCTGTTGGGTCGTCATCTTCATTTAGGCCGAGTTCAACGTAACAATTGATCACTCCAGATATTAGACTTCTGTTGATCGATTCACCGTTTCTCTCTTTTTCGATCAGTTTCAAAACGGCATTTGTCACTTGTTTATTAAGGTCCTTGAATAAGTGATTCTTCCAGGTTACCAGCGCCAATCTGTATATTTCATAGATGTCTTTTCTGCCTTCTTCGCATTCACGTCTCACCCAGTGACGGTTCAAGTATCCGCAGATACCATTAAGCACAGTACTGGAAAACTGATATGCGATCCACTGTTTAGTGTAAAATTGAAGAACGGCTTCGTCAATCAAATCAAAATCGACCAATAACTGTGACAGGTAGTTTTCTAGAAACCTCCGGAGTCTTTTATACAATTCTTGGCCCACCAATTGTGCGCCACCAGCTGGCATTGGAACCAAGTTCTTCTTGTTCGACTTACTATTAATTGAATTCGATGATGTCGACGTTGTTGAGCGGCTACTGGTAGGGTTTACACTCGTGCAGTAATCATAGACGTACGTATAAAGTTGCATATAGCGACAGCAATGAAAACCGCGAACAGGTTGAAAGATATGGATGATGCCTTGTTCGAGATCTGTCCATATTTCTTCCAAATTAGTGTGTTTCAATCCAGTTCCATAAGAAGATTGTCGGGACATATTGTCTAAAATTATATAAAATAAATGTATTTTATTTTAACCTTTTTAAGGATACGGAATAATAAACCACAATCGAGAACGGGAAGAAAAACGAGGGAAGCAAAAACAACAAAAAAAATTAAGCAAAATCAATCTCGCCCTCTGTCACAACAGACCTACATATGTGTAAATGTCACATTTACAGTATTTGCAACACAATTTTTATGAAACTCGTTTTGTAATCGCTATCAAATTAATCACTATTCTTTAAAGGAATTTGGTTAGTTACGTGCATCCAACAATTACTTTTAATATTAAATAAACAATTAGCATACCTGTCAATGAATCCTTAGACAGGCAACAAAACAAAGAAATCGTGATTTCCACACACCTCCACTTGATTTATCCAATATGGCCTTCTATTGTCTTGATATCGATACCAACCTCACTGGAATTTTATTTAACTCACAATTATCTGTCGACGTCCGAGTTATATTTTCAAGTTTACCTGTTTGAAGGTACCAAATTATCTATATTTAGAATATGTAAACTTTATTTTTATATTAACATTTTACAACAACCATTTATAAAATATTGGTCCTTCACAGAGTTGTGAATGTGCAAGATTAACTGAAACGTCTGAACCTGGAATAGCTATTATTTAAAATAAATTGTGAGAACTATAACTGGATATTTGATTGCTTTCATTTAATATTCTCATAATTAATTGTTTACCTCTTCACTATATGCACATGTAATAATTTCTTGGGATGTTTTAATGCTTAATTTTAGGAAATAAAACCACGAATTGCATTACTTCCCATGTGAAGGCATCACAATAACCTTCCAATCCAATTGACCTATTCACAAGAACCGTCATTTCACTTCCATCTGCATTCACCATAGCGAAAATGTAGTAAAATTTTTAAAACTGCATAGCGGCACTTTTCTCCTTAATTCGATACCGTTCAATTATGATTTTCTGCAATTCAGCACCATGGAGATTAATACTTATACGTTGTTACCCTTACGATCTTTAGTGAGCATGGAACAAACGATGGATGAAAAAAAAACACTTGTTCTTTCTTTTATGTAGATTTATTTAACTAGGGTCTCTTGCCGCCCCCGAGTTTCTTACACGACTAAATTACAATAATATCATATCTTAATTTCTAACTTAAACTACCAGTAGCTTACGTAGCTAAAATGAAAAATATATACAAAAAAGGCGAAAACGAAACAAACAAAAGAATATGACCGAAAATGCGAAACATGATCCGAGCACTCAATGAAAGCGCGTTGGTCTTCGGCAAAATGCTGATCTTGCACTTCCAGCATCGGCGCATATGCGCTCCAACGTTCCGTGCGAATTGTAACCTCAGCCGAATCCGTAAACTCGCGTCATGTAGCCCAATGCTACAGTGTGGTACAAAAAATATGTAACATTATCAAAATATAATGTTAATTGTGGTGATGCCGGACGAGGAATGTCGTCCGTCGAGATCCTATTTGATGATGATCTGATCCGGCTCGAAGGACCAGAAAATGTTAGTTATCGCGATGCCGGGAGAGGAATGTCGTCCGTCGAGATCCTATTTGATGATGATCTGATCCGGCTCGAAGGACCAGAAAATGTTGTAATAGAGGCGGGCGACATCCAAGAGGAAAGCGTTCCACGGTTAAGGCATCCAAGAGTGGTGTATTGGTCTGTATTGGAGGGCAGCGTCCAGGAGCGGTGAGCTGCATTTAATAAGATAGTCCTTTGTTCTATGTCGGTTGTTGGGTTGGCTGCACAACATAACACACGTATCGAAAGCAAACCTCGATGATGCAAATTACGAGAGGAAAAGTCACTAGAAACGGTTTGGTATCAGTTGTTTATTTGACTGCGCACACAACACATCTATCGAAAGCAAAAGGCTGCTAATGTAAATTACAAAAGGAAGAGTCAATGGAAACAGTGATGAGGAAAGACAAAATCAACGTTGTGATCTCGAACGCTGGACTTCTTGGCGGTGTGTACGCGTTTGCGTACATTGGCATAACTGCCAATTCAAAAAAGGGACGCTACCGCTCATCGTTGGTGACAATCGGTCAGCTGGTTCGTGACAGCTGCTGCGCAACTGGTATACACTGCGAATGTACTAGATTTCTCCAGCACATCCCATCATATCCAATTGCCAATCCGCAACATTCCGCCCGCCTTCGCCAATCATTGGCGAATCATTTTGTTCCAGGGGACGGTGGCTAGGGGCCGGGAGTGTGCGGTCTGCTGTTGGCGGTTGGTCTTGGTCGTTGAGTCTGTGGTGGTCGGATGTTGCTGTCCACCTTCATGTGGATGGTCGGTTGGGACGGGGCCGCCCGCCCTGAGGAGCGCTGAAGGCTTGGCGGTCTGGGATGGGCCGTAGGGTAGATGGCGACAGGATGATCTTTTCCACTGAAGGCGTCCGGTAACTTTTGTGGTCACGGAACCGGCCAATTGATCTGGGTCGGATTTGTAAGGTCGCAACCCACGATCAATGACCACGTGATGACGTGGCAACGCTGGTTGCTGGGGACCGCCGCCCGCCAATCGGGGCATTGCCCGCTCCTGGTCCTGTTGTGCTGGCTACACGAAGTAGCGGTTGGCCTGGGTAGTTTTGGACCTGGGCAGGAGCTTGACCACGTGGTGTCCTGGGTGTGGTGGGATGCCTTGAAGTGTTCGAGTGGCGACCCGACTGTTCACCGATGTTGCGTTTTAGGAGTGGGCAGGTGCGTTGGTGAATTCCCTGAGTGGTTGACTTGGAGCTTCCTTGGGATTTGGTGGTCTGCCTTGAGACCTCCGGGTGGGTAAGCTCCTGGTTCCTCGATTACCTCTTGCCCTTGCAATGGTTCAGCGGGCGGGGGGGGGGGGGGGTGTGTCTGGTAGTTGGGTCGCGCAAGTGGTCGGCGGCTGGTAGTTGCATGGGCCTCGTAGGTGGCCCCTGGGGCCGATGCCGACGAGACTTCCTTTTGGTTTTCTGATGGGAGCTGCGATCATTAGTCGTAAGGTCGGCCAGTTCCTCTGGGTCGGAGTTGTAAATTCGCAACCCACGAGGAATGGCCATATGATGACTGGTGACTGTCCTTGTCACCTTTAGGCTGGATGATTTGGTGGGTGCTGCGCCTGTTAGCACCCATCCCAGTTCAGTGGCCTGCGCGACGAGGCCGGAACGTGGGTCCCTTCTTAGACCTTCCAGAATGAGAGTGGGGTACATGTCTGCCCCAATGATCATGTCCAACTTATCGGCGGAGGTGATGTTCGGATCTGCAAGTTCCAGATCCGCCACGAACGAGAGAGCCCTCGTCGTTGATTGTGGTGGTGGTGCATACACCGGTAGCCCGGACAGGATGAAGGGTCTCAGTGTCCATTGTTTTGAGCCGTGGAGGCGAGGGGTGATGCTGACGGCGGTTCGAGTCCTTGTGGCAAGACCTCGAGTATCCCCAACACCGTAGATGGGGACGGGTGATGCTTGGCGTCGGGGGTGCAACCTTCGGGCGAGTGACGACGAAATGAAGGTGCCGCTGGAGCACGGGTCCAAGAGTGCACGGACTTCAATTCTCCGTTGGTTCTCCGACGTCACGGCGACTTTCGCTGTTGGTAGCAGCGGGGAATGCTGTGAAGGGGTGCTGACTGTGTGTGCGCAGGCCCCTTCATGGAGGTCGATCCGGGGGGCGGCGGTGAGATTGTCCCGTCGATGGCGGTAGTCAAGACATGCAGCAGAGTGTGATGTCTCCGCTGGCATCGACGGCACGTCTTGCTGGAATGGCAGTCGCGTAGGCGGTGGCGACCCAAACATTTAGTGCACATGTTTCTTTTGTGTGCGAAGGACTTCCGACGGCCAGGTGTGAGTTATCGGAAACACTCGCAAGCGTAGATAGGGTGTGAGGCCCCACAGAATGTGCATGGAGCCTGTTGCCTTAGGGGTTCCGGCGGTAGTCCGTCTATCGGGACACGGGTTTGGTTGATCATTGGGCCGGCGGCATTCTGGTCTGTTTCTTGGTCGGGACTCACTGGTATGGGGTGCGGTTCCTTTTCCGCTGGCTTGGTGGCGACCATTGGCAGCTGCACTGGGGGCAGCTCGCTAGGGTGGCGGCGATTGGCGCTGTTGGCCATGGTTGGGGAGGCTGAATCGAGAGCGTACTGGGCCTCGAGAAGCTTCGTCTGTTCCTCGAGGTATATTTCTTCGATCTCGCCGATGAAGTCCTCCGCGAAGTAGTGATACTGTTGGTACTCAGGGGGTGCCATGTAAATGATTTGGTTATGCCGCCTGTGGGTGGCTTCCCATTCGGTGTGGAGATCTCGTATTGTGGTTTCTATGCTGGTAGTCGTTAGTTGTCCCTTTTCCTGCATGTTGAGGAAGGTGCGAGCGATGGTAGTCTGTGCCGCGAACTGAGCGGCGTTGAGTTCCTCAATCGTGATTTGTTCATTGATAGGTTGGTTGGGTTCATTGCCCTTCTAGGGTGGTTCCGCAATGGTTGTCGTCACGGCTTCGGTGTCCCTACGGGGGGAATTCATCCGTGATGACGATCCGGGTGGGGGGCCGGGCGACATACGCATGTCAGGTGTTGGTGGAGTTTCCGGGCGCCGTAGAGGTGGGCGGAACATCATTGGCGGCGAAAGACTTGCTGGCGGGGAGATGGCTGGTGCACCAGTCCGAGGAGCATCGTTACCAGGTTTCGGTGTCGAATCACTTTCCCCGTCACCAGTTTCACTCGATGTATCACTTTCTTCCTGCTTGTCACTGTCACTGTGGTTAGGCTTAGGGTCCTGTTCCTTTCCCCGTTTCCTTTGAGCGCTCTCCATTCCCTTCGGGGATTCACCAGCATTTTGTCCGGATATCGCCAGCATTCGCTGCTGCACTGGGCGCAGCTTTGGTAGATCGGCCTCTACCTTTGCCTATGGTTTCCTTTCACATATTTTTGTTGCCATGTCCTTTTGACTCAATCCTTTTCCTTGACGTCCCTGTTGAATGATCTTGCCGACTTCTAAAGGTATTTTTTCATGTTTAAGTTCTTCAGTTTCCCTGTCCAATTTAGCCGTGTTTTTGGTGTTCATGTGTTGCTTATTAGTACCGGCACCAAATTTCTGTTGAGTATCCGCTTGAACGCCCTGACGACGTGCCTGATTAATAGCACTTTTCGTTTTGTGGGCAGGTGATTTCGGTACCCGTTTGCGTAAAACCGTAACTGTGTCCCAGGCAGACATCTTGTGTTTGTTTCACAGACGATTGGATTGAAAATTAAATTTATAGTTCAGCAAATGTTGCTGCTTGCTTGATTATGAATAACAGATACAAAACGTTTAGTAATACCTTCAGATCCTACAGATATTATGATTTCATGAATGTTGCAGCTTCAGTTCCTTGATTTGTGTCGAGGTGACTGGCAGTTGTCGATCTAGTTGCAGTGTCTACAGCTGATGGTGCACTATCTGTAGTGTGTTGTGGTTTTGGCGCTCTTTTGGCGGCGATGATGTACAATTTTCAATGCTCGTTCTATTTTCAGGTGACGTAACCTTTCCTTTCAGTTTTGTATGGATAGATACATCTGTATGTACTTTATTTAAGGGATGATATTAAAGTGGTCACACTTTAAGGGCACTTCGAAGTTTTAATGATCTTCTGACGTGTGTACCTGTCACAGGTATGTTGTGCCGCGAACTGGGCGGCGATGGTGTAGATCCAAATAGGCAATGGATTCAGCAGAATTAGAATCAGCAGATCACAAGCCCGTACCATAGAACAGTAATTACAGCAAAAACTGTTCTATGATCCAGTGCTGTTGCCAATCGCCGTTTTCTGGTTGATCGTGCCATTTCGAGTACACTGGAATGCTAGTGCAGAACTTAGCAAAAACGACAACCTATGGTGTGATCTCTTGTGCATACCTTTAGGGCGTAGCAACTCCGAAGTTGTGAGTTTCGCTGGTTTGATGATAGGTGGGTCCTTGTTGTTATTGTTTGTTGTTTGTGCTGCAACATCTTGCCGGGCCAGCGATGACGCTTCGAAATGGGTTGTTTGTATGGTTCCGATGATAAGATTAGCACTGAGATACTTGACCTAGGCTTCATCTTCTTCGTATCAAGAAAAATGTCATTAAGTGCTATTAAATGTCCCCGCCATCACTTATGCTGTTCATCAGCGCGACCATTGAGGATGGGCAGGGGGGGGGGGGGGGTGGCAATTATTCATTATATTGATTAAATTATTTGTAATTCGTTATTGATTAGTGGTTATACTGAAAGTAATTCATAATCAGTTATCAGTGTTAGTGTGTGTGCGTGTGTGTGTGTGTGACAGACCGAAAGGTCGATTGGCTATAGAGTGCCAACGTTGTAGCTCGAGGTAATTGAAAAATCTCCAACATGTTGTGGAGAAGTGCCTGAAAGGCGATATTTGCCGCATCAGCCGCGGTAACGATTTGAATAAGCCCTTACCTTATTCAATTGGTTGAGGTCACTATTCCGGTTGATTTGATGAACATTTGTCAAGCTCCGAATTTTCGCCTACTGGGCATAGCAAGACCAACTCCATTAGTTGGTTTTCATAAATGTTCGGAACCTTGACCATTTGACGTTGTAGTTGAACGACGTAGTCGTCAATATGTTGAAGCGTTGGTTCGATCGTGTATTCATAGTTCTCTTTCTGTTGGTCTGATTTCCCGAAGGGTGTCGGCATCTTTCCTGTTCATCATCTTCTATATCCTCTACTCTTGTTACCGAAAGTCCAACTTAGACACCGACTCCGTGAGAGTGGTGCCCCCAGACACGCGATTCGCGGTGCCTGGGCGGTGTTAAGAGGGTGCCCCCAGAGCGTTGCGTCCAGGCGGCGAAGAGTGATGAACGCCAGACACGTGACAGCGATGTGTATGGGTGGGTTGTAACGTAACTCCGTACGTAGCGTAACAATATGTTGTTGAATTACAAACTGGCACTTGATTAAGCCAGAGAGGTTGCAAATCCAGATTGTTATCAGGAAGAATAATCTGCTGATCAATAGCAGCCTTCGTTCCATAGTGCCGCAGGATGAAATAGTCCCTAAGCCAGGTATCTTTCTTCTTGACTGGTGGCTGGACCATGTGCCCACAATTCGTTTTCCGTTGGTATGAATTCTCGAAGGGTGGCAGCATCTTTCCTATTCTTCATCTTCTATGCCCCCTAACCTTGTTACCGAAAGTCCAACTCAGACACCGACTCGGTGAGAGTGGTGCCCCCAGACACGTGATTCGCGGTGCCTGGGCGGTGTTAAGAGGGTATCAGTTAGATAAAACTGGTGAGACAGCTACAGTAGGAATTGTTTTTCTCCTCTTTTTATGCTGTTTAGGATTCCGCCATTTAACCTCATGTATGGAGTCCGCGTATGTCGTTGTTTGCCATTGTGGAACACATTCGCTGGTTTGCCTTTGCTGAAGTGTTGTGAACCTGATTTCACCTTTCGTAAATCAACTGGCTTCGACATTCTAGCCGGTTCATGGGTAACTGACTGAACCGTTTGGCGTTGCAGGGAGCCTGCTGGCGAGGCCATGCCAGACAACTGGATAGTCTGGGCTGGCGTAATAACTGAGGTTGTCGGCGTTTGTAAATCTCCGACATCTTGTGGAGGAGATGCCTGTAAGGCCCTATCTGCCGCATCAGTCGCGGCAATTGTTTGATGAACGTTTGTACTATTCCACGGGTTCAGATTGATGTTCTGGTTGGTTAGACTAAAATCTGCTAAGCTCGGTTGAAACTGCGTTGGCAGTTGTGAACAGATCGGGCCATTGAGATTATTTGGCGTTTGTTCTTAAGCGGTGTAGTTGTCGTTGAGTTAAGGATCTTGTAGTTGTGCAGTTCTACCTGGCCTTGGAATGCGGCCGTTTAGCAATTGCTGAGATCGATATGCCCCAGATGAGGCTGCTGATTCAGCATGACGTCCGCTTAGTTGGGTTATAGCCGGTCGTGTAATATTGTTCTTGACCGCTTGTACGTTCGCCGTCTGCTGCGTACGGTTAGCCTGTGTTGAAGCCCGAAATGTTGAAGTAGTCGCCAACTGCGTAGCACCGTCTGCATTTAGAATCCAACGTGATTGCTGTGGCTGAGGTCGTTGCAGTTGAGGACGTGCCCCACTTACGCCACTAATGCCACTGCTTGGCCTTGGGCGATTCTCTCGACGGCGACTAACATTTGCGTTGCTAGCATTGCCTGACGGTGAATTCGATCCATTGGTAGAGTGATGGTGTCGAGAATGACCATTTCGGTGTTTCTTATGATGGCAGCCATCGGGATAACCTTGCTGGCCTTGATGACCAGACGAAGCCGCTGCGTTCTTCGAACTGCTACAGTTCGCTGAATTTCCTTTTCGTCCAGAATTCTTTGTCTTATTCCCTTGATACTGGATCGTAGAAGTTAGTCCTCCAGTATTAGTGGTCACTCTAGAATATGAATTATGGTTTTTATTAGGAAGCACAGTTCGCTGACCAGGAGGAGCATCGGCTGAATATTGCACTGCTGGATGAATCCTATCGAAATATTTTACCCCTTGGTTCTCAATGGTTGTATGCAGCGATGTTACGGTTGGGGGGACCTTGAAATTGACTCCGCCCGAAAGCACCCAGCCAAGTTCTGTTTGCTGGGCCATGGAGGTTCCTGATGGTCCCTTGATAATCCCTTCTTGTAGAATAGCTGGATACACATCGCTACCAAGTAACATGTCGACCCCACTCGGTTTACTAAACGATGGGCCAGCAAGCTGAATATTTTGGATGTGACTCCAGTTGTCACACGATATATTCTGCGTCGGGAGCGTAGACGTAAGCTTGGGTAGGATCAATGCCCTCAGCTGAATGTTAAAATCCTTATTCGCATTCGAATGTATCGTTAATGATACCGCATGCCTGGATACACTGATATTGTCTTCTCCGACGCCACTGATGTTAGCATGATTCTCCTCCATTTTCAGCTTTAGCAGTTGTGCAGCAGACTCAGAGATGAACGAAGCCTCCACGTAGCAACACACGTTGTCCAACATTTGGGAAGACCTTGACAAAAGCAGTAGCCAGAAGAATCGTTTGTACCTTATGGTTTTCGGCTACGTACGTATTATTTACTGAAGCAGTCCTGGAGGGGGGTATAAAATTCTGAGCCTGGTTCGATAGTGTATGCTATCCACCGTTGAACGGGGTTCATTAGCATGCATTCCGTTGTCATCAGTTGTGTGCAACAACGAATGATGCTTCCTTTTGCATGTCCAACACGTGAACATGCTAGTGCAATTTCGTACAGTATGCGCATCTGACAGGCAGTTGAAACACAGTTTGTTTTTCCGAACGACCTCTTGTCCTTTGTTCGGGCTCAATGCCTTGAACTTGTCACAATTTTTGATGGGATGTGACGCCTGGTACATGGGACATTTGCCAACAGTTGAATTGAATGCGCGAACTGTACCTTGTGTGTGCCTCTTTGATCTTGGTTGCGATAACTCTGTTGCGGATGGGCCCGTCACTTCCAAGGCTCTTGCCCTCATCATCAAGAAGTCCTCCAGCACGTCATAAGCCGGATAGTCCACGTACGATGCAATGTTTGAGTCCCATAAACCGCGCGTATTGGGGAGAAGCTTCTGTACCGTGTGGTAGATCAACGCGTCCTCCCAGGCAGTGACCGAAACCCAAAGGTTCTGCAACGACTGCTTGGCTTCATTGGTAGTGTCTATGAGTTCCTTAATTCCACCAGCCGACTCATGTGTGGGTGCAGCCTGATTGAACACCAGATCGAACTGGTTATCCTTGAGCAACCGCAGGTTTTGATATCTTTTGACCAGGGTTGCCCATGCTGAGTCGAAATTGCCGTGTTTCGCAGAAGACGCTCCGCTTCTCCACTCGAGTTCGCCTCGAGGTAATGCAGCCGGTGCACATAGGAGATGGAAGTATTTCTAATGATGAGGCTCTCAAACAAGCCTTTGAACTCCGGCCAAGTCTGATAGGAGCCGGAGAAGGTTGGAATTTTGGTGGGGGGAAGCTTTAATTCCGCCGTTGGCGCCTTTGTTCCTCCCATTGAGCCATCAAAAGAATGGTGTCCTAACGAATTGATCGCGAATTGCTCCAATTGTGACCTGAGCTCCGATGAATATGTATAATACAGCTCTTTCAGCTTGTGGAAGACTAGTTCTTCCATATATTTCGATTTGGCGTCATCAGTTGGAGCTGCAATAATCTTTTGGTGCAGTCCTCTCGCTTCCCCGAACGAGTGCTCCAAGTTTTTCAGACGAGGCTCGTTCATGTGTCGTGACTTAAATGACTGCTCCAAAGCCGCATATGATTTATAATCGGCTGTCAATTCGATGCAGGCATTTTGTATGTCATCAATTAGCATCGAGATCTTTGTTTTGCGCATCTTGCCTTGTAGAGATTAGAACCGGCACCGAGAATATCTATATGATGCTGGCACGTGCGATGAGATGCAGCTCGGATGACCTGCGTAGAAGGTTGTTGTAAATTGTCCCAATGACGAGGCAACTTCTATAATTGAACTGGTGGGTCGTAAAAGTACCTGCAACACCGTCAAAATAAATGGAGCAAAATGATGTCCACAACCGAAGATACTAGGACCTATAAGAAGATTGTAGACAAATATGTAGTTTAGAAGTGGTATGTTGAGTTGCTGCTAACTATAATATTGTTTGGTGGAATTCTTCTTGTTGGTTGCAATGTATGTTTGCCCTTGATGATGTGGTTTGTGTTTCGCGCTTCGTACTTCCGAAGCCGGACTCAGCTCCGGATGAAAGAGGAAGGGTGTCTTGCCCAGTACGATCGTGGATAGTTATTGTAAATTTATTTTTATTTTATTAAAAAACAATGTTTTTGTTAGTGTATGTATATATATTTTTTTCCCGGTTGTAGTGCCAATGATGATGATGATGATGATATATTTTTTTATTTTTATGAATTACTTGTGTTTACGTATAATTTTCACGGGGATGATGCAAAGCGATTTGTTAAGAACCTGTTGCACGGCAATATTTATCGGCAAAGACAAAGTTATAGCTTTTGTATGACCCAACTAGCATTTCATTCTCAGAAATCCAGCGCCCAAATAATCAACTGTTCCGAACGTAATTGTGGTTCCAGTAAGGTACACAATATAATTTTCCAATTTAGAATTACGTTAAAATGAGTGCAACAACTATTTCCCGAGTAAAACTATGACGTCTGTATATGGCCCAAATTAGCACTTCATTATCACAAATTCAGCAACCAAGTGATCAACCTTGTTCCGAAAGTAATTGGGATTCCAGTAAAATACACAATATGATTTTAGAATTTAGAATTTCGTTCCTATAAGCTTATTTTATCGTTTATTTAAACATATTGTTGTATAAAATCAGCAATCAAGATCCTAGTTCTGTAATGACATGAATCGAAGTAAAACACTCCTCTGTCCAGCCTAAATGTAGTAGTAGGGGTACGTAGAAACAATGTCCTAATCCGTTGTGGTTACTTGTTATAAATTATTGGTATGTCCGATTGTGGTTTGGTATTGAACTCCTTAATTTCCGAAACAAGGATTTATGTCTTGATTCACCGATGCATAAGCACTCTATTTGGTCACACAACACAACACTTTCTTTGTTAAGATCCAATTCGGATCAGAATTAATTAATAAAAGAAAAATGATATATTGCCACCTACCTTGATACACACATCTGCATTTCGCCTTCTGGACGTAATCCTCTGTTGAATTGGCGGATGTCCGACTCCTCAAAACGCCAATAATTCCTCGGATGAATTTGGCGGATGTTAGAATCCCGCTCACTGCTAGATGATATTTGCGGATATTAGAATCCGGCTCACTGCTTGATGATATTTGTGGATGTTAGAATCCGTTTTATTGTGCCTCGGATCTTTTAGATCCGGCTCGAAGGACCACTTTAGGTCGCTACGGACACAGCCGAATTTGAATGGTCCCGTGATC